>JAOWCC010000577.1:18847651-19447651 GCA_030867875.1 Actinernus sp. WN-2022
GACTGTCGACCGATCCGCGGGCGACTGTCGGTCGAGGGTTGGCCGACATGTCAGTCGACAGTCGGTCGTCTGTCGGCCGGCTCGTCGGTCGATTTTTCCCCTCCTGCTGTTTATCTGTTGGCCGATAGGCCGATAGTGGGTCGGTGGTATATCGGTAAGGTGTCGGTCACATGTCGGTGGGTATCGGTGACATGTCAGTGATGTTAAGTTACAATTGAACTTATTCTACATACTTTTTTCACTCAAATAAACAGTGAATCGTTTGGAAATATTTAACTGGAACGTCTCTGCTGTATACGTATTGAATATAATTTAGCCTGCGAAGGGCGTAAAGGGTGAAAAAGAGGAGAAGAAGAGGGGAAGAGGGGGGATTGAGAAGAGGAAGAAGGGAACGGAGGGGGGATTGGGGAGAGGGGGAAGGGGCGTGTATTTTCACTTCCGCCGTTGCAGGCTGATAGGAAATGTATGGTAAAAACTAGTACACGTTTTCATCGCTGAAGCAATTTGTCGTTTTGCTGTAAGTCCATGCGTAATAGGTATCATTTTGTCAGATATGTCAGTATGTCACATGACTATTACTGTGTGGATATCGTTAGTGCAAGGGGTGCATAGGGAACGGGGGATATGCTAAGGGACGTGCTAGGATAGGATAATAAGATATATATGTAGCTATTGTGTTGCACTGGGCATCCAAACGTTTTTAACGTTTAGTTTATATGACATGCAGGCTACTATTGCCTAGAACTAGACTTTCGTAGATACTAATAATACTAAATATAATAATAGCATTTTCATAATGGAAAATCTATAAGAACAAAATAAAATGTATCTTTATTGTTATTCTTTCACAATAAAAACATTCACTGATACTTGAAACAAAATTATTTATGAGATCACCACACGAAAGTTAGTCCACAATTGACTTCAGTTAAGTTTATGCGAAAATGTTGCAGTTATTATTAATGATTCAGTAATAGACCAGTTCGCGGTTAATTCCAACAGTTTGAAAGGGGTGGAAACAAGGCGCGAAATACAGTGTTTGTATGGGAATCCGATGCCAAATAATTTCCATAGCGAAAAAAGTGGTTTGCAAAATTAACTAGTCATTTTTGACGAGTTAGCGAAAAATGTGGTTTGCAAAATTAGGCTAACTCATGCATGTTGCATGTTTTTCGCGATATTCTGAGACACTTTGATCCTTTCCGTTTCGGTACAAACTACAAACGTTGTGTTGGCTCCGTGTGGATATATGCTGATTTTGTCGATGGCTGACGGCTGTCAATCAGCACATTGAATCTGACGAATCAGATACCAGATTCTGGTATCAGTGTAAGATGTTTTCTCAAGCATTACAGACTCTCCCCTCTCCCCTTTAATAATATTTATTGGTTACTCAAAACACACGTGCGAGTTTACAATATATATATATAATACGTAAGATAAGCTCCTAAACTAAGATATCAACTAAAATTTAAGATAATGACTAAAAATTAAAGGTAAACTAGATCAGATCATGTTGAAAAGACATCTATTGATGAAGCGGCGTTTAAAGCGTTCAGTTTTATTCTAGACAGTGTGTAATCATGACCGCGCTTTCGTAATTGTCTTCCTCGCATTTGAGGAAGCAATTCGTGTAAGGCATCATTTGGGTCGCGTGTAATCTTTTTCCAAACTTGCGGTCCCTACTATTAACCATGTCGATAATATATATACGCTCCAAAACATAACCAAATTTAAAAGCACGACGAAGCAGTCTGTTAATTTGTTTAAGATACTTGTTATGATAAGGCAACCCCAGACTTCAATACACACAAAAATAAGGATATGACAAGACTATGAAAGAGCATATCTAGTTGCTTGACAGGAAAGTCATATTTACAGACGCGTATAATATACATTCTACTGCTTGCCCTACTTATCAATTCTTCAAAATGAATGTCCAAGAAGTGATAATGGGTCAGACAGAGGATGAAATACATTGCCATGAACAACCATTTCCCAAGTTTTTGTAGATTGTAAAGCCTGGTTTCCATATGATCGCGACGATCGCAGCGATCGCTGGATTCTTTTGTTCTGCGTATAAATTTACGCTTCGATTCACACCGAACAAAAGAATCCTGCGATCGGGCTTTAACTGCAGAGTCTATAATATTCTGGACTTCAGTAGTGGAAGTATCTCTATCTAAGTTATACTTTATACTAAGCGTTATATCATCAGCATACTTAACAATTTGATTTGAAGAATGAACAGGTTTGACATCGTTTATCATGATTGAGAAAAGGATAAGCCCGAGTACCGTTCCGTGAGGAACACCACGATTAATACTAAGGTACTCCGTTGTTATGCCACTGATCTACGACGACCTTATTTGATAAAAAAAAAGATTATCCAGTTAACTATATAAGGATTTACAGATAGCTGTTGAAGTTTTTCGCACAACATGTTATGACTGAGGCACGGAATCAAAAGTCTTACTAAAATCAAAAGAAACTGAGACTAATAAAACAAACAAACAAGTGGCCTCCTCTTCTCTTCTCCCTCAAGAGAGCCGGTTCACAGGCTAGGAATAAAGGTGCGTATTTAATAATAATAATAATAATAGTTGTAGTAGTAAATATTTATATAGCGCCGATTCCTATAGTCCATTGGTGCTTTATATGAATATGAATTATCCTATTGGCGCTATTACATGAGTAGAAATCATCCTGAAAATTATTTAGTGCTTTACATAAATTTACGTTATCCTAAACACATGCTATTTATAGGTACATTACGTTAAAGAGCTAGATTATAATAAAAAAATATCATTAATACTCATAGCTAAAATGCTTTCCTCGATAAATAAGCCTTGAGTTGTTTTTTGAAAGAAGGTAGGGATTTGACTTACGTATAGTCGAAGCTTATTCAATAGAAGCTCCGTCAAACAAATATATCCAAGCGACTACAAGCTACCACAGAAACCTAAGATCATGCAATGCTTTTTTCTTACAAGAAGTAAAATACAATCTAAAAACATACGGAAGTCGTGCCTTCTCTGTTGCCACTCCTCATCTATGGAACAAACTGCCCATAAACATAAGAAAATGTTCATGTCTCTCTGAATTCAAATCTCAGTTAAAAACCTATCTATTTAAACTTTCTTATAACTTAAATTAACTCAGATGTGCAGGGCCTGTAACTTGAATATTTTTTGTCATAATGTTTTTATATTACATGTTCTATATCTTTTAGATAAGTCAGATTTTTTTATCAGTCATTCGTTATAGTAAAACGTTTTTCTATTTCATTTTTTATATTATATCTTATGTGCTTTTATTACTAATAGTAAGGTTTTTATAACTTATTTTAAACTTCAGATTGTTACTATTGTAATTATTGTAAAGCGCTTAGAACAGTTTGGATAAGCGCTATATAAGTGTTATTATTATTATTATTATTACTTGACATAGCTTTCATACGTCTTAATTTATATAATTGCATTCCTCGTACAATCAGTTACCAGTGGAGTGTCTTGGGTTATAGCAGCAATTCGGCCAATAATTAACTAACAAAGTACAAACGTACCTCTTATTAAACCTATAACGTATCGAAACCCTTAATTCAAACTGATTGTATGACTGAATCCGATTCCAATGATAGACAATCTTGTGACAGTGACCTAGCTACTACAAGCAAATGTTCACAGAAATAATGTTTTTAAACACATCAAACAACACTTTCTCTACTCTCTGAACTACTTGCCGCACTAAAACTACCACTCTTATTTGTAACACCAGCATTATCTTCCCTGTCATTGTTCACAGTCACGGTCGCTCTTTCTTCTTCCTCGTGGCTAATCTGTCTCGCTAGTCTTTTCCCCCAAGTACTTTCCTCGTGTTGTTTTGACAGATCGATATAAGTTCTGTTCCTTAAAGCTCGTGGGAAGTTCTCTTTGTTAATACCGTCCAAGTTTATCACTTTCAAAGACGAGTCCCTATATCTTATGACTCTGTCCAAAGCCATGTCCAACTCTTCCTTACAGAAATTACTCTCTAAGAAGTTCTTTGACATAACGGCTATAACGTAGCGACTTTTGTAGATAGTATCGGCCATATTTTCGTGGATAACTCTCCCGACCTCCCAATCTCTGTAATGGATGAAGCAGCGAATATTATATTTTCCTTCAAGCATCGGTAGGAGTGTCTTCGTTACAAACTTTTTATCGTGGTTACTGTAGATTATGGAGGCGTCGTATTCGAAACTATCTGCATCTGAAAATGAGAGGAATTGGTTGTTATTACTGGTGACGTTTCCCATGTGGTTTTTTTTTCGTGATGTCATGAACGTATGCATAAAATTAGTTTAATATTAGAGATCGACATCGACGTATACTATTTGACATGTTGTAATCTACCATTGTATATCCGGCTTATTTCCAATAGCAGCCAATCAGAAAACATAAACTGGGCAGTTGTGATAAATAAAAGGACATATCGTAAATGTGTTAAATTTTTGTTGTTGTTGTTGATAGTTAGATCGAGTTAATGTTTTCTGGCCAGCAGTGAATACAAAGTAAAAGAACAACGTTTCATAAGATAAGATGTAACTAATACAGTGAAGTTTAGAAATCATAGCATACATGTACGATACCTCTGTCCGAGCCCATAATTCATAGCGCGGAATGTTCGCTTGTTGACACGACACAAGGCCTTCGCCGGCATACATGCGTGCTCACCGCGAAACACAGAAAAAAGTGTTACTGACAGACTGAGGTACCTGGAATTACCGATACAGCGCGCAAAGAATAACGATTCCGGCTCAAAGTAGTGACCATGGCCCTATACGCCTCTGTTGTTGCAAAACTGGGAACGGGGGCGCATTCTCGCGGATAGGTTTTGTAGATGTTTTTAGCATTGTTTGATTCATTCTATGCGCAGTTTATTTCGAATCCAAGGGGGATGGGTACCCCCCCCCCCCCCCCCCCCAACTCTTCCCCCAGCTACACCTCTGGCCTGTGGCAATTTGTGATAAAGCTACGAAAAATACTGCACAATATGGATACCCTTTAAGTGTTCTTTCTTACTAGCGAGGATGTATATTTTCATTGAAGATTAAATTCAGAATTTATGAAATTTAGAATTCAACTTTATGCATAAGCCTAAAAGCCACATAAAGTCCACATCAGTAGTCATAACGCCTCTTGTCTTAGCGTATGTCAGATCAGCATCCTAGTGCATGTTGTTCACCACCAATAATAGCCTAACCCTAACCCAATAACGACACGCAGTAGAAAGTGCTTTGTATTAACAGCGCAGTTCAATCAGTTCAATCCCCATCCATTACCTGGAAAATCGTGTTGTGGTCTATATCCGTACTTGTTGTAGAAGTACTTTGTTAAAACTAAAACAAGTCCAAGCCCAATTGCAATCCCAATCACAACAGCTGCGTAAACACCAATTGCTTGTGGCACACTGGCTGTTGACTTCATTCTTGTTTCAGCTGTAAGTGTGACAAATAAAAACACTTTCTCAGACACGATTGATCTACGTTGTAATGACATGAACTATTCACCTTATTAATTTCTTATGCCCGCGCGAGAAGTCTGGTAACAATGGTACCAGAGCGAGGCGAGTCGTTCATACATGTATATGAATGTCTTAGTTTCTGTCCTACCGTACTGTTGTGTTCTTTCGTGTCATAATTCGATTGTATATTTTTTCTTCTCCTGTTACAAGCCGGGGCAACTGGCCTCGTTTTGATGCCTTTATATGAATAAAGTAGACTCTGTTCCGTAACTAATCCCAGTGACCGCGCAGCTGTATGAACAACACGGCTTTTAGACAACCGCTGGCTATAAAACAACCGTTTGCTTTAGAAAGAGAACACCGTATAATCAACTAAAAGTCGATTAAATCTTTGTCGTCCGATCGTGTGTGAGCTCAATTGGTGAAATCCTGAGTGCTACCTCAACCCTCCCCCTCAGTTCAAGTTTGGCTAGCCCGGGGTAGTTAAATACTGCTGACTTTTTAAGCCGAGGGCTCAAACTTTCTCCGCAATGCCATTCTGTAGGGTTTCCAATGAAATGTGCTCTAATTTTGGAGAAAAATGCCACTGTCAGAGAGCTTGAGGACATCATTAAGTCTGAGGACGGCTAAAAAATACTTGGTTTGCTTTTAGTAGGCCTTGTGAGGGGATTTCACAGGGGTTTTCCGTTGTGTTTGTGCTTTCAGACACAGAAAAAAAAATATTCAATGAAATCCTTGAAATCCTGTAGTTGGCAGTCTTTTACCCCTGCTCAACCTATTAGGATGTGTTTTTGTCACTTTAAAGCAACGGCTTGAGTCCAAATCACCGCTCTTGGTTGTAGGGGTAAACAAAATCCTACCGGAGTCCCAGAGGAGGGGCCCCCTTGTGGAATTTTTGTCCATTACCCAGCATGCAATCGGAGGTGGGAGCAGGAAAATGTGGTCGAGTGAAATGCAGTGCAAACATCGGCGTGGTTCACCGTCGCTTGGTGTGTTTTGTGAAAACAAACCTGCTGGTTGGAAAGATTAAACAAGGTACTGTAACGACTGAGTGGTTATTTTGTGCTTACTCTTGATTTCAAGTGCGAATGGGAAGGTTTTTTTGAGCCGATTTTCAGCTCCTCGAAATTCGTCAAAATCGAAGAAACGAAACAATCGCCAAAACAAATGGGCTTTTCTCCATAGTGAAAGAGTCGAGCGATCCCTGTTATAGCTCTGACTTTGAAGCCATACATCCCTTCGCATAATATCGCAACATCGTCTTTCCAGCATGTCTAAACGTGATGCAATAATTTTTCTAGTAACGGACTCGTGCGTCTCCTATTTACAGGCTCGGACTGTAAAGAGTTAAGGTATCGCTGTGGTAAGCGAGTAGCAGTTGACGTTTAGAGCGTTAACACTTTGTAAGAGCGAAAAGCAAGAAGAGATCAAGTTTCATTCTCGATTCCAGACCCTTCTTGTTTTTTAATACTGCGGCTGCTCGACAAAGTATGCGCAGTAAATAGAATGGGAGGGCTGGGATCGAGAATGATCGAATTTGTTCAGCATCTAACGCATGCGCGGTCATTTTGACAAGGTTTACGCAAAAAAAAGAACGAAAAGATACTTAACTTCTCTGAATTTCTACTTACTTGGTCTTGAAGCTGCTGAAGTTCCTTTTGTTTCTGTTGTGGTTAAATCCGTGCTGTTGGTATGCCACGTGTCTGAAATTACTGAATTACAGCAAAATCAGTATAAAAATTGCCGCCCGCCATAATAAATGCGGAGACGACATTGAATTTGGTTAACATGTGACGAGGCAGAGGTCAGAAATAATAGCATAACAAATCCTTTATTGTTCTGAATTTCTACCTGGTCTTGAAGCTGTTGGATTCGTGCTGCTGATAGTGATAGGCGAAGTGGTTGTTGAAATCACTGGTGGAAAAAAGGATTCACCTCAATCAGCAAATAACACTGAGTTAAGAACAAAAATCTTGTCAGAGACCTTAATTAATAAACGCGGCTTCTGGAACGAGATTGCAGTTATACGTGCGCACTAATTTCTCAGTCTAATTTCTCAGCCAAGAAATAAAAAAATCAAACAGGCTCGGGGAATGAGATCGACCGTTACTAACAACACACCATGTTTGACCGAAACAAGACGTATCATTAGAGTTACGCCAAGATAAAAACGTATAACGGTGGGCTCCAATAAAATATTATTAGGGCCATTTATACATCAGTCAATACCAGCAATGCCCACCCCCCTGGGCAACAGACAGACAGATATATGATTTTATTTATAGCCTTATACTAATGTGTACATTGGCAGTAACCCAAATTAATTTGCATAAAAGAAAATATATATCAATAAATAAAAATTAAGTACTTTAATCACATTCGGTAAGCATACCATTAGATATGTGGGACCCAAGTTATGGCTAAGAATACCGGAGAACATTAGATAATCACCATCACTGTCATCTTTTAAGAATAATATCCGTAAGCTGGACTTGAGTGTTGTGTTGGCCGATGACAGCTGCACCAACTGCCTATTATGCAGTACTTGAGCTGAGGTGCCCACGTTATCTAGTGCGTGCGGTTGATGCAGTTAGGGGCGGACAACATATCTCTCAATATATTATTATTAAATTATAAAATATTATATTATAATACTAAATTATATATTATCTTAATTACAATTGTACATATTATTCATAACTAGTTCTTCTATAATTCGTAACATCGTATTATTTTACAAATTTAAGTTAGGGTGTCCCCATTTAGTGGTTGTTATACTGCTATGTAAATAAAGTTGTTGTTGTTATTATTATTATTATTATTATTATTATTATTACAAGTCAAAACCGCTAACGATAATCCAACATGTGTGTTAGACGCTAGCTAGGTCATAGCGAGTGTTGGGTAGTGCCATGCAACTTGCATGCTACGCTAGTGATCGTGGGTGTATGGTTATTTTCCACCTACTAAGGCTCAACTGGAATTTTGGAGCACTTCTCGTGGAAATAAGTGGCCTAAACTACCGGCAAGAAAGTTTCTCCTTGAAACGATTGTCATTTTCCATCCAAGTGCATCGAATGTCATCACAAGCTCGCGAACCGACAGCCATCCGCAGTTCATGCTGCATGGCAGCCGTCTCGTCGAGTACAGAAACCATGGTTTTAACTCTGCCACATCACTTCATCCATTGTGATACGAAGCTGCAACCTCATTCTAGCCACTTCTAAATGGGGGAGGGTTCCATTATGAACAGGAAAGGCATAGGAATTTTCACCCCTCCCCCCTCAGTTTTGCAAGGTTCGCATTTCTTACCCCACATTTGCAAGCAATATGTTGTGTTCGTCGTGTTTACTACCCAAACTAAGATTTTAAAGCTGCAACTTCATTCTAGCCACTTCTAATGGGGGAGGGTTCGATTATTAACAGGAAAGGCATAGGATTTTCCACCCCTCCCCCCTCAGTTTTGCAAGGTTCGCATTTGTTACCCCACATTTGCAACCAATAGAGGTTTTGCACCACCACGTGATGGCAGCCATGTTGGTGGCCAGAACAATGAGATTTGTTCAATCATGTGAAAAATTAAATCTCAAAGGAATAACATTCTATTGTTCTGGCCACCAACATGGCTGCCATCACGTGGTGGTGCAAAACCTCTATATGTTGTGTTCGTCGTGTTTAATACCAAAACTGTGATTTTAACGCTACAACGTTATTTAATCCTGTTCTGCACTGCGAAATAGCAAATGAAACTGTCCCATCATGCTTTGCGGCCAAAACGGAAAGGGCGATGGATTTTTACCGGTAGAAAGGAACATTGTAGAGACATGGGGTTTTCACCAAAATGTTACCCATGGTAAACTGCAGGGGGTCTTCTTCATTTGGTTGAGGTCAACTTCCAGGGGGGAAGTGACATGCAAAAGAAAATTTCAAAACGCTTTAACCCCCTGAACTTCATTTGCGCGAGCGTTACATAACAAAAATAACCTCTCTGGATAAAATTACATCAGATAGGCTTACTTTTATTTTCCCTAGCTATGTGCAACATGCCAAACATTTAACCACGAATTACAAATATTCCCTACCCCACCCCCCTGGAAACGGTATACCAATTTGTTTTGGCAACATGTCTCGGGAATGTCATTCATGACAAAACTGATCGGTTCCTAAGTTTTCAAGTTCAATACCGAAAGACAGAATTAACGTTAAGCAGCTGCCCAGGCCCCGCTCGGCCAAGCAAAAAGCGAGAAAAACCGCCTTAACCCCCCCTGAACTTCATTTGCGCGAGTAATACATCAAAATTTTGTTCTAGTTGGACGAAACTACATAGGATAGGCTGGTTTTCATTCCCTTAACTATGCGCTAGATACCGAACATTAATTAATTAATTAATTAATTATTTAATGATCGTATTATTTCTATGATTATCGTTAGGAATTATTATTACAGAAGTTGTGGTGGTTGTCCTTTTCTTTCTTTTTCTTACGCATTCATAGATAAATTTGTTTTTGCACAGCTCTATCCTTGTTTGGAGGGTTTATGATTAGTAAAAATACCTCATTAAGGGCTCATTCTGTTTATTTGATCCTCCAGATGATCGAAAAGGCTTTTCCCTATATTGCAGTATGCTGGGCATTTTATCAAAAATGTTCTTCATCTTCGACGCCATTTGTACAAATAGGGCAAATTCCTTCTTCGGGTATTTGATAAGGTTTCGAGTAACAGTTTTAATCGCTAATTTGTGATTACTTATTCTCAGCTTTGTCAATGCTATTCTGTGATTGGTATTGATGACCTGTATAGGACTTGAATCTGCGGAAAGTCCTTAATTTATTACATTGGCAGGGATATTTTCTTTTAATTTATTATTCTATGTACTTTAGTCTCTGCAAAATTTCCGTTGGCACTTAATTGAATGCCTAGGTACTTACTGATGACTTAACATTTGTTAGTTTATGACCTCTTTAATGAAAAGCGTAAATCGACATAGCGGGGCATTTGCATAATTTGAGATCCCGCGGGATTGGGGCATTTGCAACTTTGTCGGCCCGGGGGTCGGGCACACAGCATAAGCAAAAGACGTCCATAAAGTCACGGACGGAAACGCGATTTGACGTCGCCGTGTGCGTAGGCGCGTATTAAAACGCCAAGTAACAAACGTCAAAATTAACAAGGAGAAATGTGACGACGGAGGTTAGTAATATTCTACCACCAATCTTCTCTCAGTTTTGTGATGTCCATGTTGTGAAAAACGTCTGGTATTTTTTAAAAGCTCTGTAATATTCGACGCCGTGACTACGGTAGGGCATTTTACACTACAGAAAATAATTATTGGAAAGAAACCAGCCTCGTATTTTTCCCTCATTGTCGGCTACTTAATTGCAGCAAACATAATAAATGGAAGCGCGTTTATTGGCGAAAGCGAGGACTTCGTAGCTGACTGGCTTGTCCAGCAAGGCCGACTACAAAAGCTTGTGGATGTATTTAAAGGCTATATTTTTCCTGTTAATGCTAGTTTTGAACTGCTTGTTTGAACTATTTTATAAAGTCAAGCCCGACTCATATTCATTTCACTCTGATTCAAAATACTCATGGTGGGGCATTTTTCCTTATTTCTTTGGCTCCACCATGGGGCATTTGAATACCTTGCTTGTCCCCCCAGCCAAGGTGTTCATAGTGGATTTCCCTTCCCATTATTCACCGTCTGGATGCATTGTACCAAGAGAGCATAAGTAAAAGAGGGAAGCTCCAATACGTGCGCTTGTGCGATGATAATGTCTAATAAAATCTATTTTTAGTAACCGAAAGCAGCTGAGAAGTGCGCGATGGCGCGACAATCTCATGGCGGCAAAATATTTCGCGCCATGAGATTGTTTCCGCGCGCTCGCGCACTTTGGTTCAGCTGCTTCCGGTTACTAAAAATAGATTTTAATATCATCGCACAGCGCGCTACAAGATTCCCTCTTGCTTTCTTATGCTCTCTTGATTGTATCCCATTGCTCTTACCTTTAGGGGTAAACTTTTGAGGGTTCCAAATCCTAGTGCTGTCATTTGAAGGTATTGTTCTAACCTGAAATAGTTAAACAACCGACATGAATGTCCAGGCATAAAATCTATTTTGTAAATATTTACACTCGTTCGTTATCATTTACTCGTCAATGGAATATGCTTTTTATCTGTAAACACATACCAAACTCGGTATATACTTCATGGTAGTATTCCGTTCCATATAGTCTCCCTGCATAATCATTTTCTCTACTGTTTTACAGTATTATGCATGGGACGTACTATACGAAACACTACCATGAAGTATATACCAATCCACCGTACCGAAAAAGATGGCGGCTTGTACTTTTACCCACAGTCCTTTGCGCAGAAAAACTTTAAATCTGTTATAAAATCGCGGTGTACAGGTGCTGTTGCCAATCCACTGTTATTGAAGAGAATATATATATGTTTTATGATTTCTACGTATTATTTTGACCGTGTTAGGTTCGCAAGGGATTGTGGTCATATATACAGCAGCCATCTTTCGGTATACGCTGGATTGCAAATGCACTCAGTGTCAATTTAACGAAGACTCGGTCAAACATCTCTGAGTATTTGCTGTTGACCGGGTTTTGCATGTGTTGACTGGGTTATATATGATAATGGCCGTAAATGTTTACAAAATAAATTATATTTTTGGACCATTTCGCGCGCCATACAAATATTCGCCTGCTTAGCTTAGTGCTAAAGATAGAGATAATGTTTTACATTTAAATATAAATCCTCAAATTCAGGACTCCTGACACGGGGTCTCTCGCTCGAATCTAAAAATTCTGGTAAAATGCACATCTCTCGCTGGTAAAATACATGCACATCTCTAACTGGTAAAAAAACACATCTCTAGCTGGTAAAAATTACACATCTGTAACTGTTAAAATACACATCTCTAGCTAGTAAAATACACATCTCTGACTGATTTTCACAGTATACCTAGACAATCTTATAAAAGGGGTAACATTAGAGCATGGTCAGTCAGTTTTTAAATTTCGTGTCTACCGGTAGAAAATACTCACCTCTATTAACAAACCCTGAGGATAAGTCCATTGGTCTTTCCCTGCCTGAATAACCCTTGAAGTTTGGTTCTGTTATGTTAATTAATACAAGAAGGAATATCAAATTTGTTCAACATGAAAATAATAACTCCTTGATTAATTTCAAACATAATTTTGTCTGTTTGATATATAGGACTGATTAAGATATATATATAGTAATTATAAAATTTATATATTTTCATTGGTAGTCGATAGTAGCCATGTAAAATTCGATAAAATTCGATTCCTATGAAGATTCTGAGAAAACTGAACAGACTCTGGGAACGAGGTTGAAATGAAGCCAATTTACAAGGTTGCTGTGGTTTTGCACAAAACTGACCAAATTAAAACCTTTTTTACCTTTAAGTTAAAACGGCAGGTTATTTCGACAGATAGCACTTCGGAAGTCTGAGGAACACAAACCCACCGGATAGTAAAGCCTGGCACTATTACCTCGGCGAAAGAATGGGAGTCTGTTGAACAGAAATGCTGGTCATTATTACAAAATGGGGTATAGTTCGTATTTAATTTAAAAGGTAACATACGTCCCTTGACCCTTTAGTATTAGAGTGAGCTCCGGCCTGCGGGCCCGACGAGCGGAGTATCGGACAAATTGCTGCACGCGCGTCCGGCCGACCGAATCCCGAACCGCGCGTCTGCCCTACCTCTAATATTTGTAGTAAATTTCGAGTATTCCTTGTTAAGTAATGATTCAGCTAAGAACTGTAGCAAAAGACAATAGGCTGCGACAACGAGCATATCCCACATACGATTTTGCTTGAATATGGCTGAAGTGCTGTATGAGATGTCTACAGTCCAAACTACACCCAGAAAATAAAGTATTATTTAATGCTTTGGGTTCTTTTTACTGTGAAAACTCGAAGAAGCCACCATCCAGCCAATCGGAAAGGGAGAAAACAAAAGATATTTCAATCTCAAGTTTGATAACTTTTGATGTTCTCCGAAATTAAACCATAGTTAGTTTACACTCGTTCTCAATAACACGTGCAGGTTCGAAATTGAATTTCCAACGGAAAACGTCAATTTGGTGGATGTCACTCAACTATATTTCTATGGCAACACTGGTCTGCATGCTAAATAAAACGTCGCCATACAACTCCCAGATGTGGAGGAAACATAAATAGTGTAGGAGGTCAACGAATTCGTAAGTAATTTGAGGCGACATAGGTAGAGAAATGGCGGATACTTAGCCGAAAAACGATTGTTTTTTGCTTCGGAATTCCTCACCGAAATGTCAGTCGAGAGTGGAGAGCATTGCCGATAATCCATGTCCTGAGAGTTTCAAAAAAACAATTTGCCCTGTCGAATGTTGTATCCATGCGGGCATGCCTGGAGCTCGTCGAGGTAGAGCTCGAGGGTATTGCTCGATAAAACCTCTTATAAGGAGCATATCTGCAACTGGGTGAATAAAAATAACTATAATTATTTTTCCAAGACCTTTGAAGCTATATAAACAATCAGATTTCTTATACACAAACCGCTCGCTCACACAAAGTTTGTGTGATTTCCCTATTTTGATCTTATACACAAACCGCTCGCTCACACATAATTCATAAAGTTTATGCGATTTCCCTATTTTGATCTTATACACAAACCGCTCGCTCACACATAAAGTTTATGTGATTTCCCTATTTTGCAAACCCTTGGCTCTAAGCATGATTACTCTCCATCTAAGCGACTTTGGGAAAGACTTTGCCATGTTTATAAAATGCTAGTTTCCCGAATTTTATACTCACACAACGGTTCACTTCAAACTCCATGGAAACCGTTTGATTGACATCCACCAGAAACGGAGTTTCGTTTCGAACCTGCACGTGTTATTGAGAACGAGTGTAATCAAAAATAAATTCAAACTTCAAAAATTATCGAATGAAAATGCATTATTTCGATGGTTTTCGATTGAATTTATGCCGAGTATCAACCAATGAAATTACGAGAAAGAAGAATAGACTGGAGCAGCAATTCAACTAGAATAACTAGCATAAACAAACACAACAGTACAATATAATTATTTATCTTTTTGGCATGATACTTGCACTTTAAAGTGTAGCCTCTGTTCACAGGCTGTTAGCTCAGACGGGAGAGCGCACGCTTAGCATTCATGAGGTCTGGGGTTGAGTCTTGAAGAGAACACCTTTTCCCCCCTCTTTCTTTTTACTGCACAACATGTATTTTTGCTCTCCTTTCCTCGTTCCGGTATTTTTCTTTCTTACCGAATTGTCATTTTTATAATAGCTAACAAAAATCATTTCAAAACCTTTCAAAGCGATCGAGCGAAAAACTTCAGTTCAACCCCGGCTCTTTCAGAAATATCACAATTCCTAGAATTTTACGGTCGACAGAAAGCAGAAGTCTAGCCGTGATCTGAAATAATTGGAGCTCCCCTATAGGCTTTTCTATATATATATACAGCAAAGTGCAAAAACTTTGACCCTCTCACCAACTATATAACTACATCAGGTACATTATGGGTAAATCGTTAAACAGTTAAACTGCTGTATTGTAGATGATTTCTTAAACTTCAACTGATATACTACACGGCAACACAAATCTTATCCGTGTATTTTCAAATCGCACTATCACGGCTAACGCTTCTAATTGAAATTGAAAGAATATACCCATAATGCACCCACCCGATAGAACTTTATAGTAATGTGTTCACAATGTATTACAGAGTAATGTGTTCACAATGTATTACAGAGTAATGTGTTCACAATGTATTACAGAGTAACGTGTTCACAATGTATTACAGAGTAACGTGTTCACAATGTATTACAGAGTAACGTGTTCACAATGTATTACAGAGTAATGTGTTCACAATCCACCATACAGAAAAAGATCAGTGGCGGTTGTACATTTGACCACAATCCCTTGCGAACCTAAAACCGTCAAATGACACGTAGAAATCCTCTGTTCAGCTAAACTTTAGTTCCCGTTCGATCGCCTAATGCTTGGCCATGGACATTGATTTTTGCATGGTCAGTATGAGAAGAAAGGAAATTCTCTTCAATGACAGTGTATTGGCAACAGCATTTGTACTTACTTGTTTTTAAGATTCAAAACCTCTCTACCGCGATTTTATAACGGATTTAAAGTTTTTCGCGCGAAAAAGATTGTTGGTAAAAGTACAAGCTGACATTTTTTTCTGTGCGGTGCCGGATTGCGTTTACTTTTCCCTGTGATTTCAAATCAATCACGAATTACTTCAGTTCGTGATTGGTTCATTGGGTTTTTACTTGCGCTCGTGATTGGCTCTGCATTGGTTTTACGACACTCAATCGAAAACCGCTCTCTCCACTCACTAAGAGTCGATTAAGTGATGTTAACTAACGGTCGTGGGAAGCCGAGCGAGTTACTCGTTTTGTTGTCCGCTTACCTATATAGTCGACGCCCCACGTAATGTTCGCTATCCACGTCATGTTACCGTCTATGTTCCGCCTTTCAAATGTCACAGAGAGATTCTTTATATCGCCAACATATGGGCCATTGTTTGGTGTTGAGCACTCTAGACAACAACAACAACAATTTTTTATTTGTACTTACAGTGGCAGATTACATGGGTCGGATTAAAGTAAACAAGTTATAAAGTAACCGGGCACCCGAAATAACTATAAGGAGCTAATCTAGTCGGGTGCCCATTAAATGATAGAGTTAATTTTGCACATAACATTAAATACGTTGAATGACTAATTAAGGTGATAATAAATACACACGCAACACACAATATACACACTAAATAATAAACAAAGAGGTGGAACATTTTCCAGTTACACTTTGCATTGTTCTCTTTTAAACCACTTCCGTAATGCGGCAGGATAAAGTTTCCTTTCGATGTAAGTAAACATGTACGTAAAATCAGACGGGTGTTTCCTACCAAAGGCAGCCCCAGCTCTGGAATCACTTAAATATAGGCATTGATTTGTATGGGAATGTAACGAACCTACTATAGGACCTAGAAATAAGAATGGTCTGTCAAGATTTCGAAGTGCTCGTGTTTTTTATCTTTTGTACAGATGTTCGCCAAAAAAATATGCTCTCGAACGGTCGTGAAAATGCCTGGTGCGTGTCGTAAAAACAAGACGCTCGCAAATGCTGAATTGATAATTCGCTAGCTCTGATACCGGGGGAGGAGGTACTCAACCATTTTTGACAGAAAAGCCGGTAACCCTTCCATAAAAAAATGGTACCCCTTTCACAATAATCGAGCAACTTTTACTAAAGTTTTCACTTGAGTAAACCCTTAACATACTTGGATGCATGAATCAGCCGTTTGGTGCGTCTGTTCGAGATATTTTGAAATGTTCTTTAAATGCCTAAATGACAGTTTTACCTACCCTTTTTATACTTTCGGGCGGAGCCTCCCCGTATAGTCTTTCGGGCGGAGCTTCCCCGTATCAGAGCCTCCCTGGGCTCTGATACGAATGATTTATAATACAAATACCTTCACTTTCTTCCATGGTATATTATGTGATGTTTGTGTGGTTATCGGGCTTGATATAAAGCGATGTCAGAGAGTTTTCGTAGTCTGTGCCAGTCCCTTTCCTTAGAGAAAGTCTTTCTGTTAAGAAGGGGCCGCACAGGAAACGAAAACTCGCCGAGTCTGATCGCTTTATATACACACGGCAAGTAATAATACATGTAATACACCATGGAACACTGCCGAAAAATAGAACCATTTACAAGTACAATGAATCTTATGAAAATTATACATTTTTATTATGTATAAGCTAAGTAATTCGCGAGCTATGGTCGATTGATAAATTTGCATAACTTCCGCACCCACGCCCGGTCTCAAAGAAAACGAAGAAGCCATATAATAAGCCATATAATAAGCCATATAATCAGCATCTTATGAACCTCGTTTGCTCGGCCCGTATCGTAAGTTATGGTCCTCGTTTTCCCCCTTTTTTATGGCGCATGCGCGTCCATAACTTACGGTGTGGACCTCGCACTCGGGTAATAAGAGATACGTCTTTGTCTTCTTATCAGTTAATGGCAAACTGAGGGTTCATTAACATTGATTTCTTACTAAATTACGAATGTTTCCTAATGCTGCATACACCGGTTGTCTCGGGCAAACGACATTCCCTGCAAACTGAAGTGGACCGGATTGTGGTTGTAGCTGAGAAAGTCTGTTGAATTCGTTTGTTTTGGGTCAAAAACGTTAAGACGAATATTAATAGATCCTGGGAATCGATTTTTGACAGACTGACTGTACTTATATAATGTCAGAGCTATGAAAGCCGTCTATAAAAGCCCTACAAACTCTTTCACCATAGCACTAGTACTCTGGTGATACTTCAGGTATATACTTCATGGTAGTGTTTCGTTCCATATAGTCCCCCTGTATAATACTTGTTAACAGTGATGATTATGCAGGGAGACTATATGGAACGAAACACTACCATGAATGTATACCATACTTCACCTTCACCAGCACAGCTGGACAGTTATGACCACAATCCATTGCGGTCTGGCCGAATGTCGCTTGTCGTTTCTCTGAGATAACCGTTTTTAAAAACATAGGTGTATACACAAAGTTAACATGACATCTTACGAGCGTCTTGTAATGTCTGCCGTCTTGTTCTATGAAGGAGAAGGCCATCTCCTTTGTGTTGTAGTCTCTTCCGATGGTTTGCATCAGTCAATAATCGTGTAGATCGTGACATACATTCTTGATAGCAGATCCATTTCTCCGCTTCTTTATTCTAGAAGATGATGATCACGTGTGAGGCTTTATCTGAATTAATAAGGTTTAATTTATTTTGCCAGAATCTAACTACACGGATCGCGTATTGCAGCCGTAGCACATGTTAATGCTATGGGCCGCATCCAAGTAATATTTCTCACAATTTGTTACTAGGGTTTTCAGAGACAGTAAAGTGACTACACATTTTTCCTAAAATAAACAACAGCAGCAATTAGAACCGACAGTAAGATCATTTTTAGCCGGATAGAAGACATAACAACTGTCGTTCTTCGCTGTGACAGCACCGACATCAAACTGTGGGTAAACATGTACAGATACAAGGTAATCGATTATCAAAAAGCAAAAATAGCGAATTTGCCGGTGCGGGTGAAAAGTGCAAGGTATTCGATTATCAGGAGGAAAGGGAAAGGTGGCCGCCTTTACCAAGCATGGCAGCCCTAAGGCTAAGGCGAATTTGAATTTTATGGACTCAGATTCCTTTTCTTTTCAAAAAATAAAAAAATCACCCTTCCCGAATAAGTGACCCACGAAAATTAAATAAGCGCCAAAAATTAAATTTATTCCAATCATTACGGTAAGTCCGCGTTTATAGAACTTCTTTGCAGGATTTTGTATATTGTTATTTGTTGCCAGATTAATATTAGCGATTCCGAAGAGGACTTTCCTAACCTCTTGCTTTATTGGACGTCTGGGTCCTTGAATTTCAAGAGGAATACTTGGTTTCAACAGAACAATACATTAATAGATGTTAAATGTAAAAATGATTGTCGAGTATTTTACAATACTGGCCGTATTTACTACTAAAGACGTCTTAGATGTCTTGAGACGACTAAGGCTGAGACGGCTAAGGCGTCTAGTATAAATACGGAAATAAGACAGACACACAAGAAATATATTCGTCTGTTAGGCGTCCAAACGACGCACTTAGCAGTCATCTAAGCTGAGAGGAGACTCAGCCGAGGAGAGGATGAGACGAGGAAGGGGGAAGGGGGAAGGAAGGGAAAATGAAGAATATTTTTATTTTATTTTTCCGGTTTCTGGGATACTAGAGTTGCCTGCGGAGGAGACTATGTTATTACCTATTAAAAGAACCAACAAGAAAATGTAGAAATTAATACAACTGTCTCTAATTTGGATAAGCTGTAAAACGATCTGTTTACTTTTACCACGGCTATCAATCCGTTTTGCCAAGAGTCGATCCTAGAGGACTATCAAGAAACAAAAAGAAAATAATATAAGGGATCCTAACAACAATCCTCTTTTAATATAGCCTGCTTGCAGGCGGTGGAGGGTGCTTTTTCGCGCATCGAAGCGGCCGCCATATTGGCCGAGCGTGATTGAGACCTGGGATCGAATGACAAATGGAGGGGGGAGGGGGGTGGGGGAGAACAAGCAGATCTGAAAGACCGCCTGCACGAAAGCCCCTGGTTTCTGAGTACAAAAGTTAGATCCCGTCCACCAGCGAACGGGGTATATGATTGGCTGAAACGGTGTCAATCAAAGCTTATCGCGGCAAGTGTTGAAAGCAAGAACTGAAAGGAATAAGGGGCCGACCATTTGACTTTTGAGGGGGGAGGTGGGTGTTTTTGAAAAAAAATAACCTGCAAGCCAACGGTGGCGAAAAAAAATATCCTGCAAGCGGAAAAGCTTTGTTCTGGCTCCGCTTTTTTCGCAAAAAAAAATTCGTGCAACAACACTGCTAAAGAAAAAAAAATCGAGCACAGACAAGAACACCCACCCCCCCCCCCCCCCCCCCTCAAAAGTCAAATAGTCGGCCCCTAAGTTTAGCCTGCGAAGCGAAGTTGTGTAGTGAGCTTGCAGTTGATAAAATATGGCGAATAATACAAAAGGCTTTGTCTTTTTGAAGACTAAGGTGAAGTACCCTGGTTGCAGAGGTTTTCTAGAGAAAACAGCCACGGAGAAAGAGCCGCGAAGGCGGCGATCGGCGAATTATGCATCAGTCAATTCCAGCAATGCCCATCCCCCTCCCGGGATATGGTGGGGCATTTGCATACTTTGAGATGCCGGGAGTGGGGCATTTGTAACCTTATATCGGCCCGGGGGTCGGGCATTATTCTACCACGGGGCATATGGTGGGGCATTTGACACTGCCGAAAATAATTCTGGGAAAGAGACTTCAAGTAAAAGAAACCAATAAATCTGAGTTGTTGTAATTATTCCAGCTGCCTGTGGATTCTATCTATTTCTCTAAACCTAGAAACCTGCAGTTTATACCGTCTTGTCCAGGTTATTTGTATACGCTAGGACACGAAAAAGCCGGGAAACCTATGGATGTTTATTTTTTACAATATAGCTAGAAAATAGCAGTTCTCGTACGTTCACCGCCCATCTAACACTGATCTGCAATCCTGTATTCTTAACTCTACTCTACGCTAAAATGTTAATTCAGGAGGCACTCGGGGCCCAAGCTCTGCTGGTCCGAGTTGGAAACGATATCAAGTAGTTTGTTTACAAATATGGGACAAATATACACTGTTTGCTGCTGTCCACCGGACGAACAGAAGTCACACTATTATTATAAAAGTCTGTCATGTGGTTTTAATAAGCGCTTATTGTATAACGTTAACCGCGGTGCGAATGATTATTTATAGGAATGAAATATAAACTATGTAAATTAATACCATTTTCAGGGGTTCTAGGCAGCTCAATAGCATAATCACTGATACAGCAGTGAGTATAAATACAAATACAAAACAAGATGGCGGATCTACAAAACCGTAACGGAAACTATCAATGAATAGATAGAGAAGTAGCACTTCTCTGCGCCTTGTGCATTTGCATGGAATTAAACTTGGGCAGGAGCCCATTACCAGGAGCGTCCATCTTCCCCACTGTGTCTGTACCCCAGCACAGAGGTAGATGAGGCTATTTTTTGCATTGCGTTTCGCGCGAAAAAGAACAAAGGTAGGCTATTCTTAGCCAATCAGATAGCTAACGTCACTTCTCATTATCATTCTTTTCACTTTCAACGCGGGAATTCGAATTGCTGGTTTTCACTCAATCCCCAGAGATTCAAATATTGGTGCCCCAACAAAAGAAGCTAACGAGGAATCTATTGTTTAAGGGCACCAACATGGCGGCAAACTCTTTTCGCGGGAATTTCGAATCTAAAAATAGCCTCATCTACCTCTGTGCTGGGGACCCAACCCATAACAGAGGACGCTCCTGGTAATGGGCTCCTGACTTGAGCAGTATATCGTTATGGATGTGCCCGGGGGTGGGGCATTTTCCTTACTTCTTTGGCTCCACTGTGGGGCATTTGAACACCTTGCTTGTCCCCACCGTGGGGAATTTGGGAAAAAATAACGAAAATGACTAATGCCCGGGGGTTGTCCCGGGGAGGGGATGGGCATTGCTGGAATTGACTGATGCATTAACTGCGAAAGGTTTGTTGTCGAGTTCTCTTTTCGCAAGTTCGTAAACCGTAAATATCAGGCTCTGTAAATAGCTTCCTCCTGCTCCGTTTTCAAAGTTATCGGCTCCTTCGCCTTAACCCTGGTTCCAGAGGTTTTCTAGAGAGAACACAGCTGCTCGCTTCTTTCTCCGCGGCTGGGTAAAGGTACTTTGAAAACAGAGCAGGAGGAAGCTAGTATACAGAGCCTTTATTTTTTCTTAGAATTTAACAACCTGACCTGAGAATTGTAACCTGTACTTTAAACCTGCCGTTCTGGCTGTGCTTTCGACAGGTTTGGAAAGAGTATGATATTTACGGTAAAGAGAACTTGACAACGAACTGTGATCAGTTTAATTCGCCACTGAAAAGTATTGTTGTCGAGCAAATTGCAGAGATGCAATCCGGCTATTGACTTCACGGCCGTTGAACTAGGAAATAATCAGAAATCCGCCTCAATACATTTATGCAACGGTCATCCATTTCTTTCGGCAAACATTAACTAAGATGGACTTCGAGTTGTCAGAGAAAGACGATCACAACATTTACCTGTGTACTTTGCACTCGTAGTTTGTTTGTCTACGAGTGTTCCAGACAAAACATTGTCTCCATCGGAGTTTTCTTTGAAGTTTAGAGATTTTTTCGACCCTGTATTTATCTTTATGCGAGCTTAATTCTTTTAAGAAAGGAAGCAGCCGTTTGTGTGGCACCTGACTGCGGTGCTGGCGGCTTTATGAAGCAGCTTGTATTAAATGTATGTATTTCGGAGGATTTGCAAACTCTTTGAGAGACTGATGCCGGGGCGAACGCAACAAGCTAAAACCGAACTGTCTACATATATATCTAAAGTGGTACTGTCGCAGTCCTTTCCATGGAGAACTTTGAACAAAAATAGCTGGTTTTATTGAAATTTGCGAGCGAAGTTTGTTTTGAATATTGCACGCATTTCAATCAAACCAAATCAAAATTGGCAGGCTGTCACACGTCGACTCCTATTGGTCAATTAAGGTGGCTCGCCTGGATTTTCCAGGGACGCACCATATCCACTTTGAACGGCTGCTACTCCACTGTCAGAGCACGGTCGGGCTAGCCACTTCACCCATTTACTAGAAATAGAATAAACTTTCCAAAAATGTAGGTTTGTTTGACATCGGTGTTACCATAGCAACACAGCGTTGACGTCATGTGTTTTACATATCAGCAATTTTCTCGAAATCTAGACCTAAACTTTTAAAACGACCTAGTGTCCCTTGTAGTCTAAATGTAGGCCTTCAAGACTGCAAAGTTTAAAAAAATTGTATGAGAGCGTTTTCGAAACAAAATGGGTTGAATATTTTCATTCAAAAAATAAACAGTTCGCCTTACTTCCTGTTTAGTCGTCGAGAACTGTGTTAGCCGGACCGATTCAAACGCTGTATTTAGCATATTTCATACCTGTGGCATAGGACTACTTCCCATGAAAATTTCATTCCATTTGCTTTATTCGATTTCGGTTTATGGAATAATAAGTAATGTAATAAATATGCTCATTTTACTCAAAATAGTAACGTATTTGCTAAGGAAGCTGTAATTCGAAAACTAGTCGATAAATATATTTTTTAATCCATTCACCTGAAATTCAACATGTACTACCCTTGTCCTGTAAATTTCAAGAGCATTGAATCATTTTAAGGGCGCGAAATAAAAACAAAAACATAGGGAACTTTTAGATTCATCCACGCAAGCTTCATTGCTGTATCATTTTGTTTATAGCTTGTGTCTTTCCGAAATTTCTCTTTTGTCTAGATTCTACATACTTGTGTGCTTTTGAACTAACAACTTTACCATGCACGCTTGAGCAAGCTACACTTCGCTACTGCCGGAACGCTCGTGCAAATTCTGTTCTTATGACAATGACATGCAAATTAGTTAAACCATGAAGCTTGGCAGTGCGGGATGATAATGTTGAATAAGTGTGTTTTTAGTAACCAGATCGGGAAAAAGTGCCCGTGACGTATAGACCACATTTTCTAAATCTAAATTAAAAACGAGATTTTGTATTAGTGATATTATAAAACCTTTTGTAAATAAATATTATAAGTTATATTATAACAGCGTTACAACTGGCAGCGTGACTATTGTACTAAAAACAGAATTTGCACGAGCGTTCCGGCATTAGCGAAGTGTAGCAAGCGTGCATGGTAAACTTGTTAGTTCAAAAGCACACAAGTATGTAGAATCTAGACAAAAGAGAAATTTCGGAAAGACACAAGCTATAAACAAAATGATACAGTAATGAAGCTTGCGTGGATGAATGTAAAAGTTCCCTGTGTTTTTGTTTTTATTTCGCGCCCTTAAAATGATTCAATGCTCTTGAAATTTACAGGGCAAGGGTAGTACATGTTGAATTTTAGGTGAAAAGATTTAAAAAAAATTGTATCGACTAGTTTTCGAATTACAGCTTCCTTAGCAAATACATTACTATTCTGAGTAAAATGAGCATATTTATTACATTACTTATTATTCCATAAACCGGAATCGAATAAAGCAAATGGAATGAAATTTTCATGGCAAGTAGTCCTATGTCACAGGTATGAAATGTGCTAAAAACAGCGTTTGAATCGGACCGGAACACACAGTTCTCGACGACTAAACAGGAAGTAAAGCGAATTGTTTATTTTTTGAATGAAAATATTCAACCCATTTTTTTACGAAAACGCTCTCATACAATTTTTTTAAACTTTGCAGTCTTGAAGGCCTACATTTAGACTACAAGGGACACTAGGTCCTTTTAAAAGTTTAGGTCTAGATTTCAAGAAAATTGTTGATATGTAAAACACATGACGTCAACGCTGTGTTGCTATGGTAACACCGATGTCAAACAAACCTACATTTTTGGAAAGTTTATTCTATTTCTAGTAAATGGGTGAAGTGGCTAGCTCGACCGTGCTCTGACAGTGGAGCAACAGCCGTTCAAATTGGGAATGGTGCGTCCCTGGAAAATCCAGGCGAGCCACCTTAAGAATGGGTTATAAGTTAACGGATATCATGTGCGTGGTGGGCGTAATTCAAAAACCAGGGGCTTTCGTGCAGGCCCCCTCCCCCCTCCATTTGTCATTCCATCCCAGGTTTCAATCACGCTCGGCCAATATGGCGGCCGCTTCGATGATCCGTTTGCTGCGCGGAAAAGCACCCTCCACCGCATCGCGCAGAATGACCTTTGTTTCATGGACATATTCAAATGAGCTGCCCTTACACAATAGACCGTGAAAACGATTTTTGATTGGTCCAAGCAGTCACGTGAAGTTATTTACGTCAGTTCAACGCAAAGCCAAACCTGTCAATCTCACGTTGATTGATAGATAAAACTTGTACACAAATTCTCCAGAGAGATATCAATAAAAGTAACATGCAGAAGCATTAATTAGAACCAACTCTATGTATCATTACTTAACCACATAAAAGCTTATCGACCGTGAGTTTCATTTTGATCTGAACTTTCAATCTTAAAGCATGTGGAATCTGTGTTCAAACTTGTTTGTGATACGATTTGAACGTAATCGTTTGAAAGGGGCATAGCAGCTTTGATAACCCTCGCGGTTTTATGTTATGATTTTGTTTCACAAAACTGACTCGGCCAAGAGCTTCTAGTTCAATTAAAAAATATATTTACCGTCTACTTCGGTAAGAACGCTAAGTTAAACAATCGGCGCTCAATTCAAAACTGTTAGTTACGGTAAGAACGCTAACAGAACGCTAAGATAAACAATCGCTCAATTCAAAATTCTTGGTGTAAGAATCAGTTTCGGTAAGAACGCTAACAGAACGCTAAGTTAAACAATCGGCGCTCAATTCAAAACTCTTGGTGTAAGAATCAGTTTCGGTAAGAACGCTAACAGAACTCTAAGTTAAACAATCGGCGCTCAGTTCAAAACTCTTGCTGTAAGAATAAGTTTCGGTAAGAACGCTAACAGAACGCTAAGTTAAACAATCGGCGCTCAATTCAAAACTCTTGGTGTAAGAATGAGTTTCGGTAAGAACGCTAACAGAACGCTAAGTTAAACAATCGGCGCTCAATTCAAAACTCTTGGTGTAAGAATCAGTTTCGGTAAGAACGCTAACAGAACGCTAAGTTAAACAATCGTCGCTCAATTCAAAACTCATGGTGTAAGAATGAATTTCGGTAAGAACGCTAACAGAACTCTAAGTTAAACAATCGTCGCTCAGTTCAAAACTCTTGGTGTAAGAATCAGTTTCGGTAAGAACGCTAACAGAACGCTAAGTTAAACAATCGCTCAATTCAAAACTCTTGGTGTAAGAATCAGTTTCGGTAAGAACGCTAACAGAACGCTAAGTTAAACAATCGTCGCTCAATTCAAAACTCTTGGTGTAAGAATAAGTTTCGGTAAGAACGCTTACAGAACGCTAAGTTAAACAATCGGCGCTCAATTCAAAACTCTTGGTGTAAGAATGAGTTTCGGTAAGAACGCTAACAGAACGCTAAGTTAAACAATTGCTCAAATCAAAACTCTTGGTGTAAGAATCAGTTTCGGTAAGAACGCTAACAGAACTCTAAGTTAAACAATCGGCGCTCAATTCAAAACTCTTGGTGTAAGAATGAGTTTCGGTAAGAACGCTAACAGAACGCTAAGTTAAACAATCGCTCAATTCAAAACTCTTGGTGTAAGAATCAGTTTCGGTAAGAACGCTTACAGAACTCTAAGTTAAACAATCGCTCAATTCAAAACTCTTGGTGTAAGAATGAGTTTCGGTAAGAACGCTAACAGAACGCTAAGTTAAACAATCGCTCAATTCAAAACTCTTGGTGTAAGAATCAGTTTCGGTAAGAACGCTAACAGAACTCTAAGTTAAACAATCGGCGCTCAGTTCAAAACTCTTGCTGTAAGAATAAGTTTCGGTAAGAACGCTAACAGAACGCTAAGTTAAACAATCGGCGCTCAATTCAAAACTCTTGGTGTAAGAATGAGTTTCGGTAAGAACGCTAACAGAACGCTAAGTTAAACAATCGGCGCTCAATTCAAAACTCTTGGTGTAAGAATCAGTTTCGGTAAGAATTACGCTAACAGAACGCTAAGTTAAACAATCGTCGCTCAATTCAAAACTCATGGTGTAAGAATGAATTTCGGTAAGAACGCTAACAGAACTCTAAGTTAAACAATCGTCGCTCAGTTCAAAACTCTTGGTGTAAGAATCAGTTTCGGTAAGAACGCTAACAGAACGCTAAGTTAAACAATCGCTCAATTCAAAATTCTTGGTGTAAGAATCAGTTTCGGTAAGAACGCTAACAGAACGCTAAGTTAAACAATCGGCGCTCAATTCAAAATTCTTGGTGTAAGAATCAGTTTCGGTAAGAACGCTAACAGAACGCTAAGTTAAACAATCGGCGCTCAATTCAAAACTCTTGGTGTAAGAATCAGTTTCGGTAAGAACGCTAACAGAACTCTAAGTTAAACAATCGGCGCTCAGTTCAAAACTCTTGGTGTAAGAATCAGTTTCGGTAAGAACGCTAACAGAACGCTAAGTTAAACAATCGCTCAATTCAAAACTCTTGGTGTAAGAATCAGTTTCGGTAAGAACGCTAACAGAACGCTAAGTTAAACAATCGTCGCTCAATTCAAAACTCTTGGTGTAAGAATGAGTTTCGGTAAGAACGCTTACAGAACGCTAAGTTAAACAATCGGCGCTCAATTCAAAACTCTTGGTGTAAGAATGAGTTTCGGTAAGAACGCTAACAGAACGCTAAGTTAAACAATCGCTCAAATCAAAACTCTTGGTGTAAGAATCAGTTTCGGTAAGAACGCTAACAGAACTCTAAGTTAAACAATCGGCGCTCAATTCAAAACTCTTGGTGTAAGAATGAGTTTCGGTAAGAACGCTAACAGAACGCTAAGTTAAACAATCGCTCAATTCAAAACTCTTGGTGTAAGAATCAGTTTCGGTAAGAACGCTTACAGAACTCTAAGTTAAACAATCGGCGCTCAATTCAAAACTCTTGGTGAAAGAATAAGTTTTGGTAAGAACGCTAACAGAACGCTAAGTTAAACAATCGCTCAATTCAAAACTCTTGGTGTAAGAATCAGTTTCGGAAAGAACGCTAACAGAACGCTAAGTTAAACAATCGGCGCTTAATTCAAAACTCTTAGTGTAAGAATCAGTTTCGGGAAGAACGCTAACAGAACGCTAAGTTAAACAATCGGCGCTCAATTCAAAACTCTTGGTGTAAGAATCAGTTTCGGGAAGAACGCTAACAGAAGGCTAAGTTAAACTATCGGCGCTCAATTCAAAACTCTTGGTATAAGAATCAGTTTCGGAAAGAACGCTAACAGAACGCTAAGTTAAACAATCGCTCAATTCAAAACTCTTGGTGAAAGAATCAGTTTCGGAAAGAACGCTAACAGAACGCTAAGTTAAACAATCGGCGCTCAATTCAAAACTCTTGGTGTAAGAATCAGTTTCGGGAAGAACGCTAACAGAACGCTAAGTTAAACAATCGGCGCTCAATTCAAAATTCTTGGTGTAAGTATCAGTTTCGGTCAGAACGCTAACAGAACGCTAAGTAAACAATCGGCGCTCAATTCAAAACTCGGTGTAAGAATCAGTTTCGGTCAGAACGCTAACAGAACGCTAAGTTAAACAATCGGCGCTCAATTCAAAACTCTTGGTGTAAGAATCAGTTTCGGAAAGAACGCTAACAGAACGCTAAGTTAAACAATCGGCGCCCAATTCAAAACCCTTGGTGAAAGGATAAGTTTCGGGAAGAACGCTAACAGAACGCTAAGTTAAACAATCGGCGCTCAATTCAAAACTCTTGGTGTAAGAATAAGTTTCGGGAAGAACGCTAACAGAACGCTAAGTTAAACAATCGGCGCTCAATTCAAAACTCTTGGTGTAAGGATAAGTTTCGGTAAGAACGCTAACAGAACGCTAAGTTAAACAATCGGCGCTCAATTCAAAACTCTTGGTGAAATAATAAGTTTCGGTAAGAACGCTAACAGAACGCTAAGTTAAACAATCGCTCAATTCAAAACTCTTGGTGTAAGAATCAGTTTCGGGAAGAACGCTAACAGAAGGCTAAGTTGAACTATCGGCGCTCAATTCAAAACTCTTGGCGCTCAATTCAAAACTCTTGGTGTAAGAATCAGTTTCGGGAAGAACGCTAACAGAAGGCTAAGTTGAACTATCGGCGTTCAATTCAAAACTCTTGGCGCTCAATTCAAAACTCTTGGTGTAAGAATCAGTTTCGGGAAGAACGCTAACAGAACGCCAACCGTCTGTCTGCATGTTTATTACGACTGTCAAGAACTGTCGTCTGTGTTAAAATTGACTTTAAAACCAGAAGTGGTGTTTAATAATAAAAACTTTTCAAGAAACGTCCTGCTAATGCTCGGCAAAACTTTACTTTGACATCACAGACATCGATCAATACAACCAGATACAACGTCTGTCTGTTTATTAAAACTTGAACAGCCTTCTGTGTTAAAACTGACTTTAAAGCCAGAAGCGCCATTTAATAAATAAACTTTTCAAGAGCCGTCCTGCTAGTGCTCGGCAAAACTTTACCTTGATATCACACATCGATCGATACACCGTCTATCTGTTTATTACAAATGACTTTAAAACCACAAGCGCCGTTAATAAAAATGTTTTAAGAGCCGTCCCGCTAATGTTCGGCAAGAGTTTACGGATCCAATTTTACTGGGATACCAACGCATCCAAATTCACACATCTAATTTGAATTTGCCGCTTGATTTGACCTGACAATTGTACATATGAAGTCCATTGGGACTTATTGCAGCCACAGGAGGCGGAGCTTAGCACTCAGCGCGTACGGACTTCACCATTGTTGTTAAATAGCAATGAGGAACTATTTTCATTACCGGAAAAAAGTCAAAACCGATACAACTTCGGACGCAAATTTAAAGACGATTCTCAAGTTTTTACTGAATATAGAGAAACATCTTCTATTTGCAGCTGGCAATTGTAAACATTTTTTATTTCAGACTGAGAAATAACATCCCAAACTTTGGCTTCAGTCAAAATTTAGTCAAATTTAGCCAATATTTGACGTAAAACCGATACTACATAGCGTGCTTTAACCGCCGTAATAAATTGTAACATGCTTCTTTGATTCCCTATCTCACTTTTGCCGATGGCAATTCTAATACTTTTAAATTTGAGTGCCGAAAAAAGTGGCCACATGAGGGATACATCGCTCTAATTTGGTCCATTCTTCTGTAAATCTGATCTAATGTTTGAATTACCCGCGCGCCTGGTTGATCACTTTCGTATGCAAATTAGCCCTTGGTGATCAGATATGTCCATTCATTCTGTGCGATGGCCTGCAAGCAGGCTACTTTTAATAGGGACGGAGCATTTGAAAGTTGATGTTGTTGTTTTTTTGCTCGATATTTTTTTAGGACTCCTAGTGCTGCAATAATTTTGTCTTCTGGCATCGGACCTTGCTCGAATTTTTTTAGCGCGTTCGGTATTTTGGTTTTCTATCAAGAACATTTTACACAATTTTAATGTTTGTAGATTTGTGGTATTTTCCATGATACAGTCGAACAGTAACGCTTCGGTGCCTTGATGTCGGCATGGCAAACTGACAAGGTGTGAACATGAACCAGCTGATTTAATTGGCAAAAATAGAACGACTACATAAGAAATTCCAAATTCGCCTTAGGCTTAGGGGTATGGGGTGCCAAGTGTCCAAAAATTATATGTCACAATTATATGAAAATTATATGGAAATTATATATATAATCGTTATTATATCATATAATTTCTTTTCCTCCTGAGTTCATTATTTCAAATAATGTTCGTGTTGTTATTTCATTGTTTCATATAATGCAACACTGCCTTTCGCATTATATGAAACCATGATCGCCATTCATGATCTATTATTTCATATAATGCAAGACTGCTTTTTAAATTATATGAAACCATGATCGTCATCCGTTATCTATTATTTCAAATAATGCAACACTGCTTTATAAATTATATGAAACCATGATCCTAAGCCAAATTCGTTATTTCAAACAAGTTAATGCTTCAATTTTGCTATAATCCATTATTTGATATAATACATGTAGATTATATGATTTAAAACCATTATATGATATAAATCCCATTATATGATCACATAAATCTCATTATATGATATAATCCCATTATATGATATAAATCTCATTATATGATATAAATCCCATTATATGATCACATAAATCCATTATATCATATAATCCCATTATATGATCATATAAAGCCATTATATGATATAAATCCATTATATGAAAGAACCATTGTATCATATAATATCAATTGTATGCGCGATTGTATGCGCAGTTAGCAAATTTCAGTGTCGGTGTAATATTTAACTTAAGCCTCGATATTGTGTTAACGTATCTGTCGTGTCAAAGTTCAACTATCATCACCTTTTCGAAATTAATACTGTGATAATCTGCTGTACTCTCTTTCGGTTTCCTTAATAAATGACGGACCAAGTGGCCAACGATTTGGCTTCGGCGTTAAGCTTGTCTACGATCGGGGATTGCTGTTCAAGACAACGGCGAGACCCTAAAATACCTCTACTAGTACAAACGCCAACTCGTCGAGACCAAATATCACACTCACCTAGCTTCTCAGACGTTACGCGAAAATCGAATTTCTGTTCGAACTATTCTTGATTAATGAGGTTATTTTCCCTTTCTCTTTGAATTTGACACATGAAGTTAATCTCTATGATATGTAATTAAATTAAATCCTGTAAAAATACGTTGGATCCGAAGTGAGGACCTATGCAGCCAAAAATATAAACAATAACGAATGAAAAGTCCGAAGACTACAGAAAAGCTGATATACAACGTAAAAATCTAATGACGTGTGACCCGATAACCAAGCATTTCTGTTGCTCGAAACTAGATGCTTTTTAGCTCAGTCCGGGTCGATGGTGCAGTGGTACCGAAGCCTGCGTACTGTTTGCTATGCCATACTAACAAGTTCTAATAAGAACGAAACAGCTGTCTATGGCTGCAATCTCAGTGGTCCGAGCGCTTTTCGTGTCAGGCCTAGCTAACCGTAGTGCTTTGTGTTAGATTTTTACGTTGTTTATATTTTTGGCTGCATAGGTCCTCACTTCGGATCCAACGTATTTTTACAGGATTTTTGTCCACGGTATTTGCTTATGAGTTTTTTAAATTAAATTGCTCGTTTTCATGAGACATGCGTGTTCATAGTACTCTTTTCTTTTCTTTTTCCACTTTTTTTCAAGGGCTCACGGTCCCATCACCCTGATTTGCCTAATTTTCAGAGTTTGTCTCTTTTCCAAGGTGCACTGGTTCATATTGTTTCTGGCTTCCTTAATCAATATTGTAACCAGGCATCAGCTAGTCGACTTTTTTCATGGGCTGACCGTACCCCTGCTAAGCCACACCCTCGTGTCCCTCAATTCCCTAATTCGTATGTTTCTGAAGGTGACGTTTTTCGTTACATAATTTTCGATACTGTAAAACCGACGAAGGGGGTGTTTGTGTGTAGCATGTATAATCAAGTACAACTATATGAATACGTTTTTTTATTTAATTATGTACGTATGTGTAAGTGTATATTTCCTCTCTTTTTTTTTTTTTTTCGGGTGTTCTGAGTCGGTTATCCGTGGACAGTGTGTTGGTTAAGCAGTAACGCAAGAAACAGTAATTCTTCGTCGTCTACACTCGACGTTTCTCTATTAGAATGAGTGGCCGTGCTTTATGTTTACACTGAACTCAAGCTGAAAGAGTTTGTAAATACAATAAAGCACGGACACGAATTCTGTATCTGACTTATCAAACGTTTAATTACATATCATAGAGATTAACTTCATGTGTCAAATTCAAAGAGAAAGGGAAAATAACCTCATTAATCAAGAATAGTTCGAACAGAAATTCGGTTTTCGCGTAACGTCTGAGAGGCTAGGGGAGTGTGATATTTGGTCTCGACGAGTTGGCGTTTGTACTAGTAGAGGTATTTTAGGGTCTCGCCGTTGTCTTGAACAGCAATCCCCGATCGTAGACAAGCTTAACGCCGAAGCCAAATCGCTGGCCACTTGGTCCGTCATTTATTAAGGAAACCGAAAGAGAGTACAGCAGATTATCACAGTATTAATTTCGAAAAGGTGATGATAGTTGAACTTTGACACGACAGATACGTTAACACAATATCGAGGCTTAAGTTAAATATTACACCGACACTGAAATTTGCTAACTGCGCATACAATCGCGCATACAATTGATATTATATGATACAATGGTTCTTTCATATAATGGATTTATATCATATAATGGCTTTATATGATCATATAATGGGATTATATGATATAATGGATTTATGTGATCATATAATGGGATTTATATCATATAATGAGATTTATATCATATAATGGGATTATATCATATAATGAGATTTATGTGATCATATAATGGGATTTATATCATATAATGGGATTTATATCATATAATGGTTTTAAATCATATAATCTACATGTATTATACCAAATAATGGATTATAGCAAAATTGAAGCATTAACTTGTTTGAAATAACGAATTTGGCTTAGGATCATGGTTTCATATAATTTATAAAGCAGTGTTGCATTATTTGAAATAATAGATAACGTATGACGATCATGGTTTCATATAATTTAAAAAGCAGTCTTGCATTATATGAAATAATAGATCATGAATGGCGATCATGGTTTCATATAATGCGAAAGGCAGTGTTGCATTATATGAAACAATGAAATAACAACACGAACATTATTTGAAATAATGAACTCAGGAGGAAAAGAAATTATATGATATAATAACGATTATATATATAATTTCCATATAATTTTCATATAATTGTGACATATAATTTTTGGACACTTGGCACCCCATATAGGGGTGCCATGCTTGGTAAAGACGGCCACCTTTCCCTTTCCCCCTGATAATCGAATACCTTGCATCTTTTCACCCGCACCGGCAAATTCGCTATTTTTGCTTTTTGATAATCGATTACCTTGTATCTGTTTACCCACAGTTTGATGTCGGTATAGCAAACTGACAGGGTGTGAACATGAGCCAGATTTAATTTGGACGACTACATAAAAAAATTCAAATTCGCATTTTTTTCTTTTTTCTCTCGAGTACATTGCATATCTTTACCCGCACCTTTTTACTCGCACCCGCACCCGCACCTTTTTACCCGCACCCGCACCATCTACCCGCGACACGCGACCCGCGACTATTAGTCAAACTCCGCGACACGCGACCCGCGACCATTAGTCAAACTCACTGTAAACGTAGAGAAAAAGCATGAGCCCGCTAAGATTAGGAATAGTTAATATGAAACCGAGTTATATTATCACGATCCAAAGGTCATACCAGAAGCAGCGCTGGAGCAACATTCTCTTCCTTTGAATTCGTTATTCCGACCTTCTAAGATTTGGTATGTATATGTAGGTTATAGCCGACTGGCTGTGCAGGAAATAAGGGTTAAGTGATGCTGCTAAATGTTTTTATTTTCGATAAATGATCAAGGTTTTCAACAATTGGACATTTGACTGATCCGGTGTTTTTATAATAACGAATTTGGTCATTAACTCTATATACATATGCAATGAGAATTACGTGATTGACTTTCTCGGTATATATATTTATATACAGACACATTAACCGGCCGTTATGTAATGACGAAATTCAGCATCTGTATATATGTATATAAGGGGATCTGAAAACGGCCGATATGTAATGACGAAATTCAGCATCTGTATATATATAAGATATATATAAGGGAAACATGAAAACGGCCGTTATGTAATGACGAAATTCTGTGGGGAGGGGGGAACGTACGGCACTAAGAACGCTGCAAAGGAGACTAAATGAGACTGGGCCGTTAGTAAACGTTGGTAATTGGGAGTTAGTTCATAACTCGCAAAGGATCGCAGTTGCTCTGTTTTTCGTGTAATTAACAAACTTTGGGCTTTCTGTTTGGTGAAACGTTGAGCACACGTCGATTCATGTGCATAACCGGTCAGTGGGAGGTCTCGCGGGTGTATGCGCATGGTGAAGGTCTGCCAGGAAATTGTTTCCGTTTCACTGCACGTGCCTCTTTCTGTTTGGCTTATGCTGCAGAAAGGACGTCTTACAACACTCAGAGTTCTGATCCGTTTCATCTTGTCATTTTTCATCAAGGTAAGGGGTGAGACTATTTATGCCATATATATAACGTGTTTAGCTTTTGTACCCACGAGGAACCTTTCCAGCAAAATCCTCACTGTTTTATAACTCTTGACGGTAACTGAAATACCCACGTTACCAGAATTTCCACTCCCAAACTGTGTGGATCACAAACTGAGGATTTTATCGCTGATATATAAGAGCACATGGCACCTGTACGAGTTAGAGGAACAATATGAGTTGGACTATTTGTCTGCCGGGTTTGCTAAGAGTGGAAGCCCGAATTTCAAGAGTGGTATAGTTATAGACTGTCATGGCGGTATTCCTCACTGGAATGAAGCAAGGTTTTAAGAGTAGACTCGTGCGCGGACCGGGGTCGCCGATTTCTCTAACCGCGGGCGAAAAGTGAAATGCGCCAGGACACGTGTTAGTTCCCGTGATTTAATTAGGCGCAAGTGAATTAAGATGGAGTTTGCTGCCACGTCGGCCCTAAGTCGATCTTCTACCGAACCTATTTTTTAATAGGATCGGCGCGACTTAAGTTCGACGTTTGCCGTAGGCCTAAGTCAGCTATCGAGCCCAGATGGTTAGTTGAAATCATTTGAAACAGTTTGTGTAGAAAGCCATAACCAATGGTTCAAACTCTATAGTAATTTTAACCTCCGTAAATAGAGACTACACTCCTTCATTAATAATGACCGTTTGAAACATAATTTTGATTGTCCAATCTTCGGGCTGTTTGTCGCCGCTCTATTGAAAAACCTAAACAATGATTGTTTTTGGAGTCGGAATTAGTCGGACCGCAATTTCTGAAGTTCTTTCAACACGTAAGCAATATTTTATTACAGGTGAGCTGGTTTGGAAGCACGTATATAATATACTCCCGGGAATACTCGGAAACGAAAACCTCCTCTCTCCTAGCCTTGTTATCCAGAATGGGTCTAAACACTTTTTGATCAGTGTATGTAAATTTTGATAGAAACGATTAAGACATTCCATTTATGTCTCAACAGGAAGTAAAGCATATGAAGTGAAACTATAAAGGAAACCGCCTTTATCGAATGGTCTTTTCGCAACGAACTCTAAACAATAACAAAAGCTATCATAAAAAGCCTTGAGGCGTAAAACACGTTTGAACAAGATATTTATCTTCTGATTTATATTCTATCAGAAGGACATCATTGTCCAATGCTGATCACAGTTTGAATACAAAAAGTCATAATCTTTGCAGGCATTTGAAATGAAGTTTCGCCTGGGCTCTTACGACATAAACAACACTCTTGAACGTTGCTTATTTTAGAAACCGAAAACCTCAGTGCTTCCATCTCGATGTTTACTTATGCAGAGTTGTGTAAGACTTCATTTGACCCCAGATCTCGCGTGATTTGTTAAAGTACTGAGTATATAACATTTTATAAGCAAAATGTACACCACAGGCATTCATTTCAATGTCCATTGATAAGCGAAATCAGTTTTGAAAGTTTGCATGACGCGCAGTTGAATTCCACTTTGTACCAAAAGGACCAATTTGACAATGAAATACACAGAAATTAGAAATATTTTCGAAAGTTCTTAAACTCTTTCCAGAGCCAACAAAAACTCGTGATTTTAGACTTTCAGTGTTATAAATCACCCTTAATAGCACCCTTAAAATCACCCTTAATTGATATTGGAGTATTGCAAATGAATTCGCAAGATTTGCTTGTGGGTATAACATCCGTACACTTGCTGACATTTCTTCCTCGTCAGTAAAGTTGTTAAGCTATCCAGAGCTATTATGAAATTCCTAAGCTAGCCTCCCGCTTTGTAGAACTAGCGACGTCCTTGATTATGGCTCATTCAACTCCTGTAGAATGACAAACTATAAAAGGAAAATTCGAAGTGTGGTTTCAGAAATACCTTATTTTTCCAGCCAACATGACCATTGCCACTTCTTTCTTCAATTGTCAACAAAGTTGAAGTTTGCGCTTCTAAGATTTTCGCAGAGCTTGGCTTGATCTCGCATTGTGATAAACAACTCTTCTGTACCCCTGTTATTCTGCCCTCGTATCTCTCAAACGATCGTAGTCTAGGATGCACCACGCTCAAGCAAGCAAGGAAAATAACACTTGAAAAGTTGAAAAGTTTCGTCGGTACCATAACTGCCGCTGCTGGTTCCTGAGCTTGTCATGCGCTCGGTGTAGAACAGTTCCGATTGACAGTGCCAAGTTCAATGTCGTCTACTGAGTATGTTAATCTCGTCGTTTATTTCGGAGAAAAAAACATAAATTACTGTAGGACTTCATCAGTAGACAACATTAGTTCTTGAACTGCAAACGTCGTTTACGTTTGGTTTTATATTGTCTATGATCATATAGACTAGCATTATACTATAAATCTGAACTTTAAAGACCGATTTATGTTAACAAATTCTAAATCTTAGACACCGTCTAATTACCTACTGTATTAATGTATTCAAAACAATATACGGCGGTTAGGTTAAATCTTCATAGGATCTCTATCTGTTTTATTAATTCATTTATAACAATATTCATGCATGACAAACGAAATGTTTAAGACCGATGTAGAAGAAAGGACTTGTAGCCATAATATGTCATGGAATCAGGTTACAAACATGATTCTATGCGCGCGAAGCTAAACAACATCAAGCACGTTGCATGGCACTACCCAACACACGCCAGTATGACGTATTAGCGTCTAATACGCATGCTCACATCTTATTACCCGTAGAGTGGCAACCATGTACAGCTGTTTCGCTTTCTGATTGCCTCTTGGCCAGTACACACAATGAAAATGACATCACTTGCATCTCGAAGTGCTTTGTATCCAAAATGCAAGACAATAATCATTTCATCACTGGGAGAAGTTAATCGGTGAGTCAAACTTCTCTAGCTCGAGTGAATAAAATCAGTGAATTTGTGGCTGACTGTCAGTTTGTGATTCGTTCAACCTCTTTCAGAACTCGCAAGTATTGAATTAAAAAAATATTATTATTATTATATATCTTCCAGTTACTTACAAATTGTCATGACTGATATGCCGACACGCAACTGAACTAAAACTGAGAGCTGCCGGGTTTGCTTTATTATAATTATTACGGGACTGACTGAAGTCAATTCATATAGTTTAAAATAATCAAATATTTGGTCGTCTGAGAAGAAAACCACCTTTCAGTGCCAAAATCTACATTGTTGGTTACAGTTTCTGAAACTTGGAAATTCAAATGTTCTGTTTTTCGTATGTTTAACCTGTTCAACTGACTTCCACAAGTGCAAGCATTATTTCCAAGTTGTTTACCACGAAAACAAAATTGACTAGTACTGATACTATGATATTCATGCTTCCTAACTTTCTACGTAAGCTTGTAGAGGTACATGTCCGGTAATCGATCTAAAGTGTAAATACCTTCCAATCAATTTTGTCTGAACACCGTAAACGCTAGTCATGATCGACCAGCTAGTCTGACAGTTACCTCGAGGGCTGTTAAAAATATAATCTAAATCTCTTTTTCCCGTTAATTAATTTCGGATATGCTTTTAATGACTGAAAGCCGGAATGTTTTATCAGTTAATATTAGGAGAATTCATTTATCCTTCTTTACAGCTAAGTAATAAGTTTAAATTTGTCAGTGCAACTGAGAGAAAATAAACGCTCAAAAATAAACGCCTCGAATCTTCAGTTAGGTCTGCAAGTGAATATTGTAGCTATTGTCGACAGCAGGTGCATGGCCCTCGTGATGTCTCTATCAATTCGAAACCGGCTGCCTATCCCCACCTTTCCCCACAGGGCATACGTGGGGCATTTGACTGAGTTTCTGTCCCGCTAATTCCAATTCGATCTGAGGATTTAGCCGGGTCCTGACTTTGATCAGCCCCCATGGTTGTTCCAGGTCTCGTTAAAATTCAGAGGGGTGGGGCATTTGCCAGCGGTGGGGAATTGGTCAAATTTGAGTAAAAAAAGCGAATGTTGCATCAGTGTTTATAAGAGATTTGCACTCGTTTCAAAGCTCAACGGCGGGGCATTTGCAATACTCTGATTCAAAAATGTCAAATGCCCCAAAGAAGCCCGGGGGAGGATGGGCAGGTTTGACATAACGCCTCTCTGCAAAGGAGCCAATAAACCTAGTCAGCCATCTTCTTGAAGTGTGATATCATATTTATACAGTTGGGGTTTTAAAAACGGAAGCGATACAACAATAGATGAAGCATGGTCTCCTGGAGAAGTAAGTATCTAGGTGTCTTTGCATATCATTTAGTGGAACATGCAGGCTTTTATTCGGAGCCGAGCGCTTCAATATGATTTAATGAAAATAGAGGCTTTGACATTTTGCCGGATTCCAGTGTTTACTTTCTTTATACAAGTCTGCTGCAATTAATTTGACCAGGACTGAATAGGATTCTGAATTTCTCGTACTTAAAAACTCTTTCCTTCAATTCCGTGAAACGCGTCCTGTTTGCTGGTAAGATAAAGCAATTTACACTTTTACGGCATATTTGATTATAATGTGTTCAGGATTTACTTAAAAAGAAAGTAGCACGGAGTCGCATCCATAAATCTCGCTATCAACTACAGGTGTATGACGCATAAATTACAGAACATTAAATATGCCAGTCATCAGATTGTCCCTGACACAATGAAACTCAATGTTTACTGGAAAATGTTTGAAAGGAGATGTGCTTATTACTGAACGATAATTACTGTGCGCACGTATGGCCTTCTCTTTATGTGAGCCATGCATGCTACCAAGAGACCATTGATGGTCTCTTGATGCTACTTTCTCAAAAAGCAAACCACAAATGTTTTCATTTTGTTTTTACAGACTCCCGTCAGCCTGAAACGACATTATTTCAAAATACAAATGTGTATTTCTCTATCACTGAGCCAAATCCATGCTACAGCACGCACTCGCACTGACTTTAATTCTCATGCAGTCAGCTATTTCAGCCCTTCAGTAATATCTATAGCTGGACCTCACAGTCTGTCACGCACAGTCTCATATGGTGACAGAGCTTTTTCTGTAGTGGGTCCAAAAGTCTGGAATACATTACCGTTATCAATCCGCCTCTCACCAAATGTAGATATTTTTAAAAAGTCACTAAAGACACATCTTTTTAAACTAGCCTATAATTGATGTACAATATTTTAATTTGATTTGATTTTAATTTCTTACGTCATTGTCCATAGGGAAAATTTTTAGGTTGATTATTTTTAAAAATATTGTAAATAGGTTATTTCATTTTAGTTTTAATTATTCAATTCTTTATATAATATTCAATGTAAAGCGCCATGAAAAATTAGTTGATATGGCGCTATATAAATAAACTTATTATTATTATATTATTACCTCTCACTTTATTCCGGCGCGCACGGGGTTGTAACAAACATGAAAGTGAGGTCGGTAACATGAAAGCGAGGTCACTCTGAAACCGGCCAATAGGCCCTGGCCCTTTGCAGGACCTGGTCACGTAACTTTTTAGCCAGCCTCACAAACTCTGTTAATGTTACCGTATACCTTCGCGGCATGTTTTCTTTAAAAAAAATTGTAATTCTTTTGAAATTGATGGATTGATCTTCTTTTTTTAACATGCAAAAGTTTGCGAGATATTAGAAAACAACGTAATTTGAAGGAAAGTAAATAAATCGCTTCGGCGTGATAAATCCCGCTGATCCATTACGTGCCATAGGCACCCCGCTGAATTTTTGCGGGAAACTACATCCGGAGCTTCAGACTCACAGTGAGCCGTGACTCGTGAGTTCAGTGATTTTATAGCGTTTAATTTACCGGTATATCGATCGTGGATATGTCCAGAAGAGAAAAGAATAATCTTTGGCTAAAAGGTAAAAAAAGAAGACAGGCCCCAAGAAGATTCAAGAGAATGAGCTCGAGAAGGAGCAAAGTTTCAATACGGAGAAGAAAGTGATGCTCGCGGAAAGCGACAAAGGCTCGTGGTTCGAACAGCCTTCATGTTCGACGACTCCCACTTCGAGTTCTATTAGTACTGCTACAACTCCGACGGAAAGCTGCTCAGCTAGTATCGTAGGCTTAAACTTTTGCCAGGTACAAGAAAAGAGACGGAAGATTCAGAGAGTAACAGCAAGTCCGCATCCGACTCCGATTCTAATGTCTTGGGTGACTCGCAGTTTCCAAACTGAGCCGTGGTCAATCCAGGAGTTCAGTCTAAATCGTGAACTTGAGCGAAGTTCAGCCGGTCGATTTTGGGGAACTGAAGGAATCATCGCAGCTAACATAGCAGGTTTAGGATCAACATCAACGTTCGGAGCACGAGGTTGCCTGCCACTCGCTTTTCCCTTCGCTCTTGTCCCTGGGTCTTGTTTGCGGCGTTGCCTTTCAACGCGATTTAGTTTTCGATATCCGGCCCTCTCCCTTCTTGGTACAACCCGTTGATTTACCTTTCTTTTTCCCCTTTTGCGTATTATCTCTAGTTTTGGCCATAACACAACGCTCTTTTGAATATTTGTGACACGACACTAGTATGTATGTTTCTTATGCAATTTGAGCCACGTACTAATTTCCCGCGAATTTCTGGACTTGATTCATAAGCTCCGGGGATCCTTACATATAATTGGCTGGTTGGTTTAAGTGTTGACGTTTGCTTTGATGAGGTGTGATGTGTTTCCTAACCTTCAAAAGCCAAAAACGCCGATATATTTTTATGCGTATTCACTGTCTTTGGGTGAATTTATAGGGTATGAAGACTTGTCAGATTTTGATGAAACTTGGCCTAGTGTTAGAGGAGCTACATATGAACCAAAGCGTATGAGCGTGTAGCGATATTTTTCTTATAAGAGTACTTGCCGTGATGAAACACAGAAACTATTTCGATTGAAACTTTGAAGATGAATTGCATTTGAACAAAGTAAAATATAAAAAACGCTCACACAATTTGACAGCGGAACCGTCCGTAGGCGCGAACGCGGAGGGACATAAATTCACTTCTGTGAGACTCGTCTTTTTTGCGTTTGTTGCCTTAGCATTTACTGAAAATGTAATATTTGTGCAAAAAATACATTTCAGCGCATTCGACATTATATAACCTTTCCAGTGAAATATAGGTTTCTATACTTTCCTTTAAAATGATGCGCGTGCGATTTTATTTGCGAGAGACACCCGCGAAGGTATACGGTAACCTTAAATTAAGCTAAATTATAGAGTTTTCAAAAATTTGCCATTCCTTCAGTTTTAAAGATTTAAAGATTGGCTCGCTCTTTCCATTTCTGGCATTCATGTTGTTCTAGCGCCAAATTGTTTTTGATTGACAGGCTAAAAAAAGTCACGTGACCAGGTCCTGCAAAGGGCCTATTTATATGTGAAACATGTAACTGGAAAAAATATTGCATCAAATCTAGACATGCTGGAAACACGATGTTGCGATATTATCTCAAGGGATGAATATAATGACTTAAAAGCCAGCGCCTGTATGGCCGTTCGAAGCGAAGGTAACTTTATCCCTATGCTAGGATAGCGATACATCTGTAACTGTAATATGTACAGTTTACCCTTATTGGGTTCAGTAGCGATTTAACCCCGGGGTAGCGCTTTCGTCTAGCGATCGGTTAACTCGCAACTTTGGAGAAAAATGCACTTGTTTTGGAGACGTTTTTACGTTTCTTGATTTTCACCAATTTCGATGCTCTGAAAATCGGCTCAAAAAAACTTTCCCGTCACCGTTCGCACTTGATATCAAAAGCAAACACAAAATCAGAACTCAGTTAGTGTTACAGTACCTTCGAATTCTTTAATCTCTTGAGCCACCAAATTCGCCAAGCGACTGCATGTGAACCATGTCAGTCTTAAAGTGCCACTACGATCAAATTTTGCAATTGACATATCAATGTTTTTGTATATTCATAAAGTAGAGTTGCTATATTATTAACAATTCAAACCGTTTTTTCCGATACGACGACGCCACAGGAAACCCGTTCCTCGCGAAAGCTTGCTGTGCAAAGATAATCAGAGGCTTTGAATTACAACTGAGGTTTGATGTCCTTTGAAGATTAATATTATATAATGGCAGCGCGCGTGATGTGCACGGTGATTACAACGACATCAACAGCAACCGAACATTCATGACTCGACATCAACAGCAACCGAACATTCATGACTCGACATCAACAGCAACCGAACATTCATGACTCGACATCAACAGCAACCGAACATTCATGACTCGACATCAACAGCAACCGAACATTCATGACTCGACATCAACAGCAACCGAACATTCATAACTCGACATCAACAGCAACCGAACATTCATGACTCGACATCAACAGCAACCGAACATTCATAACTCGACATCAACAGCAACCGAACATTCATAACTCGACATCAACAGCAACCGAACATTCATAACTCGACATCAACAGCAACCGAACATTCATAACTCGACATCAACAGCAACCGAACATTCATGACTCGACATCAACAGCAACCGAACATTCATAACTCGACATCAACAGCAACCGAACATTCATGATTCGACATCAACAGCAACCGAACATTCATAACTCGACATCAACAGCAACCGAACATTCATGACTCGACATCAACAGCAACCGAACATTCATGACTCGACATCAACAGCAACCGAACATTCATAACTCGACATCAACAGCAACCGAACATTCATGACTCGACATCAACAGCAACCGAACATTCATGACTCGCGAGCCTGGCTGCGCTCCGTAGAGTCGTACACTTGTCTCGGTTTCCTGTCATTTATAAGCTCTGAAAATGGTCTTTTTGGGTGAGCGATAGCTCAGATACGCTTTTAGTATATAACTAGCATATAACTAGTATATAACTAACATTTCTTATCAAACTAACTCACATTACTTCTCAAAATATCAGTAATTATATAACTCCATTTACCAGAAAAGGACATACCAAAGACGGTTTTGAGCCGGGCTTATGGAAATTTATTGCATTGTTTAATAGCTTTTTATGTAGGTTTTTGTGAATAAGTGGAACTGCCGTTTGGGAGAAACGGCAAGGACCGCAAAAATGCTGAATGGAATTAAGGGCCGGAGAAATAACAATCAGGCTTCAAAATAGGAGGTTCAGTGAAAGTGAAAGGGAATTCAGTTGATTCAGAAATAAGTAATAATTAAACCACCATCTATGCCCGTGACTCGCCAAAGTGGTGCCAAAACCGTTAACACAGGAAGCCCAAGCTGTAGAATTTTTAAATCTAGCTTTCGTTAGTTGCAGAGTAAAGGATTTAAAATTCGCCTAAATTCGCTGCAACTGCATACAAACATAGTCAAGACACAGGCTATAAACACCAGGTAAGTTTTATTCATTTTATTGCAATATATTTATCGAAAAGCTAGATTTAAAAATTCCCAACAGCCTTAAACAGAGCTTGGATTTCCTGTGTTGGCACCACTTTGGCGAGTCACGGGCATAGATGGCTGCTTATGGCGAGATTTTGGCGGACTCAATAGTGGATTGTAGCTCGGCAAATACAGATATCTTCGTTTGGTTGGCACAGATAGATTGGAAATTTATCACTGCGTATGCTGATGGGGATAGAATGTAAAATCGATGCGATTTTCGTGAAAAAATCGACCCAAACGTAAGTGCCTTTGAACCCGAGATTTGAAGTTCGTTTCCTACCTTTCATTTCTTCTATAGTATGAAGAGTAAGGGATTCAAAATTCGCCCAAATTCTCTGAAACTACGTACAGACACAGCCAAGACACAGATCATAGACACCAGGTAAGTTTTATTCACTTTATTACAGTATATTTATCGAAAAACCAGATAAAAAATTCCCATACAAACCCTTATAAATTAAATTTACATAAACAGAGCTTGGGCTTCCTGTGTTTTTTCTTACTGGAACAACCTATGTTGGAAGTTACTATGTTGGAAATTTCTTAGTTCGTATTTAAAGCTGGAGAGATTAGTTTCTACACTTAGGACTGGTATGTATAAATAGTGTTAGTTTTATTATTTTAGTTAAATTAGATAATTTTACAGTCAATACTTAACTGAAGTGTCATACATGTGTGTTGTGAGTCATTTGGTGCAATGTATTAAAATTGAATTGATGCACAGGTGTATAATGTTTTTTAGGGATCAATCCCAAATGTTTCATTAAATATACTCTAGCTAACTTTTCGTACGCCTAGCTAACCGTACTCGGTGCTTTGTTTTAGAATTTTACGTTGTATATCAGCTTTGCTGTATACTGTAAAACTGCAGGGACCAACGGACGAAGTATAATACCGGATCACCTTGAAGGGATCTAATCAGCGAAAATTTGTAAACAGTAACAACGAAGAAAGGCTGATTATACGGTAATGGGTAATTTATATAACCAATATTTCGGCTGGCACGGCCAACCTTCTTCAGGGTTTACAAGTGAACTGGCAAGAAAACGTTAAAAATTCAAAAGTATGGAATCTGACACTGTGGTGTGAAATTACAAACATGGTGATTACATGAGTTATGAGCGTGATGATAGACGGAGGAAAATACAGGAGCTAAGGAATATGATATACAGTAGATATTTACAGTTCTTCCTTTCTATTAATACCTTTAGGTTCTAGTGTTTGACCTTTATCAATAAGATGTGCTTCGCGAGCTTTGCGTACACTATCTCGATTAGAATGAACAAGAGCCCATCTGGGCTTTCACTCGGGCCACATGAGATTGAAGATGAAATACACTTTCATTTGAAATCCTCTTAGTAATAACCAAAGGGAAGATTTATTAGCAGTCTTTAGGAGTGGCCGGTAGCGCGGTGACTTTCATTGTCTGCTCCCCTAGTATATATATACATGTATGTAATTTAATATTTTTGTTTTCTCGTATGTAAATTAAAGTAGTTGATCTTTTATTGAAAACACTACTTATTCATGTGTGTATGTATGTTCAGACTACTATCGTGCAGCTAGCTAGAGTCTTGAGATATCTGTCAGCACCTCGCAGCTAGTTAATAAATTAGTACTGTTCAGACCTAGTAACTTAGTAGGTTTTACTTTTTGTTTTTCCCTCTTCTGGTTTGTTTCTATCTCTTAAGAGGGCATGAATGGGGTTAACGGACTACTGACAAACAGCCTTAAAAATACCTGACAACTGACAAATGACGATTTTTTTACTGACAACTGACAACCGAAAAATAACTGACAACTGACAAATTTGGTTTTTGTGGGTCAAACATTGTAAATTTTCTCTAGTAATGATTAACTAGGGCTAACTGACAACTGACAAATGGCCAAAATTTTAACTGACAACTGACATGTAGACCCCCCCATTCAGACATAGAAATTTGGTCTATGACTGCCCTTGGCGCAAGTGTTTCGTAATCGCAAATAATACAATACAATACAATACAATATGTTTTATTGGCACTTTGATACAATTTATGTACATCAGTGTAAATCCAATAATTGAAATAGACTTAAAGAAAACAAGAAAAACCGTAACAAGCGAGAAAAAAATATATATAAATATATCTATCTATACATACATACATACGATGTAAATGAAGATGTATAAGTATTAAGTTAAAATTTCGTCGTATAGATCCATTGAAATTTCAACCAAAATATTAAAACTGTGCGAAAAACTGCTACTGACTGGTGTTTGGCGATCCTCGTTATCCATGATGGCTCAATTGACGTACAATACACCCGGTAGTTGTCATGGTAAGAGAAATTACCTTGGAGCGAGTAGTGAACGTGGTCGTAGCGAGAGCTAGAAGTCGGCTAGATCGGATGATAACACTGACTTGACATTTGTGTACATTTCAAAACCTTAAAATAACTAAAATCTGTCATCGATGGGCTTTTAGCGCGCTAGATTCTATTCAAGCTACCTCGCAAGGTAGCTTGGAACTTCAAAGTATTCCACCGACCACTAGCCAGCTAATCACCAGAGCAGAAAAACTGTTCAGACTAAAGAAGCTCGCTACCTCCTGTGGTTAGCTAGCTAGATTTACTAGCCTGAACACGGCCACACGTTTACAATTTAGTCTGCAGGTCCGATAAAACTGCAGGTTCCAGTCGTAAACAGTCCGAGTTTGACCAAAGTGAAACGATCGAGCTGCTCGCGTCCGTAGATATATATTTCTTCGTTTGCACTTTTGACATGATATAATTCTTCAAATGGCACCATTGTTTTATTTCTTATGTTTAATAATACAGTTCTCAGCTGTAAAAAAAATAGAACATTCTATAGAAGATTTCTTGTCCTAAAGTTTGGAAACGTAACACATGCATTTGACGCTAGAAAGTTCAGTAATCGCGGAAGTACGCAAGGTCAATTTACTAGTGGCAGTTTACTAGTTTGCACTATCGGCTGTTATGGAATGGAAACATACTTTCACAGCTTAATATGTATGTCGATTGGTCAGAAGGATATCTTGTTTAAATGCTACGGTCCTTTCGGCATCAGGAAATTTTTAAACGGGAGTTTTCGTACAGTATTTCAAGCTATGCTGTAGTGCGAGTTCAGTTACGCCACAAATGTCGGTGAAACTAATACCGTGTTCATTATTATCGGTTTTCTCTATGGGTTCTCATGTATTCAATAATTCATCGCCAGAAATAAGCGACATTTAGCAATTGTCAGCGGCGTTACAAGTAGATCGGCTCTATAGTCGAGTGGTTAGAGCGTCGGCCTTAAAATCTCGCGACCGGAGTTCGACTCCTACGCGGGACACGATTTTTTTTTTTTTACTTCTTTTTCTCCTTTCTCAGTTTTATTTAAGCTTTTCCTCTATTTTTAAGCTATTAGAGCCGCCTTCCATACTAAAATATTGTTGTTTACTGTCTCTCAAGCCTCAAAACGGGCACGAATGGGAGATATCGCTGACCACAATTAGTATCGCAGACTCTTCTCTATAGGTCCGGCTAGGGCCTATTTTTAAAAAGGGACAATTCATTTGAATAACTGCTGGTCAGTTACAAATACACTGCAGTTTCATAAGGAGAGAACAAGTTGTCCATTGGTATGTGTTCGTGGTGTTTTAGACGCTCGTGGCCAGAGATATGATGGTCTCAAGACAGCCAAATTTACAGGATTTAGCGTACAAAGATGGCGGATTCTGCCGGTTTATCCAAGATCGAAATATTCAACTGCAAAAACGAAACCGCAAAGGAATCCACAGCTGCTCTAATGGCATTTAGTGACGACAATGAACCCTTCGTCCAGAAGGCCTGCTATAGACATTTTGCAAAATACAGTATATTCCACCTCAGAATCCAAGTTATAAACAGTAAGTAAGCTCTTTTCTCGCCAATTCTCACTCTAGCTCTGTAATAATTTGAGTCAAAACACTCGTTTATGTTTGAAAAAAACGACACCTAAAATTCACGAGCTGATTATAGAAATGTAGGTAGAACTATTTAATTCATATTGTAGATTGAGATCCTGGTTAGACATTTTTTAAATCGTACTCAGGAAAGTGAGAAATCGAGATTAAGCGTTTTCCCCCCATAGTTTGCTTGTAATTTTATACGAACTGTGCTTGCTGACCTCTGAGCCGAAATTGATATTGCACAATCGGCCGTGTCGCGTTTTTCTGGCGATGTACTTCTGGAGCTTCATATTTATGTCGATTGGTCACAATGATTTCCTCTTTCAGTTTTTCCCTTTAGTTTGGACATTAGGGATATATCCTTGGAGATTTCGTACAGTTTAGCGACCGTTGTGTCGAAAGTAGAAACGTTCGTTTGTCATGAAAGTGCGTAAACAAACTGTCACAAGCGGTTTCATAGCAGCTCGATGTTTGACTCCCATATAGTCGATGATAACTTACATAGCTTCATATGTACGTCGATTTCTCACAAGGATTTCCTCTTTCAGTTTTTCCCGTTAGTTTGGACATTAGGGATTTATTCTTGGAGATTTCGTACAGTTTAGCGACTGTGTGTTGAAAGTAGAAAAGAGCCCATCTGGCCTTTCACTCGGGCCACATGAGATAATTTGACTAATTAGATTTGTAAAAATCTTAGCGGATCATGTAAATATTCCGCTTGGCTCAAATATGAGGGTTTCTGCCGTCAAGACTTGTATAATGTCTCGAGCTCTCCAAATCCAGTAGAAAGACTCTGGTTATTCTGTCGTAAAACATGGACCTGACCCAAATTTAGGTTGTATTGCATAATTGCCCACGATGGAATAGATTTCTGACAATGACTATTTGCAATTGATATCTCCTTGTCTCGCCTAGTTTTCTTATCTGAGCGCGCCTGAGGAAATCTAACCTTTGTTTGCGTGACCAGCACAGTGCAATCTGATTGGTTCGAATTTGACCTTTAACGCATGCGCAGAAGCCTTCTGACATGAAATAAAAAAATAAAAAAAATAACCGCTTGCATTTTAAGACTCGGCGCTGCCACAGGCAGCCCGAGTAATTAGTTCTAAAGGAATTAATTGCATGTCATTAGGACAGTGATTATTGGTGAGGAAATGTTCTGAGACAGCAGTGGTTTTAGACTGGTTAGAAGGTTTATCAACGGGGCGGCGGTGTTCGTTAAAGCGATCTTTAAGGCGACGTTTCGTTTCTCCGATGTATTGAGCGTTACAGCGTTTGCATTGTACCATGTAAATGAGATTTTTAGAGTTACAGTTAATGTGGTGTTTGATGCTTCTGGTTTCGCCAGTAGAGTGAAATGTGTAATTAGTTTGGCCGTTGTTTATGTATTTACAGGTTACGCAATTGTTGCCACAGCGAAATGAGCCACAGGGGTTATTAGGTATGTTAGTGCGGAGTTTAGACCTAACTAAGATGTCGTGTAAGTTATTACTGCGACGGTAAGCTACAAAAGGTGCAGCCGTGAACACGTTAGCACATCGATGAGATGAAGAAAGTATGTTAAAGTGTTTGTGGATGACTGAAGATATGGGTGTTAGAGCAGGGTTATATATTATGACCAGAGGGACTCTGTGGGGTTGGTTGTTAGTTTGCTTGGGTGTAAGTGCTTCTGTCCTAGAGATGTTGCGAACGCGATCTGTTTCCTTGTCTAGAAAAGAGCGATTATAGCCACGTTTGTTGAGGTAGGATTTGAGTTCGTTAGTGCGAGAATTAAAGGTTTCGTCTGAAGAGCAGATGCGGCGTAATCTGAGAGCAAGACTGAAAGGAATAGCGCGTTTGGTGTGTTTAGGGTGACAAGATGAATGTTAAAGAGGTACTGGTGTTTGTCAGTGGGCTTAGTATAAAGGTCTGTGTCGATGTTACCATTATTGATAGAAATATTGACGTCTAAAAAGGGTACTGAAGTGACGGAGTGAAATGAAGTAAATTTGATGGTAGGATGAATTTGATTAAGATAAGAGGTGAATGTAAGGAGTTCGTTTTCTGTGTGTGTCCAGATCATGAAAATGTCGTCTATGTAACGCCACCAAGTGTGTGGCTGACGTGGGGCGTGAGCGAGTGCATCAGCTTCGAATTTAGCTAGGAACAGGCCCGGGGAACAGGTTGGCGAATGAAGGTGCCATTCTAGTACCCATGGCAGTACCGTGTACTTGTAAGTAGTGTTCGTGGTTAAATTCGAAGTTGTTCATTGTTAAAATCATTCTAATGAGATCACAGAGTGTTTCAGTGCGTATGGTATATGTGGTACGAGTGTTGAGAAAGTGACGACAAGCATCGATACCTTCGTCATGAGGTATGTTGGTGTATAGCGAGGAAACGTCGAGTGTGACAAGAATGGCGTGACTAGGGAGTTGGCTGTATAGTCTTCGGACTTTACATTCTTAATGCCTTTATATCGCTTATCGTCCACCAAGGGAACCCAACCACAATATTTCTGACCGCAAGGTACAGGAAACCCAATTTTCTGGAAAAGTCAATAACAAGGCTATTTGTTTGTTAGTTCATTTTGGATTTAAAAAGGTTTTTGCCACAAACGCATAACAGTAACAGTAACGACTAACGCCCAGTCCACACTAAGCCGGTTAAATTTGAAAACACAACTTTTTTAACCATTTTGAAAACGTTTTCCGTCCACACTTCATTATCTAATCGTTTTTGCCGTCCACACTAAAATGCAAAAACGATCCGAAAACGCTACTTTGGCCGGATTGAGCATGCGCAGATACCGTAAAATCCCGGTTATAAGCCCTGGGCTTATACTCATTCGTAAGGGTTTTTTGGTGGGCTTATAACCGGGGGGTCTTATATCTGGGGGGGCTTATAACCGGCAGGATTCAGAGGAAATGATGTTATGAAAAATGTCTTCGCTTTATTTTATCAACCAATAGTTAGCAGACAGGTGGGCTTCTAACCGGGGTTGAGCCAGAGCTCCCGTGATCATCGTGACGTCAGCGTTTTCGAAAAGTTCCGAGTTCAGTGCTGCCGAAAATGCCGGCTCAGTGTGGACGGGAAGGCCAAAACGGGATAAAAAAAGTTGTGTTTTCAAACTTAACCGGCTTAGTATGGACGGGGCCTTAGTCGTTACTGTTACTGTTATGCGTTTGTGACAAAAACCTTTTAAAATCCAAAATGAACAAACAAACAAATATCCTTGTTAATTGACTTTTCTGGTTTCCTGTGCTTTGCGGTCAAAAATATTGTGGTTGGATTCCCTGTGTGCAATCTATCCAAAATGGCGGACGAGTAGAGCGATAAGCGATATAAAGGCCCGTATAAAGGTATTATTTGCTGTCGTTTTGAGGTGAAACTTGGATCTCTCCATGAAAAGAATAACTAGTGCACTTCACTTGGTGATAGCCGTTTTTCTATCAGTGGTTTTTATTCGTGGAAATGTTTTGCAACGCGAAAGTTTTCAAGCAAAAATACGGCGATGTGCAGTTCGTGGCCGTTGCAGTGTCGGGGCATTCAAGAGTGATCAGGCTGAAAGAAAACACCAAACAAGAGCCATGGATTGGAGGTAAGTTCACAAAGAAACTCAGATTGAGTGTAATCCCTAATGTTGCTGAAATTCTGCTTTTTTCGAATTTTGGGCATCTTAGGGGTCTTAGGGGTCTTCGTTTTGGGGGTCTTAGTTTTCCGAACACCCGGCTGGGGGTGCTCGTCATTTTAGGGGTTGAAATTGGCACTTCATTTTTTTAGGGGTCTTGTAGCATTTTAGCTCTCTGAGTTTTAAGACAAATTATCCCCCAAATTAAAATAGACACAAATCTATTGTAAATAATTTGCTCAGTAATGCAAAGTCCTGCAGGAAACTAGGTATTTCAAGTTTAGGGTATTGCATTTTCAATAGGTGAAGTATTTTTAGTATTTTTATCTACAATTAGCATCCCCAAAATTTAACCCCCCCCCCCCCCCAATTTTATATTGACATATTTCTAGTGCCATTTGGTACATAATATGACAAAGCACCCAGCCTTCTGACCAGTAGAAGCCGAAGTGAAAAATACAATGCATTCTGTATTAGGTATGCCAGCCCTGCGAGTATCCACACCACAAGAAAAGAAGGAGCTCTTCAAACCCATAAGTAGTTAGACAGGTCACTATAGGACAAATACCGCCTCCTGATTGGTCGAGAAAAAGGGGGCGGGGCGATGATGGACGGCTACCTTTATAGGACAAATACGTGAAAGCGGCTATCCCGAACGGAGTTTCGTATACCACGTTCCCCAAGTGTGGCCATAATTTGTGGATGAAAGCAGGGGTGAGCCAAAGTGTGAAAAATCCGAACCGCGTGTTCTTTACGTGTACGGCCCCGGCGCCCAATCCCAAGTGTGTGTGGCCTCTTGGATTTATGTGGGCCGGTGATCCCGCGACACCTATTGTGGACGGACCCTCTCCCCCCAAGAAAACACAAGTCTACGCTTCGCCTTGGACACCACAGGTCCCCCAAAATCCGCCACCCGTCGCTTGGACCAGTCCCACCACCACCACGCCTCTTATGGGGCCGCCCGCGGAGATACCCCAGGGACCCCCGCTGGAGACTACGTTCAGCCCTGCAGAGACCCCCCTGGCACCCTCCAGACCCCCTATTGGTATAGTGGGATAGGGTCTCCCGCCACCCCCACCCCCTATAAGCATCACGACAGCGTCCTGGCCCCCCTGGAACAACAATCAGGGACAAGCGGTGTAATGCCCGGGAGCCAAGAAGACCCAGATTTTGGGGACATGCCGGATAACCGGGATGAGGACACCATAAAAGCCGGGTGTGTGACCGGGAATGCATGCGACAACGTGGACGGACCTGTGAGGGGTGTATTTATACCCAACAGAGCCAACAGGACGAACGTTACCATTCCTGCTTATGGTCTTTTACCGAGGAAATCTTTAACACACGTGTGGCGGAGGTCCGGGTTCATGTTACCCTGGAGGCTCTACGGGATACGGGCGTACGGGCTTTGCAGAGTTTGCACCTCGCGGGGATTATTGCTCCCCTTACTTGTACCGTGTTTGAACGGCTGCAAAAATTAAAGGAGGCCGAGATTTACAAGTATTATAAACTGTATTATTTTGAAGAATGCGAAGACCCCCTCATTACTTACAAGAATCGTATTTGGCACGCGTTGGGACAAGCTTTGATCTACGAAGACAATCCCCAGGACTATGTTGAAATTGGAGTATCTATTCTTTTGGCTTTATTTGAGTCAGCCAATTATATGTAAGACAGGAACCCCGAGACAATAAAAGAGACTTGTGTTTGAGTAACGACAACTTTGTTTCCATAATAAATTACAGCTTACATCATTAAATAAAAAAAATATAAATAAATAAATATTTACATATATACATGAGCCTATTTCGGGCCCATCAGACTGAGAGTGAACAAACGTTGGTTACAATGGTGGTTACAAGGTTGTTTGAAAGTTGAGCAATAGCTCTAGTATGTTATGAAAAAGATTGATGAGCAATCGCTCTAGTATATATTGAAAAATTTCGAGCCATCGCTCTAATATATATATATATTAAAAAAGTTTGAAAAATTTGAGCTATCGCCCTATTATTTGTAAAAAAGTAAGTCAAGGAGCAATCGCCCTAATAATTCCAATGGGTAAACTTTACTTTTAATTTACCATTTCATAATGCTGTGCGTAATTTGCTGTAATTGGTAGATTGACTAAACCAAAAGTCTGTCCATGACGAAAAATAATAATACTTCCTGTTTTTACAGAGAAGTTATGGCGAACACGAGCGTTGCAATAAAAACAACGGGTATTCCATTTTTTAGGGTCTTAGATAGACCCGTAACGAAACAAGCGGGGCACATTGTTTCCCCGCAGCAGGGTAGAGGTGGCAATTGATTGTCGGGGAGTAGCCCACATTTCAAACACTAAAGAAAAGAAAAAAAGAAAAAAAGAAAACAATTTAATACTCAACATGAAAGTAAATTGTACGCCACTGGAATCGTCCCCACCCCTCGTCCCACACCTCAGAGTCAATAGGGTGGTGGGGGCACCGTCTGTAAACTATTCCAAAATTACAATGACGCGCACAAACTGTCATGTTGCAATGACATAGAGTGCACCAACGAAATTTAAATTCGGTAATTGGCTCTATGAATAGGACCGCTCGAACTGGAGCAAGGGCCCAAAAGTTACGACGATGGAAGATTTCCTGCCACGAGTTGTTCCAACTGTAGACCCCTTTGAACTCCCACGTTGATAAATGGGTAATAAGAAAGAGAGATGGGAAACATAACTTCTTGTGTTTTTCTTTACGTCGATCGGCCCTCTGTTGCCCACAAACGTACGCCCCGATCTTGCCGATTATTTCTGACGGTAGTCCACACTTCCGCAGGTAAACCGCATGGCTATGAAAGTGGTTCACCTACAAATTATGTGGGGTCGCAGTAAAAGTCTGTTTGGAAAACAAAAGAAAGAAATAATAAAAACAAAAAAAAAGAACGGAATGAATAATGTTTTAGAGAAATTGATTCCGTAGAGGCGCTCTTACTATAGCGGAGGTCCTGTGGGAGGACCACAAGAAAATCCTATAAAATAATAATAATCAAATTGAACTTCGCGAAGTCGGGAAATTTTGCCAATAAAAATGAACGGCCTGTTAAGCAGAATCCGAACGCTACACTGTCTTTTAGGGGGAGGGAGAACAACTTACTTGAGCTAGGTTCATTTCTGCAGTGCCTCCGATATTCTAGAAAAAAAGAAAAGAACAATTAGTGGACCTGTTTAAAGACACAAACAAATTTCAGCAGGGACAGCACCTCTCTCCGTCTGATGGGCCCGCGGTTAGCCATATCTTTTTCTTTTGTGGTTTTCTCTCTTCTGTAGCTGTAGAAATAAAAAATAAACCAAGGGAAAAAAAGATTAGTACAAAAGTGTGTTGAATTTCAAGAGAGAACTTCGTGTCATCTTACCTGGCTGGTTGTTTGGTTTAAGGGCACCGAAGTTTAAGTGGACGGTAGTATTTATGGGACAAATCCTGGGCTCTGATTGGTGCACTTTTCTCGGCCTGGGATTGGTTCGCTAAACGGAGCGCGCGCCAGGAGTGGTGGATTTAGCTTTTTTAGCTCAAGCGTTTTTTGGGTTGTCCACGAACCTCAATTTCTACCCCAAAACCTAAGTGGAAACTTACAATTTTTTTCTGGTGGCTTTCCTCCTAAGGCCATCTTAGTGTTCCCCGTTTTTTTCCGCCTCATTCCATCCGGGAAAGGGTCCATTTTCCTACCGAAACCCCTCGCGACCATCCCCAAGTCAACCCTAAAAGTTCATTTTTTGTGAAAATCGGATCGAAAAAAACCACCAATCACGAAGCGCGCGCCGTAGTGTGAACCAATCCCTGGCCGAGAAAAGTGCACCAATCAGAGTGTGCCCTTGACTGATTGACCTTACCCTTGGTTGACCTTACCCTTACTCTGAACTAAACTGGTTGGACTAGTTTGGAGGACCAAAGAGGGATTCGGGAAGGCTTTTAGAGGGCGAGATAGGTTGTGGGAAAAAAGTAGGAAGAAGCAGGGAATCCCCCTGGGGGGATCTAGACAATTTTGAAGAACAAACGTAGGGCTAGGGGAGCGGTTTCGAGGGTACTTTTACAAAGAGAGTTGAGCTTGAGCTAAAAACGGATTGAAATCCACCAATCCCGAGGCGTGTTCATTCTAGGAAGCCAATCACAGGCCGAGAAAAGTGCACCAATCAGAGAGGAGTGAAAAAAATATAAAAGCGAGAGAAGATTTTTTTGGGGGATTAGTTTTACCATGATGTTCCACTTAAATTATCTAGATGAAGCAGGCGAGGAAGTCACGGTTACGGTAGAGGAAGAAAAAGAGGATAACCCCTATAATTTACCACAGCGATCACCGCCACCGCCGCCACAACCCTCACCGGGGGAGTCGGGAGGAAATTCTTTATTCCCCGCCGCATGCTTTTACAGACGTGGAAGAAATTCCTTTAGAAGAAATTTCTGTAGAAGAAAATGAGTTTGTGACTTACGAAGAAGACACTTCGTGGTACAACGAGGACAACTTGTACGCGTTCCTTCAAGACACGAATATCTCCCCGGGGGAGGAATACTCTTTGTCTCAAGACACCTTTGAACTTCCCGAGGTGGGATCTCTAGAGTGGGACGAAACAATCGAGGAGGAGGTAGAGAATCTAGTTGCTGCGTTGACCCTCCCTGACGTGCTTCCAGAAATTAGCGACCAAGACCTTGTCGAAGTTTTGCCCGAGGACATGGGGGGGGGGGGGGGGGAGGACGACGCCTGGGATACGAACGCCTGGTTAAATGAGATGTTTCCTACGGCCTCCCCCGTATCCCCAACAAAACGGAAACGCGTAGTAGAACAACAAGGGGGCGGAAAGCAGAAGAAAATAAACGCTGCAGAAGTAGAAGAAGAAGAAGAAGATGAAGAGGGAGAAGAAAAATTCGTTCTTGTCCAAACAAGAACAAGAGTCTATAAAAAATTCAAGACGACGTGCAAAGATTACGAACTGAAAATCAAGACAAGTCCCGCGCAACTCTGGCTGAGGTAAGTCGAAAGTATGACTACACTAATTTGGGCGTGACATCATGGCCGCGCGCGCGGTGGCGCAGAGGGTTAATGCTCCTGTTTGGAATTTCAAAGGAGTGAGTGGGTTCGAACCCCTGTGCGTAAGCCAATTTTTTTTATATATATAATTGTTTTCTTTCTCTCTTCAACCCTTAATACAGAGGTCCCCTATTTGTTATTTATTTATATATATATATATATCCGTACATCCTGTGTCCAAAGTGCAGAGTTGCCATAAAGCCATTATGGTGATAGCCGAGATGGCGCATTGTATCATGATTCCATGTTTGTTCAACCTAGCGAATTGGACTGATGTGGATGATTGTATATATATATATATATATATATATATATACAATCATCCACATCTGTCCAATTCGCTAGGTTGAACAAACATGGAATCATGATACATATATATATTTTAAATATTTCCTTATTATTATTTATTTATTTATTTATTTATTTATTTATTTATTTATTTATTTATTTATTTATTTATTTATTTATTTATTTATTTATTTATTTATTTATTTATTTATTTATTTATTTATTTATTTATTTATTTATTTATTTATTTATTTATTTATTTATTTATTTATTTGCTTGCTTGCTTGCTTGCTTGCTTGCTTGCTTGCTTGCTTGCTTGCTTGCTTGCTTGCTTGCTTGCTTGCTTGCTTGCTTGCTTGCTTGCTTGCTTGCTTGCTTGCTTGCTTGCTTGCTTGCTTGCTTGCTTGCTTGCTTGCTTGCTTGCTTGCTTGCTTGCTTGCTTGCTTGCTTGCTTGCTTGCTTGCTTGCTTGCTTGCTTGCTTGCTTGCTTGCTTGCTTGCTTGCTTGCTTGCTTGCTTGCTTGCTTGCTTGCTTGCTTGCTTGCTTGCTTGCTTGCTTGCTTGCTTGCTTGCTTGCTTGCTTGCTTGCTTGCTTGCTTGCTTGCTTGCTTGCTTGCTTGCTTGCTTGCTTGCTTGCTTGCTTGCTTGCTTGCTTGCTTGCTTGCTTGCTTGCTTGCTTGCTTGCTTGCTTGCTTGCTTGCTTGCTTGCTTGCTTGCTTGCTTGCTTGCTTGCTTGCTTGCTTGCTTGCTTGCTTGCTTGCTTGCTTGCTTGCTTGCTTGCTTGCTTGCTTGCTTGCTTGCTTGCTTGCTTACTTACTTACTTACTTACTTACTTACTTACTTACTTACTTACTTACTTACTTACTTACTTACTTACTTACTTACTTACTTACTCTGTCAAAAGACCTACGATGACCCTATACTACACGTTTGTGACACGACGTGTGTTTGCTGTGGCGTCAAGAATTGTCCTTCCCTCCCCCCAGGAGAAAAATGGGATTGGAAAAAATGCGAACAATGCCATCGGTGGTGCAAGAGTGAGGTCTGCTACGAGAACCACCGCCGTCGCCAACCCCACCGAACGGGACGGGGTACCCTTTACTCGAGGGAGTGGAGTTATTGTGAGCCGTACACCCGTTGCGGTCAGTGTGGCGTGACCGTGGACCATCTGGCTCGGGGGCAGCAACTACCAGTGGTCCACGTGTGTGGGGAATACAGCTGCCGTAGTTGTAAAACCATTGTCCCTCCGGACCACCTGTGTTACATGCAACCAGCTGACCAGAAGACGCCGAGGCTCGAAACAGAAGAAGAAGACGGAGATGAAGAGGGCCTGGAGAGGCGGTCACAGAAGAGGAGGGGAGTGAGGACAAGTTCCGGTACCTCTTCTTCGACTTTGAAGCCATGCCCCTGGAGGCTCAGCATGGGGTCAATTTTGAGGGGGTCTCTAAAGTGTGTGAGCTCTGTGTGACGACAGACTGGATCACCTGCCCCCAATGCGGGCCCCGGAAAGTAGAATTTAAAGGCCCCACGGCCCTACCACAATTCTGCGATTGGCTCTTTTCGGGGGACCACGAAAATTACGTGTGTTTAGCGCACAACGCCATGGGGTACGATTCGTACCCTATCCTGGAGTACCTGTTTAAGAACGCCATCAAACCCAAAGTGCTCTTCCGAGACGGCAAGGCTATGGTGGTGACCATTCCAGACTATAAAATTGTCATTAAAGATTCTCTTCTGTTCATTCCGCTGGCCCTCAAACAATTCCCCGTCACGTTTGGTTTTCAAGCAGAAAATCTAAACAAGTTGGATTTCCCCATCTTTTTTAACACCCCAGAGCATCAACAGTACGTGGGCCCGCTGCCTGAGCTGCATTACTACGAACCGGATTCGTTGAGGCCCTAAGGCAAACAAGAGTTGGTAGCCTGGCACACCGCCGAACGGGAACGCAGCGCTGTGTTCGATTTCCAAAATGAATTGGCCCTCTACTGCCATCGGGACGTGGCCATCCTACAACGGGCGTGTTTAGCCTTTCGCTCTATCATAATGAAAGCGGCGGGGGTAGATCCCTTTACCAAGACCGTGACGCTCGCCTCCCTGTGCACCCTGGTCTTTCGCAAAAAAAATCTTCGCCCTAACACGATTGCGGTCTTGCCGCGACTCGGCTACCGCCCCAAGGACGTGCAGTCGGCGTTGGCCCTCCAATGGATGGCCCATGTGGAGCGGCGGGACGGTATTAGGCTCCAGCACGCGGGCAACGAGGGAGAAAAACGAGTGGGCCCTACAAACTGGACGGGTACCACGCCGACACCCACACCGCCTACGAAATCCACGGCTGCTTCTGGCACGGATGCGACCGTTGCACCCGCCAAGAGAAGGTCCACCCCCTGCTCCACTGCACCATGAGAACATTGGCCGACAGGACCCGGGACAAAATCGCTTTCTTGGAGCAGCAAGGGTACCGTGTGGTCCAGTACAGAGAGTGTGAAATCCGACACGCCATGGCCTTGGACCCTACCATCGAATCCCTAGCGCCCATCCCACAAGCCCAGCTTCCCCTCGATCCCAAGAAGGCCTTCTTTGGGGGCCGCACCTAGGCCTGAGCGGCATATTATGCCGCTAGCACTCCTCCAAATTTTGTCGAATTATGCCCAAATTATGCTAAAGTTCACAAATTATGCTCGTAGATTACACAATTATGCTCGTAGATTACACAATTATGCTCACAAAAAACATTTTTCGAAGACGGCCGGAATTAGTTGATGCGCGGCATTTTTAGTTGTTCACAACATTTTATAGACTTTTTAGTACCAACGGACACAGAAACCAATCAGGCGTGACTGTTCCCGCGCTCTGAACAAAAGACGGCTTTTTGGCTTTTTTCACGTTTAACGCACACTCGTTAGTGAAATTCAGGTATCTGCTTTGGAAAAAATTAGAATCTAAGCAAATTATACCAGCTAATAATTAGGAAAGGCACTATAAAAGCAATAATAGCATTGCTTTTGGCTTTAATGCTTCAAATTATGCTACAATCTGGTAATTATGCTCGAGCAGTGCTTCTTTGAAAAATTATGCTCGTTTGCTCCAATTATGCCAAACATTATGCTAGCACAATCCGCTCAGGCCTAGCCGCACCAACGGCATCAAGACGTACTGGGAAGCCCAAGAGGGAGAATGGATGGAAGCGTTGGACGTGTGTTCCCTGTATCCCTGGGTCCGAAAAACGCAACGGTGCTGGTACTGGCGCTGCCAGACTTGGAGGTACCGGTCCCGGGCGGCTTTGGTCTTCCACCGCTGGAGTTCTTGCAGCACCTCTGCCATGGACCGTCCGTGGGCTCGGTGCAGGAGGTAGTACAGGCAATAACTGCCGCACACTTTGGACTGGTTCCCTTGCAACATCACATTGTTTTCCCCATGCTGGGCCACCCCCTGCCGCACGTACTCTTGCAACCCATAATAAGAGGCGGGAAAGCCATAACTGTCGAAGAATTCATTCAGGCCTTGCCGCGGAAAATAAAAGGCCAACCAATGGGTTCCTGGCCCGTCGGCGTTGTCGGTATTGAGAATGAAAGAGGCGGGGCGTGGCACGCGCCGGGGCCGTAGGTCCATGGGAAACACGCCCCGAAACGAGGCGTGGAGCCACCAATCATGGCGTGCCAAGACTGTCAATTGCGACGTTTAGGTGGTCATCCCTGCTTACAACCTTTTCACTTCTCTGCTGCTGTTGGTTTCGTAGGCGGCGTCAAACTCGCAGTTCACGTACACCGATAGGGTCTGGGTGACGCCTGCCTCAAACTGAAATCGGATGCCCACCGTGCCGTACTGTTGTATGTTCATGTGAGAGGCGTTGCCACTGCCGTCCGGGGTGAAGTCAAAACACAGGATGGCGTACCCCTTATCCCAATCGGTACGGGTAATGTCAATCCCATGGTTGGAGCTCATGGCGCCTTGAGCCAGGAACAAGGTATTGTAGCCGTCCAGGGTTTTCCCATTCGCAAATTCGAGGCGGGAGAAGGGGGTGGGGGTGCCGTCCACCGTGACCGTCGCGCGGGTCATCCCAAACCTTTGGAAATTGAAAGGGTTCTTTTCAGATTTCCCAAACTTCCGAGACTCTCCACCAAGGCAATACGCATGCGTCGGGGTATGCGACCGCCCAGGAAATCTGTTTTCTCAAAGGTGATATCCCCCTGGGAAATGGTGAACATCCGTTCTTCTTCGCTGTTGTAAGGGTAGAGGATGGGCTGGGACACGAGTTTCACTTCGGTGTTCTTCATGAATTCCTTGTTGCAGACGCTTACGCGGCGGAAGAAGGTGACCCGCTTCAGCACGATTTTGGCGGCGGCCGCTTCTGCCGCCGCTCTGTCCCCCATGAGGGCGAAGGCGTTGCTGGAAGGGGTAAGTCGGAATTCTAGGGGCACTCCGTTGAGGAGTAGTTTGTTGGAGAAGGCCGCGTCAATGTAAAACATCTCGGTCAGTTCCACCACTTTGCTGTCCGCAACGTAGGCCTCCCGCGCCTTCAACCCTAGGTTGGTCCCGGTGATGTTGAAAACATCCATGGAACCGGCCATGTCTTTGTAGTACAGACCCGAGGTCAGGTAGGATTTCTTTGCGTCTGGGGTAAAGTTGAGCAGGGTGTTGAAGTAGGCTTTGTAGGTGTAGGTTTTGGTGCTCATGAGGGTCCGGTTAAACCGCTCCGCAATCTGGGCTTTGGTCTCGTTGTACGTGACGAATAAGGCCACGTAATTCTTTTTTAAAAAGGCCAGGAACTTACGGTTGGTAAATTTTGTCCCGGCATCGGTCTGCAACCGTAACGGTTTTCGTTCGCGGAACACTTGGGTAAAGGCGCGCACCAATTCCTCCCCGGTCTTGTTCTTCAGGGGGACCGCCCAGGCGTACTTGGATAACACATCGATAATGGTCAGAATGTGTTTGTACCCCTTGTTGAAGGTACTCGTGGCTTGCATGTTTACCAGGTCCGCCTGTCATTGCTCGTCGAGGGCCAGCACGCGCACGCGCCCTCTCAGAAATGTTTTTCGAAAAGGTCGGTGCAACGTAAACGTCAATTGCTTTTTCAGCCGCCTTCACCAGGCGGGCAGCACCCCCAAAGGCAGCAGGGCTGGCGGGGTCTTAATACAGCGCCTCGAGCAGCGCGGAAGGATTATTTTTCTTCTCCTTCTTTCTTTCCATCCTCAAAATGGGATCCCTGAATAATCACTTTTCCCCCACAACACGCCAAGAAACAACGGAGGCGTTTAAAAATACCATGGCACTTGAGGGACGGACCTCCTCCTCCTCCGCAGGGCATTCTGTACTCTCCCCGAGTCTAGCGCGCGGAACACCCTTATACTTTTCCCCCCCTTCTCCCTAGAAAAGAGATGACAGATACCAAGCATCGTTCCCCTTAACATTTTTATTGGCTGGGAAGCTTGCATCCCTATCAGCTCTTCGGGGAGCACATCTATGGAGAGCCAATACGACAAACAGCCCGTCATCATGTCCTGCAGTTCCTTCAAATACCTCTCCTCAAACGAGCTCTTCACGACAGGGAACTCCGTCTTCACCACTTGGGCTAGCTTCAACCGGTTCCAGGTCTCCCGTTCGGCCAACAGGTCTCGGTAGAGGTGCCCCAAGAGACACACACACACACACACCTCATAGGCTTTGCGTTTGCACGCCCATGGAGTTGATAGCTGCACCCTCTGAAAACAATCCCCGTTCGCGTAGGACACTACCGCCATGCACAGGGCAGACAAAGTGATGTGCATCGGACTCATGGGAGGAAGGGCAGTATTCCTCAACTCGGTGTTCATTAATTTCGCCCTCTGTAGAAATCCCCAAACAAACGTCGCCCGTCTCCTTTTCCCACAGTTTGCCTTGCCACGTTTGCAAAATACCGTACGCTTGGTCGGTAGAGAGTTGTTTTAGGCTGATCAACGTCTCGTCCCTCATCTCTAACGTCACGGCTACCGTACACATCTGCCCCAAAAAAGACAGGAATTCGTGCAGGTGCTCCACTGCGAAGCCTTCGCGAGCGATCTCCCAAGCCTCGGCGAACCCTTTTTTCGGTCGAATGCGTTTCCATTGGGGGATGTCTGCGGACACCAAAACCACGTACAAATGTTGGACCAATGTTTTAAATTGGAGGCGGCTCTCTTTCTCCACCTCGTCCGCCTCTAAGAATTTCACGGTGTTGATCATCTTCCCAAAGATACCACACTTTTCAGTACTCACGATGAAGCATAGACACGACGGCAAAGAACCAAAACAACATGTATGCCTCCTTCTCAAAGGTTCACTCTTTTATACTCCCTGTGGGTTCTACGGTCCACCACTCAGGAGACAGGGTTTGTCCTATAACGGCGGCCAATCCGGAGCCCTTATTTGTCCTATAAAGGCGTAGGCCAATCAGGGACCCGTATTTGTCCTATAACGGCAGCGGCCAATCAGCACCCTGTATTTGTCCTATAACGGCAGCGGCCAATCAGGGCCCCGTATTTGTCCTATAAAGGTGTCGGCCAATCAGCGCCCCGTATTTGTCCTATAAAGGTAGCCGTCCATCATCGCCCCCTTATGACGTCATCGCCCCGCCCCCTTTTTCTCAACCAATCAGGAGGCGGTATTTGTCCTATAGTGACCTGTCTAACTACTCCCATACTTCAAAATATATCTTCTGACCTGTCGATCATCATGCAATGAGACAGATTGTTTTAATATTTTTGGGCTGAGGGACCTATCAAATTCTTTGAATTACCATAGTTCTTGTGAGTTTAATATCCATTATGAAATATATCAGCTGTTTTTTGTGTAAACCAAAGGTTCCTTCAACGAAAATCCAGCATGCAGTGAGTGAGTATAAACTGAGTAAGTAATCCGAAATGAAGTTTGTTTTAAACGAACGATAAATGACTCTGATGTGGAAATCGCATATTTATCTGTGGCGTGTTATTGACACTGGTTTTATTTTGTTCTATTTCCCGGGTCTATTTACATCTGGCCTGTACCACTTTGTATTTGATTATTATCTCTGTTGGATTTAAGTTCTGCATTTGACACCATACATCATGACATTCTACTCAACCGTCTCAAGTCTGACCTTGGCATTGATGGGAAGGCCCTGGCATGGTTCAAGTCTTACTTGTCTGATAGGGCTGCTAGAATAATAACGCAGTCTAGTTTCGATTCTAGCTCTGGCCCAATACTTCACGAACTGGGTTGGGACAGATTAATAATACGCAGGCGCAAACTTTTAGCAATAGAAATGTTTAAGATCTATAATAACCAAGCGCCTGGGTATTTAATACACAAATTTAATAGGGTTCATACACCATATAACACAAGAGGTTCATCATCAAAATTCCAACTGTCCCTCCCCAAAACGAATTATGGTAAAAAGCGATTCGGCTACAGAGGAGCACATATTTGGAATAATTTAACAGAAGACCTGAGGACTAGCAAATCGTTAAATACATTTAAAACTAAGGTAAATGGTCTACCTCCCTGCTTCTTTGAAGGCTTATAATTACTCTCTTACAATTATTATAGTTTAATATATCGTACACGAACGCTAAAAGAACTGACTCTGGCTTTTTTTAGCAGATTTTAATGGAATGTAATAATATCATTTAATGTTGATGTATAGATTTTTACACACGGCTTTTATGTAAACCAGTCTTAGTTACTGTTAAAACTACCGTGTCTAAATAAGGTTTCTATCTATCTATCTATCTACCGATATCAGCGTATTTCCGTCAATGGAGGTCTCACGGAAGTTCCCCCTCAAACATGGTGTTCCACAGCGATCCTGCCTTGGCCCCCTGCTTTTTACCGTATATACCCGAAAGCTCTTCCAAATTGTTAGTGATCACTGCTATGCGGATGATACGCAGTTGTACATATCATTCAGTCCTAATCTGTCCACTGATGCTGAATCTGCACTGATGTCAATGTCTGACTGTATTCGTGATATTAAAAACTGGATGATCACAGATAAACTTATGCTAAATGACAATAAAACTGAATTTGTGATACTGGGCACTAGGCAACAGCTAGCTAAAGTTAATATCGAGAGCATCCAGGTTGGATCCTTAGAGATCCAACCTGTGTCTGTGGTGAGAAACCTGGGGTCATGGTTTGCCTCCCAATTAACCATGTCTAGCCATGTTAGTAAGTTGTGTGGCACTGCGTTCTACCACCTGCATAATATTAGACGCATACGTAAATATTTATCGCCAGACGCAACGAAATCTCTGATACATTCGTTTATAACTTCTCGGATAGATTATTGTAACTGTTTGCTGTGCGCCTTACCAGACAACCAACTGCAGAAGCTCCAGCGTGTCTTAAATGCAGCTGCGAGGCTTGTTTGCAACGCACCGAGGTATTGCCATCTCACACCGCTCATGCATGATTTGCATTGGCTCCCAATAAGGTCACGTGTCAACTTTAAAGTTATATTAATTACTTTCCATGGTCTTGCGCCATCATATCTAAGTGACTTGCTGCATATTAAGTCTTCTGCATATGGTCTTAGATCTTCAGAAGGTCGTAGGCTTGCTATTCCTACAATCAGAACTAAGACTACATTGGGAGATAGGGCATTTGTTATTGCTGCGCCTAGATTGTGGAACTCTTTACCTTAGGAACTACGCATGATTGAAAATATTAATACTTTTAAGAGCCATCTGAAGACCTATCTTTTTAAATTAGCTTACTAATATTTTATCAACTTCCATTGTAATAATAGGTTCTTAAATTTTCTATTGGTAATTTTTATTATATTGTCACGTTAGATTTTTATATTAGGTTTATAATTTATTATAATACTTTATTACCATACTGAGTTCAATGATTCTGTGTACATGTCAGTTTTTACTTAAAATATGTAATGCGCATTTGATCATTTTAATGTAACTTGCGCAATAGAAGTAATAAATTATTATTATTATTATTATTATCTCTTGGTTTAGGCATTCTACAGTGTATTTAATGTGTTTTTTTAGAACTGACATAATAATATTATGTATAGAGTAGTGTATTTATCATTATTGCAAGTTTACAAACATAACATAACTAAATTTGGTCCAGAACTGAGAGTATACTTAAATGCAAGTGGCACTCTTTCTTTCCCTTCCCCTTTCTTGGTACCATTATATATCCATGCAAGCTAGATCTTGTTTCAGTGTTTTCCATCTGAGGTGGTCCTGGCTTATGATAAGCCTAAGGTTAACTTAAGGACCTACCTTTTCATCATTGTATTTCTTATTATGCCTTATTACTCGTAAACATTTCCATCATCTTATGCCGGAGAAAATAAATGTAATTGTTGTTGTTGTTACTCAGTTCTTGGCATCAGCATCGTCACTTTCACTCGGTCATGATCAGGAGTACGAGTACTTTTACGAATTATTTGGGAATGAAAATTATCTTGCTGCAACCCCAATGATATAAAAAGAGTGGACATTGCATGTTTATTTGTGGCCTGCCATTATAAGTTTCAGTCTCCTTCAAGATGTCGAAAATGAGCACTAGCACAGTGGCAGCTCGCTAATACTAGAAAATGGTGGTCTGTAGTTTATGACCTCAATCGAAAATATTGTATTGAGAATTTAGCCTGAATGTCAGCCGTCTCCACTGGTTTGTTAATTATTGAGAATTACAAATAGATGACTTTATTTCACATGTAGAATGACATTACCTAACTATTCACAATGAATAGCAACATTATGTGGAATTTGTTGTTCTAAATTGCTTGATTTCTCATAGTTGTACTGCACCGGATATAATTACAATGCATCAAATTTGAGTGACTCAATATCGCGCAGACTACTCAAATAACCATTGCACTTCAATCAGCAACACCCATACCAAGTTTTTTTGTAATTCTAACGACCCTCAAGGAACAATATTGAAAAGAAAGTAATATTAAACTACATAATTGAGGGAAATTATGGCTGAAATGTACATGCATACCCTAACCTAACATTTGACAGACAAAAGCATCAGTAGAGAAAAAATTCTCTGGCTACTCTAGCACAAACCATGTTGACACAAAATTATGCTAGAACTCCATGCAGTACATGCTATAGATGGCCCGAGTTAAGGCCACTCAGGGCCTCTTGTTATATATAAATGTTGGAGAACAAGGCAAACAACCAAGCCTATCTATCTATTATAGTCTATCAATGATGCACGGATCTTGCCATCAGTGGCTGGAAAAAATGTCCTCCAGTGGGGAGGGGAGGAGTGCATTGTGGTTGGCCACGCAAGGTATTCTAGTCGAAACAGCGAATTAACGCAATGAACCGTTGCGAGTAGAGGCTCTTCTTTATCTTTGCTCTCCTCTGCCTCCTCCGCAGATATGTACAGGTCCGCAAATGATCCCGGCCCGTAAGTGATCCCAGGCCCGCAAATGATCCCTAACATGGACCGCAAATGATCCCGCTCCGCAAATGCTCCCCAATGGGGACCGCAAATGATCCCGTGAAAAAACATGGAATGGCATGGATTTTTTTGCCACTGGATAGTGGATCTGTACAGGTCCGCAAATGATCCCAAAAATGGACCGCAAGTGATCCCGGCTCGCAAATGATCCTCATTGGGGACCACATATCATACCGCGAATAAATGTGGAATGGTATGGAATCTGGTCGTTGGATTCAATGTCTTAAGTTAGTTTTCTTTTTCATACAAACGGTACCTTCTACTGTGGCTCGTAAGGACCAATTTCTTTTATTTTTCAAATCCTGGGTTAATTCATTATTTTTTAGATGTTTTTTTTGTTAAGAATCCCGAGTTTTTATAGTTTATCTTAATCGGAAGTATACTGACTCAAAGTTAAAATTAAAGAAATTAAAGTTAATAATAAATAACCCGTAGTATGGTGGCTTGTTTGGCCCATTAATTTTTTTTTTACCAGGGTCATTTTTTCAAACACAAAACATTTTTTTTTGGGGAAAAAAAGAAAATTATTTGCTTTGGAAAAAAAAAGAAAAAGTTTTTTTGGGGGGGAGAATTAGTTTTCTTAATCCCGAGTTCCTCAGTAATCCAGAATTATTAATCCCGAGTCCTTCGTCGACCGTTCTTATTACCAGAAACCGGGTCAATTATTCGGACTCAATTTTTTTTTATTTCCAGATATCTCATCCTGCTTGTCAGTATCTCCTATTTACAACGCACAAGGAAACAATTTCAAAGCAATAGCAAAAGTAATAACAAGCGAAACAGCCAGGAGCGAGCATAATCGCGCCTTGTTCACGAGTGTCATTACAGAGGTACTAGAGGTACTAGAATGGCCCCTTCTTTTGCTAACCTGTTTCTTGGCTATTTCGAAGCTAATGCTCTTGAAAAAGCCCCATTTCAACCTCACACCTGGCTACGATACATCGATGATATTTTTATGATCTGGACGGAAGGACTGGATAACCTAAAAATATTCATCGATTATCTTAATAACATTCACCCTACCATTAAATTCACCAGCTCACACTCTTCCACTAACGTACCTTTCCTTGATGTCAATGTTTCTTTAAACAATGGTATTATTGAGACTGACCTTTACACTAAACCTACTGATAAACACCAACATTTACTCTATTCGTCTTGCCATCCCCAACATACCAAAAAAGCTATTCCTTTTAGCTTAGCCCTCCGTTTGCGACGAATCTGTTCTACCGACGAATCTTTTAAGACCCGTACTGCTGAATTAGCTACATACCTCCTTAAACGAGGCTATAACCGTACCTTCCTTACTAGACAAATACAACGCGCTGCCGATATTCCTCGTACTCTCACTTTACAAACGAAAGACGCACACAGTTCTAACCGTATCCCTTTTGTTATTACTTTTAATCCATCCCTTCCACATATCTCTAACATCATTAGGAAACATTACAGCCTGCTGCTCTCTTCTAACCGCTGTAAGAAAACTTTTCAACACTTGCCCATGGTAGCCTTTAGACGTACCACCAAAATTCCCAGCTCGAACTCCCACCTGGCTCGTTCCGTTGTAGGAAGAACTGCGCCACTTGCCCTTACATTTCTGACGGACTTACTAGCTATACTTTCTTTGCTACCGGTGAAACGCGCTCTATCAAATTTAACCTGACCTGTAACACCAAAAATCTAATCTGCATGATTCAATGTAACCGCTGCAATCTACAATATATAGGTGAGAGTAAACGACGCTTAAAAGACAGATTTAACGAACACCGCCGGACGATAGATAACTCTAACAACAAATCTAAACCCACAACAGTTGCCGAACATTTTCTTAATTCTCCTAATCACACTGCCAACGACATGCAACTCATTCCTATAGAAAAAATATTTTCTAAGAGAGACTCTATACGTAAGGCCAGAGAAGCGTTTTTAATCGCACAGGCGAGAACACTCGAACCTCATGGCCTTAACATCCGGGAAAAGTCATACTAGATATCTGTTTTCACCTTCTTAATATTTTTTGACGATCTATCATATTGTAATCTGTTTTATGACAGCTCAGTATCAAGTTCAAAAATACACGCCAATGTAAATTTTCTTCATTGTACCTGAAGAAGGCTGGTGTGGCCAGCCGAAATATTGTACCACTAATTTCAAAATTCTACGTTGTATCGGTCTTTGCTTCTTCATAGTTATTTTTTATTTGATAGCCGATTAGATCACTAGTTTGATCCAACGTACACCAGCATGATTGTCGTTCACGGTTGCTTGCTTGAACAATTCGTCATTACAGACACTGCGAAGGCTGTCAAGATTGGACATGTCGCTGACGACATACGATTTTATGGACATGTGTGATCCGGGGTCGATAGCGTGACGTCATGGAGATTTTGATGGACATGTTTTACTCAGGGTTCCCTGCCGGAGCCAGTGGTTCACAATCATTACATCATTATTAAAATCTGTTCTTCATTTTTTTTTTTCATTCATACTTTAGATCCACTATCCAGCGGCAAATATCCATGCCATTCTATGTTTTTTCACGGGATCATTTGCGGTCCCCATTGGGGATCATTTGCGGGGCGGGATCATGTGCGGTCCATTGCGGACCTGTAACACTCTAATGAACTTGGGTTCCCTGTGGCGTCTCTCGTTCCAGTCTCTCTACCGTCTCGCCACAGGTTGCCCAAATTATTTTTTCCTGTTCAGTGTGTTATATTTTAATATCGCGAGAATTATATAATTGCTGCTCCGCTCGCTCGTCCTTGACCCGTCAAGTACAGTACTATAAACGAACCAGCCAATATTGCCTGTTCAGTGTACAGAGCGGGCAAATCTTCTAGAGGTTTAAGAATGGTGTATGGACTATTACTGGCAAACATTGAGACTTTCCTGGTAAACCGTTATGGGCAAGAAGCTTGGAACAAAATACGCGAGCACGCTGGCCTTAGAGAACACACATTTTCTTCACACACAATGTATTCTGATTCAGTTTTCCAAAGGATTGTTAGCTCTGCAGTTGAAGTTACGGGAGATTCAAAGGAGCATATCTTATATTCTACTGGAAGTCTATTCGTAAACTTCATCGGACAGCTGGGTTATGACAAGATTCTCCGTGTCTTAGGTAGACACATTAGGGATTTTTTGAACGGACTTGACAACCTGCACGAATTTATCCGGTTCACGTACCCGAAGCTGAAAGCACCATCTTTTTTTTGTACCGATGAATCGGAGAAGGGAATGAAACTTCATTATCGATCATCAAGGAAGGGGTTTCTTTACTACGTCATTGGACAAATCAAAGAAGTTGGAAAATCGTTCTATGATCAAGAAATCGAGATAGAAGTCCTTGATCAGAGAGAGAGCAAAGATGGATTTGTGGCCGTCATGCAATTGTACTTTGACAACTGCGCTTTTCTCTCAACGCGGCGAAGACCAAAAAGACATTCCGTAATTTCACTTAGCGGGGAAGAAGAGAGCCTTAGTATCCACATGGACGTTTTCTATGAGGTTTTCCCCTTCCATATTGTTTACGATAACTCCATGACAATCACTAGCGCAGGGACAAGCCTTAGCACTGCCCTGCCAAACCTTGTAGGCAAGAAGATCACCGCAGAGTTTTCCCTCATTCGACCTTTTCTGGAATTCTCATGGGAAAACGTAAGTATATTAATTCATGCATGCAAAGTTGTTATGATTTGACTTTAGGAATACATGTAAGCCAAAGTTTTCAGGGCGCCAAGCATATTTATATTACCGTCGAGATTTGACAATCTCGATAACAGTTAATTCTCTCAACTCAAGTGGCCAGGTTAATTATCCAATTTTTTCTAGCATAATCCTCTACTCGAAATGCTTAAAACTAAAATAGTAGGTTACTTTATTCACCCCTTTTCCTGTTATTCTGTTTAAAATTTAATTATTCTAGTTTGTGCTGATCGAAATACCGCAATTGTTTATTTATGATTAATTAATAAATTTCCGAACCTGACAGAGAATAATGAGCTTTAATTAATATTTCCTGTCGCCGCCAAAAACGCTGTAAATTCGATATTGTTAGGGACGGACAGATGTGTTTCTTCCTTCAATGAAAATTGTTTTTTTACTTCGTCCTGGAATTAAAAAAAAAAAAATCATCTTAGGGCCTGATTACATGAGATCTGGCCATGGCCATTTGGCTGTCTGGTCTGCCTTGGCTGTGAAACACACCAAAAATTAACTCTGCAGTTGCATGAAGCAGGCAGGCCCAGTTTGGAGAGACTGGACCAACCCAGTAAAACGAGCTAGCCTGCCTCGTGTAATTGTGATCAAGTGGGCTACTCACCCATTGTCTTTGTGGCAGCTGTTTTGTAAACAACGACTTTCTAGCTAAAAACGTTTGATGCGCCAATACCCAAGCCTGGGCTGGCTGGCTCGATCCATGTAATATGAGGCTGAAATAGTACAGCTTGGCAAACTGAGCCAGCCCTCGTTCCAGCCTGGTAAACTGGGCCAGCCTGCTTCATATTAGCCTGCTATGCACACATATTTTTTCACTCTCATAAATTCGAAGAAAAAAGTAATGTCTGCTTACCCGAGCACTTAATTAGTTTTCAATATGCACACCTCATTGTGTTATGGACCAATCAGATTTTACCTTCCATATCCTGGAAAGTGATGTAATGTTACATTTAAAAGCAATTCAGACAATACATTTGCCATTGACCAATCATAGGAGAGTGTTCACTGGCACGCCAATTCACTAAAATTGTAACAATGGCTTTGATTGGGCAGAAAGATAAAACAAACGTGCTGACTTCATGCTTGCATATTGGAAACTAATTAAGCGCTCGGGTAAGCAGACGTTATTTTTTTCTTCGAATTTATGAGAGTGAAAAATACGTCTGCATAGCAGGCTAGCCTCATGTAATCAGGCACTTAGAATTCCCTTTGTCAAAAATGTTTTAAAATTTTAAAAATAGAAATATTTAAACTCAAAATACAATAATTTGTTGACTGGACTGCCAAGTTGCTCTATGCATGCCATACATGACTGTACACACTGACAGTGCTCACGTTTCACTTTAAGATTCAGGGGAGTAATATGTTGTCTCCCCCTTTTCGTAAAAATGGGGGAGAATTCCATTTTGAGGGGAGACAATATTGTAGCCTCCTCTTGGAATGAGAGGAGGACCTTTTTGCATGACACTTCAAACCGTCAATGTTGTGTGTTTCCACAGGGCTAAATTGGCCACAGGGCTGCACTATTCACCATGTGCTTCATCAAAAATTGATCCGCCCTCTATAATCACTACTGTCCAGTCTCAAAATGGAGAGGAAAATCAAAAATGGCGACCATAAAAATGCACATGAATGAGCGAGCCCTGCACTGAGCATTTTCCAGGGCTCAAAATTGCAACCAATACAGTCACAAATGTGACCAAATTACGATTGCTTGCTATTGTGTGTTAGCTAGGCTTCATTGAGATTTAATTTTCATTTTTTTAGCAAAATCGTGCTGCCACCATTTACATTCATGCATTTCCTTTACTGGCTTTAACCAAGTAACATGAACCTTCGCTTAGGCAGCATTTTAAAGCAGTCTTTTTTTATACATATTCTGGGTGCAGGCTTGTCATTAAAAGCCACTGGATATGTTTTTAGCAACTAAAAATTGTGATCTTGCGACAGATGTTTGTAACTATAGTCGCAATTTTGTTACTATCTTAATGACCTGGGCCGGGTTCCTGAAAGCCCGATTAGCGCTAATCCTGGATTAACTCTCAACAAAACATATTAGTTGTCATGGTAATTAACTCTGGATTAGCGCTAATCTGGCTTTCAGGAACCGGGCCCTGCATGATTTCAGTGAACACTGTAAGATTGCACTATTTTTGTATTGAAATTTCAGCACAACATGATGGTTATATTTTCTATTCTGGTAAACATTATAATTCAACACTGCAAATTTGCCAGTGCATCATACAAAACCTTTCTTATATCAGACTTCATATAATTAATTACTGTACCACATTACCAGACTTGCCACAGAATATCACGCAATAAATAAAGAAATATAATATTACATGGCTGCACAAAGGTTTTATCGTTGCATGGTGAGTGTTCTAAAATCTGTATCTCCAAGCTGCCATGTTAATATTCTGTTTATTTTCTCCAAGCTACATTAAATTACCAGGTTTTTATGTGCAACATGAACATGTGATAGCTGTGAAATATCACTTTTATGTCACATGTATGTAAAACCTGGTATTTTATGGGTTTATAAATACTGATAATGTAATTTTGCAATATTCAAACCCCTGAAACTAATTTATTTTAAATTCTGGTTCAACAACAATTGGTTTATGCTGTATTCCACAAGAGCTGCATGCCTGGTTCAATAACCTGATGCACTCAATCACTACATGCTGGGGTGGGAATATATAAATACTATGTAATATATTCCAATAACAACTTCATTGATATTTCTCCCTAACTCAGCCATATAGAAGCCTGAGGTCCTGTAGTTATCTAATAATACTGATCACTGTTGATCATGTTCTTTTGCATTATAAAAAAATTGTATATAAGTAATCAAATGTTTTACTACCAAATTCATGCAGACTTTTCATCAGTCATTGTAGTACAGGATTCTATACAAATATATATAGCATTGATTCTCTCTCTATATTATGTAAATGTCAGTGGTGGCTATTTTTAGACTTTAATTATTATCAAGTTCCATTTGTTTTCAGTGAATGAAAATGGAAGTATTGGGAAAACATTGAGTGTGTAGGTGCAGGCAGTGAAAAATTTAAAATACAATTATTTTTTAAAATTGCTATCATTTGGCACCTGTAGGTAAAACAAACTACGTCTGTACCTACCTGTGAAATAGCTTGATTGTATTTCTGAACCACAACATGCATCTTAAACTTTTTAATGAAGTTTAGAACTCCCATGCAGTCACTGTTTACTTGGTTTTATTTACTTGCAGCTAAAAATCTCTTAATCTTGAAAACCCTTTTTTGTATATATATGTACATGTATATAAAACTTCACAACTTTCAGCAGATGAAAATGCTGATATTTTCTATTTTGTCCAATGCTTTATTTTAAAGAATCTAATTGACTTCAAAAGTGTGAGTTTTAAATTTTCTTACCATCCATCTGTCAACACTATTTTTATTGTTTTAGAATACTTAAATGTATTTGTTTTTGCACACTTTATACTTGTATTAAAAAATAATAATGTAATGTCCTGTTTGGTGGTTGTAATTTTACTCTCTGGCCAACAGCTTTCCCAACCAAGAGGATCCAAGTTTAGAATCTAGTCAGTAACTGTTAGTGTTTTTCATATTACATATCTCATGATATTTATTTGTTCTTTCCAAAAATATATAGAGGGATAATTATATTACATGGTGGTGCATAGATATGAAGTTTATCCTGCAGAGTCGAAATATTTCACGAGTGAGCACAGCAAAATGTTTTGGACTCGGAATTTTTATTATAATAATTATATATTATTATGGACAATTAAACTGCTTTAATTAAAAACTCTTCTCTATTCATTTTACTTTACACTGTCAGTACAAACTTCTTTGTGATCTTTCGAAACTCTTCTGGGGGAATATTGTTGGGTGACTATTCGTTGCAATTGAGTTTTAGATCTTAGTTTTGCTTTTTCTAACCGGAATGTTCATTTTCTTACTGCTCGCCTGTAAGGTGTGTACATATTCCTTTGCAATGTTCACAAACCTGCCGCCATCTTTGTAGTTCAAAAGGCGGCAAGCATGACGTCATACATATTTGGGAGATGCATGATGTCATATTTTTCATATCTTAAGCGTAGTCCACACGAGCAAGTTTTCCTTGACAAGTTTTCCCTTGACAAGTTTTATTTGCTCGTGTAGACGACGAAAAATGACAAGTTTTTCCTTGACAAGTCTCCTTGTTGAAAAACTGGCGTGTCAGTTATTGAACAAGGCAACTTGTCAAGGAAAACTTGCTCGTGTGGACTACGCATTACTCCAGCAAGTGAGATATGGATTCTACAAATGGTTTAGAGCCTGGTAAAACACTGTTGTCCATATAATACCAACATGTTTGTGTTTGTGGACTTTAGAAAAGCTTTCGATATGATTGAGCACGAATGGCTTCTAAAGAAGTTGGAGCGATTTGGCAGGGTCCGAAATTGCGCCAAATTTGGCGCCAATGCGACTAAATTTTGAATGTTGGCGACTTATAAATTACCTAAAGTCTTCACAATGTTTTTACAATGTTCCGAAGTCAAACAATGTTCTAAGTAAATTTAGCCTACGTGAAAAGGTTAATTTCGGACCCTGTTTGGCATAAAGGGCAAGGGACTTAACTGGATTCGAGACTATTTGTCTAATCGAAGACAGTCCGTATTTTATGATGGTCTCATCTCAAGTGACCAGCCAGTCGTTTCAGGGGTTCCACAGGCAGTATACTTGGCCTGATCCTCTTCGCCTTGTTTGTTACGAATCTGCCATCTTGTCTCCGGGGGAAAAAGTGCTATTGTACGCAGACGACCCTGTCATCTATTATGCTGCGCAAAGTCAATCGGATGTTCTTTCTGTACTAAATAGGGAGCTATCACGCCCATATGACTGGTCATGAAATCAGTTATTCATCCATCCTAAGAAAACAGAATACGTGTTGTTTGATACACCACAGAAACTTAGTCAAAGGAAGTAGGATCTGACGCTGAATAACTCTGTCTTGGAGATAAAGTCCTGTTGCGCTATTGCGCGTGCCACATAATAAGTACTTAGGTGTTTACCTTGATCCGTCGCTAACATTTATAAAGCATGCAAATACTACTAAGTGCTAAGTAGAATTAGAAATAGTTTGACAGTCTATGCTCCAGAATGGGTTTATAAGTCCATGATTTTACCTAGACGAGATTATTGTGACCTAATGTTTGGAATAATTTTGCTGACACGAGAACAACTCAATTGGAGCGCCTACAATCCCGAGCAGCGCGAATTATCTTAAACTCAAGTAGCACATCGAACGACTTAAAGAACCAATTAGGATGGAAGTCGCTGCAATTGCGTACTATAATGCATCGTGTGGTTTTTGTCTTTAAGTGTATTCGTAATGAAAGTCCTCAGCTTTTTCATCAGTATTTCTCAAGAGAAAGGTAACACTGTCAATTTAGTAGCGCCCAAGGTTAGAACTGAGCTAGGTCACAAGAAGAAGTGTTTATTACCAGGGCACTATAGATTTCAATAATTTACCGTTAGACCTTAAGGGAGCCACGCCATTAGCCATTTTTAGATCTAGAATTAGTAACTATTTTTAACGTTTTTAGCCATAATTTTATCATCATGTATTTATATTCTAACGTTCATTGTCTTGAGGTCCTATAGTTTTATTTTAACCTATTATTTGTACCCAGGGCACCTGTTGATATCAGCGCCTTTGCTGAAGGGTTTATCATGGCTAAATATTGGATTATTATTATTATGTTCATGTATTTTTTCTGGTCAGTGGAAGCTGGCCAGTTCTCTTATGGACTAGCTAAAAGTTTTTTTGTATATCAAATTCTTATGTAATTTGTACATGATAAATGCAACGACAGAGCATGAGTGTCAGCAAGATGTTATTGATCGGCTAGGAGGTCTGTATCGATAAAAACATTGCCAGAGGTTTTGAGTGCGAACCGCAGGCTGAGGGCCATGTTCAAGACTGAGGGCAATGGACCAGTTTGCGGTAATTTCCAACATTTTGAAAGGGGTGCAAACATGGCGCGAAATACAGTGTTTGTATGGGAATCCGATGCCACATAAAATCCGTAAAATCTAATTTCTGAAATATTCTTCAGATACAAACCTAAGATACCAGAAAAAAGATTAACTGATCGAAATTTGAGGGATGTAGCTGTGCTGGGAAGCGTGCCAACAAACTTTCTATCAATATGAAAAAGACAAATTTTATGTTGATTCGCTCTTCAAGGAAGCAACCTATACCAAACATGAACATCTTAAACATTGAACAGAAAAACTGTATCAAACACCTAGGAATATATATTGATGAGCACTTAAATTAGAAAAGCCAAATAACTCATATAAATAATAAAATAGCTATAAGAACTTAGGTATCTTTTATAAACTATGTAACCATCTAAATATTCAAATGTTAAAACAACTACTCTTGTCTTTCCCTACTTAAACTATGGATCAATAAGCTGGGGAAATACTTATCCAAGTAATCTAACAAAATTGAACACTACACAAAACAATTGTATTCGTAGTATCTTCTTTAGCCTGCGAAACAGGCCCTCAGTGTTATTTAAACACAAACGGGAAGTGATAAAATGATTTGGCCGCGCGAAAATGGATAAAAAGGAGACTGGCACGAGAGAGAAGAAGGAGGGCCTGCAGCCATCCCATATACATTTTCATTTCCCGTACAGATTCTGTACGGGAAATACTGATTGGTCAATTAGCTGTCATTGCTGTCATGTGTCACGGGTTGTTTACCATTTACACAGAAATTCCGGTCTGAAATTCCGGTGTAAATGGTACTCAAAATTTCCCAAACTGAATTTCCCGATTGGGAAAACGTTTACCATTTGTACACAAACCGTTCCAGATGAGAAACGCTCGGCATAAGGCCTGGAACTGGTACGACCGTCCGGGAATTGTAAATGGTACACGATTTCCCATTCAGAAATTCTGGTTGGGAATTTTTGACTACCTTTTCAGACGTTCCATTAATTTCGGAAATTTTCCACGGGACGAACCGAAAAAACGTTTACCATTTACATTCCACCCGAAATTTCCGGAATTTTCGTGTAAATGGTAAACAACCGAAATGTCGCACATTCCTCCTGCGAACTGACTGAAATGGCGGTGACAAGAGAGAAGTGATCGAGCGGTTGAGCGTTAATCCAGGAAAGTATTTAGAAGAACAAAGCAGGCAGTGAATAGTCTACATTTGTACTTTCTAGGCGAGATATTTTGGCGGTTTTACCAACAGGTAAAAGCCTTATTTTCCAACTGTTTTCCGTGGAAGTCGAGTCAGACAGGAATTAGCGCTTCGGCATTGTCCTATTTGCAAAGCATTGACATGTTAAACTAAACATGTTAATCCATGCGGAAAAGGGAAGAATTCAAATTTCCGTAAGATGGCAGCAGGCGCTTATTTCTTCTCGCGGCTCGCTTCGCTCGGATCGGTATCAGAACTCGCTCCGCTCGTATTTGCAGAACTCGCTCTGCTCGTATCGGAAAAGCGCCTGTTCTGCAGGCTATATCTTCTTTGCCAACAACAGAGAATCTACCCTTCCCTACTATCAACTTCTCGATATTCTAAAACTTGAGAATATTGTCAAGTTTAAAATTTGCACATTAACATATACACTTTATAATAACCCAACTAGTATCCCTCCTTATTCCACAATTTTCTATTACCTGTAATTAATGTCCATAGCTTAATAACACTAGACATGCAGCTAGACACAACTTTTATCGACCAAAAATCAGAACTAATTCCAGTAAATTTACATTTAAGTATTCGGCCTCTGTTCTATGGGAAACCATACCTGGTAGTATGAAAGCATTAGCAACAACAAATAATTTTAAAAAGTATTATAAAGCTAATTTAATGGTGAATCAAATATAGGATTTCTAGAACTCCTATTGAATTATAGAACTAACTTAAACATAATCTTTTTATCGTTTTTGTTTTGTTGTTTGTTTGTCTTTTTTTCTTTCTCTTTCCCTCTTTCCCCCTTTTCCCCCCTTTTTTTCCCTTTCCAAGTTCATTTAATTGACGACGTACACATTATACATACAATACTAACACAACATGCTCAGTTATTCAGTTTATTTATTCAAATGTAAACGGTGGCCAACTCGGAAGCTTAATGCTACTTTGGCAACCGTACACCTTTACAAGTATCCCTCTATTTATTCTGTATGTATATCATTAATTTGTTTTAAATCTATTCTCAAAAATGTAAAACCTATAAATAAGTGTGTAATAAAATTGAACTTGAATTGAACTTGTGCAATCGTGTTTTCAGTTTTCCATACATTTGTTTGTAAAAACGATTCCGCGTGAAAATTTACAAACTTCAGGATTTCAGACTTCTAGTTGTACCTTAAGAAGATAGACGTGCAGAAATGTGCTAGTGGAAATGTTTTTGACACGCAAATTGAAAAATAGGTTAGCTTTGCTAGCGTTAATTTCGAGTCTTTAACCGAATTCATAATCAGTGAAATCATTTGTGTACAGTACTATGTCACTCAGTTTGATACTGAAACAATTAATTTCAAACGCTTATTCACGTAGAAAGGACAACCTATAATTGTCCTTTCTATATTTCTATAATTGGAAATCTAATTTTAGGCTGAAATAAATGGAATTAAAGCTGTAATTCTCACAATTTTAATTTTTACTGAAACAAGTAATTTCAAACGCTTATTCACGTAGAAAGTACAACCTATAATTGTCCTTTCTATATTTCTATAATTGGAAATCTAATTTTAGGCTAAAATGGATGGAATTAAAGCTGTAATTCTCACAATTTTAGATTTTACTGGAAGCTTCTATATAATTATATATATGCATTTTATTGGACGAATATGAGTTTCTTTAAAAAAAAAAATTAAAACAAGAAGTACGATGCTACTGTTATATTGTTAAAGTGCCAATGAACAATATTTATTTTATTTTAGATATCAATTCTACATCAAGTGAATAGTAGAATGGTACAATATATACTGGTTTGAATGCTGTGCCAATGACTTAAAGATGTTTTAATTTTCTAAATGCTAATTACATGACGTCAAGGGAGGCATCAATTATTATACAAAACTGACATGTTACAACTAAACAATTTTTCAAATTATCAGTGTTATACCCATGGTTGAAATAAAATGATGTTAGAAATTTGTTTTCCTATATCAGCAGAAACGCCCATTCACAACCACTAAGAAATGATTGCAAATACCTCCCCTGACGTTATGTAATTAGCATTTTGGATATTAAAACCTCCTTAACTCAGCTAAAATAAAATAAAAATATAAGGTTCATGGGCACTTTAACATTTAATAGAGTTTCACTGGTTTAAACTGCATTGGTTATAATCAACAGAAAGTCCAAAAAATGAATCAAACAAAGTTGTTTACGTCCAAAACTATCTTAATCTCTAAGACATTTTCAGCTGCACCATTAGGTTGTGGACTTATGAGATTAACATTATCAATACATATCACGATTTTTCATCTAGCTCGGTCATTGTTCATTTTAATATTTGCTGGCCTTTTCACAATTTACTGCTATATCTATTTTTAAAGCTACTAATAAAAAAAATATAGTTGTACATGTATGTGTTGGATTATGGGATTAAAGTCCTCGATGCATTGTTCTGATTAAAAATGTTCCCCTTTAACTAATATTGACTGCCCTTTTTAATTTAATGTCTTTGATTTTGATTATTATAGTAATTTCGTACCTTATATTGTAGTTAGAATATCAAACTTTAGGCATCGACTTGTTTACAGATTGTAGTAAAACTGATGTGATCAAATCTGAAGTTCTTAATAATTATATTGTGTGCATGCATGGAAATATTGTTCCACTTATAAAGGCCTTTAAGTTAAAAGTATGAACTGAGGAAACATTGATATTGAAATTATGGGTATGTTTTAAAGCTAGTGGATAACGAAATTTCAGTTTGTTTGATGCTCAATGTGTATATAGGCTTCAGAACCACATCGTTTTTGTGTGTGAAAAGACAAGATTAGGTATCAAGCGCATGTGTATCAGATAGACAAATCTCCAAGCAATCAGAATCCCTTCATTTATTTGTTTCGTTAACCTATATTTAGAAATATATTTTTCATTTATATTGAAAACTTTCATACTTTAATAAGCAATTGTTCTATGGCCTTCCTCTTCTCAATTATTAAGTTTAATTCATATTTGAACTTTGCAGTGGCATACTTTACAAACTACAATTTCACTTGCTAAAATTGAGTGTTTATTGAATAACATCGTAATGAACTATTCAGTTTGTTGATTAAAGTTTTCCTACAGGAAAGTATTTGATATTTTAATTAAGAAGGTCTGAGAAAACAGCGCCACATTGTTGCGGTAACATGTGTGAATTTCAGTGTTTGCCCAAATGTTTCTTTGCTTGCGCGCGCGCGAAACATGTTGCGGAATCAAAATTTATTTCCGGGAAGAAAAAATGTTTCTGAAATATTTCCAAAATAGTTTTTGATTCTCCGTTTGCTCGCCAAAGCAACACAACAATTTCTTCCACTCGTTTGCCCACCCAAGACAAATGATCAGCAACAAGTTTTATCGGTTGTCCAGGCTTGGACGCGCACAGTAACCGGTGTCACAGCGGACCCCCCTACAAGACAATATTTTAATTCTGTTTTTAACTTTGAATGCATCCTTTTTGCAAGATTTGTTTTCGTACATCTTATAAGACCAGTTTACGGTTCATGTGCACTTGTCAAAGTCTTGTTTCAACTGGCGGGCTACCATCGTCTAACATCTGCCTAGCCTGTCCGCCAAATAAACAAAGGATTTGTATGACACGAACCGTAAACTGGTCTATTTATTGCAAGTTTGGATATAGATGTTATTGACCAAGCACGAGGTCAAGATGGGGAGGGGGGGGGGGGGGGGCTATTTCGAGTTCATTTTTTGCCTGTTTATGGACCGAGACGAAGTCGTGCTCCATAAAAACGCAAAAATGAACGAGGCCAATATCCCCACCTTCACCGAACAAGATTGGCCAATAAGATTGTTATGATATGCCGACTGAAATAAGGGAGAGTGAAAAGGCGGCTTCAGGGAGATTGTGAAAAGTCTGCTTCATTCATAAAGTCGCGGCAATCCACTAATGGGCGCTGTTAAATATGAAGTTCAACCTATTTCAATAAACTATTCATTGCATGTGCATCAATACAAAACAACTTGTTCTTAAAATCCTCAGCTTAAAAAAATGTGATACTTCTGTTTTCTCTAGAAGTCAAACAAACAACAAAACAAACTTGACTTGTTATTTTTCTTCTCAGAAGTGTTAAAAGTCGGCTTCAGGGAGAGTGTGAAATGTCGGCTTCAGGGAGAGTGTGAAAAGTCGGCTTCAGGGAGAGTGTGAAAAGTCGGCTTCATTTATAAAGTCGCGGCAATCCACTAATGGGCGCAGTTAAATATCAAGTTCAACCTATAAACTATTCATTGTATTTCTGATCTGCGTACGCTCATCAATACTAAAAACGTATTCTTAAAATCCTCAGCTGAAAAACATTGGATGCTTCTGTTTTCTCTAGAACTCAAACAAACAACAAAACCAATACGATTTGTAATGAGCTGATTAGATTTATAATAAAGACTTTTTATTCAGTACTGACATGTACTGCCCCCCGGGGGAGGGGGAATCGCCGGGGGGAGGGGGAATCGCTTTGATACCAGTAGAGGGGGACGGGGTCCAAATCCGCGAGGGGGTCCATAGCTCAATGTGCGGTACCCTGGGTACCAGAGTCTCCAAGCTCCACTCGTTTACTTTCCTCTTCTAAGCCAAATCGCCGCGGGCGCTCTTCCTTAGAAGAGGAAAGTAAACGAGTGGAGCTTGGAGACTCTGGTACCCAGGGTAAATGTGCGGTTGATTCTTTCGGATTTTAAGCCCGATTTCGATATGATCGTCATGGTGCTCGTAATCAGGCTAAAGTACAACCGGTCGTTAATAGCGCCATTTATACGAGAGGACGTTAGCCGCGACTTAGCTAAGCCAATTCTAATAAATGGGTCAAAAACTAAGTTCGTGACCAATTCAAGCAGCCCTCGTATAAATAGCATTTTTTGTGATAAGCAGTGTGCCTAACTTCCTCTCGTATAAATGGTCCTAATGTGACCGGTAGTATTTCCATATAATCAGCGATCGTATTTTCCCTCAAGAATTGGTACAATTTTTTTGAAGTGTCTCGAGGGTTTTGCACGAGATTGTAGAAGTCTACAATGCTAAGCCCTTCATGTCAAGTCCGCTTGAAAGATAATTTGAAATGCCTGAGTTTCATGTTTACTTGACAACACACACGCAATGAAGTAATATACTTTTTTTTCTGCATGGAGACTACTCTGTGAGACAACAACTCGATTCAGAAAGCGGAAATCTCCACGCCTCCCCCACACTTGACCCTAACCTTTAGTGGTCAATCATTAATAGGACGATGCATATCCAAGGGAGGGGTGGTTTCAGTTTCGGTTTCAGAAACCGGGCTTGAGCCATCGTACCGCGGTGAAAAGGTCTTGTGCAATTTCTAAAACAACGTATCTCCAATAGAGTACAATACTGAAGTATTGGTTCCTCCTAACAAACAACGTATCTCCAATAGAGTACAATACTGAAGTATTGGTTCCTCCTAACAAAAGCAGATTTTAAGTGGGCTTTGAAAGATGCCATTGCCTAACTCTGATTAGCATAACCCAGCTGCTGTCTATTAGCAAATTTGCCATCTGATTGGCTAGCCAGCGCCGTCTATATAACAATTAGACTGCGAACTCGAGATTTCTATTGGCGTATAGGTGATGAGGGGGACAACCCAGAGTCTCGGACCTATCGGCTGATAGTTTCCCTTGGAAATTTGATGTTATTAAAACTAGCATATAAGCCCTCGAACTTCGTTCTCGGGCTTATATTTGTTTTATTAAAGAACATCAAATTTCCGCGGGCAACTATCAGCCGATAGCTCCTCGACGGACAGTCTATTTGTATAATAGAAAACTCGAGCTCGTAATCTAATTGTTAAATTATAGTAGGTGGGTAATTATAGAGAAGGTTGGCTAAGCAGTTCGTCTACTAGGCTTAGGGTCCCGTAAAAATGGAGCCTGCACAACTTGCCAGAGCAGCAGCCGAAGGTCGCCAGTTGCCAGTTCTTATCTACAACCCTGACTGCTACTGTATCCCGTTCCATTTATCATATTTTTGATTCATGGATACTTAACAGTGAACATTTTACGTTCCAATGTTTTTTCCAGGTTGTTTTCCATACCAATGTGGTGTTTGAGCTCCAGTCTCGGTGTCCTGCTGTAGGAAGAGACAATAACCATCTCGTGAAGAATGGATCATGCCTAAGTTGTCCCATCAGCAATGGACGTGAGAATTGCAAAGATGGGGACGATAACAACAGTGATGAAGCGGAATTTGAAACTCGTATCCACTTGAAAGGTCAAATGATGCACATCGACGAGTGGAAAGCTATGGCCTTTCTTGCAACCCCCATGTGAGTATCTTGTTGTGAATTACTGTTAATTATGGCTAGTTACTAAAACAACGAAATCATTGGTTGCCCCTAGTAACCACCCAAGACGCAGAGTTTGATCAGTGTTTGTTTGCAGGGAGGTGGAACAATCTCCTCCCTCAATATAGTAAATGATTAACCTGGATAGAGTAAATGATGGTCCTAGATATGGTACATGATGGACCTGGATATGGTACAGGATGGACCTGGATATGGTACATGATGGACCTGGATATGGTACAGGATGGACCTGGATATGGTACAGGATGGACCTGGATATGGTACAGGATGGACCTGGATATGGTACATTTTTTAAATTCTATCGAGCTTTGGAAAAATAAAATACGCCATAAGTTCAACTCATGGAGGACAACCTATGTTAAAACATGAATAAATTATAGATGAAATAATTCAGTACAACCTGTTTTCTGTTTTCATTTAGTTTGTAAAACAGTTAAACTATGAAAAGACATTAACAAACTGCAAAAGGTCTAAGGAATGTTACATCGCATACCCCTCCCCAAAAATAGTTGCCATTTTTTTGGGTTTCTCTTTTTGTTTTGACCTCCTCTTCAACATTTGGATAAATAAACCAGTTTCGTATTCTAACTTACTGCTGTACGCGATGACTGCAGACTCATCTGTGCAGTGTTAGCCTCATCTTGGTGTTAAACATTCATAAATACCAGTGTAGAGATGAGCTAGTCACAGCATTGTGTATTGTTGTAGTTGACTACAGACTCATCTGCACAGTGTTAGCCTCATCTAATACCAGCGGAGAGATGAACTAGTCACAGCGTTGTGTATTGTGTAGTTGACTACAGACTCATATGTGCAGTGTTAGCCTCATCTAATACCAGCGGAGAGATAAGCTAGTCACAGCATTGTGTATTGTGTAGTTGACTACAGACTCGTCTGCGCAGTGTTAGCCTCATCTAATACCAGCGGAGAGATAAGCTAGTCACAGCATTGTGTATTGTGTAGTTGACTACAGACTCGTCTGCGCAGTGTTAGCCTCATCTAATACCAGCGGAGAGATAAGCTAGTCACAGCATTGTGTTATGATTGTAGTTGACTACAGACTCATTTGCGCAGTGTTAGTCTCATCTTGGTGTTAAATAGTCATAGATACCAGTGGAGAGATGAACTAGTCACAGCATTGTGTAGTTGACTACATACCCATCTGTGCAGTGTTAGTCTCATCTTGGTGTTAAACAGTCATAGATACCAGTGGAGAGATTAACTAGTTACAGCGTTGTGTATTGTCATAGTTGAAACTTCTACGCCTTCTCGCTGGTATTTGTGACTAGTTTACATCAGTTTACTGCGCAGATGAGTCTGAAGCCATCACAATCAGCTGCAAATTGCGAATATGAAAGAGGTCTTACCATCTATTGGTGAAAATATTCTGATCAGTGTTTTTATGTAATTTTCGTTTCAGAATCCAGAATCTCGATATGATGCATCGTATCGGGTTGTTCATCAACGATCTTAGTATGCACGACTCCAGTCGAGATCTCGTGTTGGCGGGAACACAACAGTCAGCTGAACTCAAGTTAGCCCTGGACCAGGTACCCTGGTGTCTGAAATATAGTCCAGGAAGGGAGGGGAGGGAGGGGAATAGGTGGATCATATACAAAGCACCTAATATGTGAGGAAGAGGAACAGGAGGAGCGGGAGTAAGGAGGGGTAGGGCTGAAAGGTTGCTGAATTTAAGCTAGCTTTAGACCAGGTACGAAGGAACTGAAATCTTAGGGCTGGTTCACACATCTGACATAAGCATGAGCGCGAAAAACTCACATGATTTGGTCAGGGATTACACGCCAACGTTCCAAGATGATGAACACTCAGCTTATGCATGTGTTTGTGCTTGTGTCGTCGCGGTTCACACGTACATTATCTTATGCTTGTACTTGTACAAGCATGGGCATGCATGAGCACTTTTTCTTATGCTTGTGTTTGTGCTTGTGTCGTCGCGGTTCACACGTACATTATCTTGTGCTTGTACTTGTACAAGCATGGGCATGCATGAGCACTTTTTCTTATGCTTGTGTTTGTGCTTGCCTCATGGCATCAACCGTGCGTGAAAATCGTATAAAGACCCTAGTGTCTTACTTGGTATAGAGGGCCATGCACGTAACTGATTTGCTTAATATGATTTGACAAAATGCTCATTACTTATGCATGATTTTTGAATAGCATTTAATACTTATTTTATTATATCACGGATTCCATGTTAAACAGTAGCTATCTTTCTTTAGTTAGCTATACTAATTGAATTCGATTTTGTTATCTTATACATGTATCTATTTAGCTATGTATATTTTTACTACCGTGTGTAAATATATTTTCTAATTAATTTGTGTTTGAAAGGAAGTGCAAAAGAGCGCTAAACTCGAAGAGAGCATGCGCGAACTCGACAGAGAGAAGATACGGACGGACACACTGCTGTATCAGATGATCCCAAAGACAGTTGCTGACCGACTGAGACGAGGAGAGCCAGCTATGAACACCTGCGAGGTATGTGTACAACCAAGAGAGCATAAGTAAGAGATGCAATCTTGTAGCTCGCGGTGTGTGATGATAATGTCTAATAAAATCTAGCGTGACAACATCCTTATGGCACGAAAATATTTGGCTGCTTTGAGATTGTCGCGCGCTCGCGCACTTCTCAGCTGCTTCCGGTAACTAAACTTATATCACTTTGTATTAGACATTATCATCGCACAGCGCGCGTATTGGATTCCATCTCTTTGTTATGCTCTCTTGGTACGAATTATTCGTCTGTGCTTTATCAAACTTGCTGTGAACGCATCAGCTATATTTTGTGCTGGAATCGCAATTACAACGTAACGCTCTCGTACCAAGCATTACACTTCTCTTCCCTCCGTGCCGTTTGCGCCTCACTTAGTACATGTAGTTGCAGTACTCTACCGAGAAACAATAAAATTTCCAGTTAATAGTGGCTGTCTGCGCGATATAATTCTCATGTACTAAACGTTTAACTTCATACTTAAAACAGAAATAGTATGAAGCTAACTGTTCTTTAAAAATATTCGAAACCGCGATATGCGGGATCACGAAAATCTACCTGTCATTCTCCAACGTATCAACGGTGCCAACTTTGTAGACTTAGGTACCAACACAAGCCATAGGTTTCAAGGATAATACCAAGCTTCGCCGTTTAGGGCGCGTTTTTTTGGAACTTACAATGCTACAGCTATTCCGGTATTTTCTCGATGTAAGAAACCCGAATTTGTAGGGTTCCCTCAAAGTACAAACTAAAACGATAATATTTAGAACGAAAATACTCACAAGTGCGCCACCCTCAACTATACAAGAAATATTTAGCGTCTGAGAAGAATCGAAACAAACCCTAACCCTGATTTTAAACCAAACCCTAACCGTCACTAATTCCTCATCACTACGACACGAGGAAGATTTCGCTGCCGATGATCGCTTTTTTAGAACTTTTATCTTGCTTTTTCATTAGCATACACTAATCATTACTTTGTATATTGTATTGCGGTGCGGTGCGGTGCGTCGCGTACATTTCATCACGTCACGTCACATCCCTTTTCCGAAATGTTGTAAAGTTTGAGTACGTCCTTTTGTGTGTAATAATATAAACAAGATTGGTGTTTCGGTGTATTCGTTTTTCGGAATACTCGGAATATACTCGGTGAATACTTGGTGAATACTTCGAATATGTCCCCAAATAAAACGCTCACAGATAGTATTCTATTTATTTATTTCATTCGCCACAATAATACATGCAAGAAATAACTAGATAATAAATTCAAACAACAAAAGACTAGTGGCAGGAAGAAAAAGCAGGGCTTCCACCCAATTGTATTCTCCCCCAAACTGAAAAATACAACAGTAAAAGTAGTTGCATGACATCAAAACATTTAAAATTAAGGAATTGTAATAAACTAACGATAATAAACTAGAAATAATAAAGCTAGATGACAAACTAAGTTGTGTATGGCGGCTGGTGAGTTGTTAGTATAGCCCATAAATAATCAAGTTTAACGTTACTTATCCGTTTTGTCTGCTTCTTCCCACAGACGTTCTCCAGTGTGACAATCCTGTTTAGTGATGTTGTTGGGTTCACGACAATCTGCTCGCTAATATCCCCCATGCAAGTTGTCACTATGTTGAATTGCATGTATACGACATTTGACAAATTGAGCGAGAAACACAATGTGTACAAGGTTTGCTGTTTTCTTCATTTAAGAAATGAAACAGATATTCCGTGTTTCCAACAGACTCATGCAAACCGAGGTAAGTTTGGGAGAATTCGAGAGGAGAACAAACACGAGACCAAACACGAGACCGCAGATCTACATGCTCGAGAGGTTTGCACGAGCCTGTGCAAACATGTGAAATCTGTTTCATTTTTTTTATATAATAATTATTTTGATAAAAGAAGCACTTATGGTGCATTTCCACGGTGCATTTCCATGTTTGCACCGGCAAACCCCTTTTCCTTCTCCCTTCCCCCTCCCCCTCCGTCCGTTTTTTGCCCGTCGTTCACTAACTGCCTCTGGGTATCCGAGGATGCCAATCAGAACGCGCGTACGATCTAAATTATTTTATGGGTCTCGGACTTGTGATAGGTTAAGGACCCTTTGTCGACCGTGATGCTTTGCGAGGGTGCAGCTGTTGTTATATACCTTCCTGGAATACTAAAAACAATACTAAATTATGTCGCTGATGTTTTTACGCTTTCAAGTTCTGAATCCCATAAGAAATTCACTCGAGTCGCACAAAGTGTAACGGTCGACAGTGCCTGTAACGCAATCTTGCGCATGTGTAACAACGTACCTTTTGCCGTGGTTTCGTTTGTTCTCTTACAGGTTGAAACAATCGGTGATGCGTACATGGTAGTCAGCGGTATTCCCGAACGCACCAAGTACCACGCCGAGCACGTGGCGGACATGGCTCTCAACATGCTGGTCTCGATGCCGAGCATCGAAGATCCCGCGAAGCTTAGCGAACACCTTCGGGTCAGGATCGGAATGCACACGGGCACAGTGGTGGCAGGAGTAGTGGGGCTGAAGATGCCTCGGTATTGTCTCTTTGGTGACACTGTTAACACTGCCTCAAGGATGGAATCTACAGGTTTGGTATGTAGAAAGTCTGACTGACTGCCCACTGAAAGAAATTAAACCCATCTAGTTTGGTTCAGTGATGTGTGTGCTCCCGGTGTTGTGTCAGTGGTGTTCCGCGGATGTTTTCTTGATCATGTGTAGTGTTCTTACCAGACAGCGCGATTGCGAGATTCTCGTATTTTATTCGAATGGCGCGCTAAAAATATGCTAACATAATAGGCCCCTAAGGGCGCAAAGCAGAAAACTAGCTGTTAAAATTAGTTCTAAAAGGAAAACAGTGGTAAAAGAAGTTGTTAAATCGAACAAAAATATATTCGATTGCTAATGAAAATCCAATAATGACCCATTGTGTCTCTGAAATGTCCCACAATTTGTGTCTTTGTGGGGACCCCAAGCTACAAAATTCTAGTGAGAACACTGCAAGTATTCTCCTGATGTTGACTCACAGAACGGTCGGTCTGGGAAAAAAACAGTCAATAATACAAAAATATTTCACCGGGACAGGGCTTTGTTTGGATACTTTGGCTTTCGGAATGTTTGTAGACCACTACTGGGTCATGGGGCTACACTCTTTAAACAAATTACTGTCTTTTATAACACAGAATGCGCAATGACAACAAGTGTGCAGGGTGCTTTTTGTTTGTTTGAAGATCTTTAATCAGAGTTAATAGTCCAATTTGAAGTTCTTGAAAGGTAACCAAGCCTTAGCTTTACATGGAGGATGGAGTTGACCTAGCCTGATTTTCAGACTGTCGAGGTCGTCCGCTCAGTTCCTCCCACCTCCCAGTCCTGATGGACTTCGCCATAAACCGTGTTCTGGCCATTGTTTCATTTCGACCAATCAGAGCGAAGGTTTTATTTTTAGAGAACTGAGGTATGCGTGGAATGTCTAGTGCAGCCTGCATGAAGGTGAAGCCAAATGGCGGACGATACAAACGGACTTGATATGGCTTTGGAGAAAGCGTGCGAAACTTTCGACATTTCTGAATTATTTCCCAAACAGAGAAAGGCATTATTATACTTCGTTTCCCGGAAGGACCTTTGCTACCACAGCTGCATCTATAAGGCGACGACCAAGTCGAGAATCGAGAGAGGAGAAATTATGTAGCCTTCTACAACTTCTACAGATCGCCAGAATCACGGCTCTTTCATGCACTGCAGAATATGTTCTACAGCTTCAAACTTATAGAAACAGAACGTGGAGAAACATGTTGTCCTCAGACGACGTGTACCGGGAAAATCTGATAGGAAGCGCTATCGATATCGCGATCGATGTTTATGAATCTACTACATGTAGCTTCGGGCTTTGGAAAATCATTAATCTTCCTCGACCGCTTTGTATGCCGTATTAAAATGTAATGTATCCTAGAATGTTGGCATTTAGAAGACCAAATATTTCATGAAATGTACTGATTTTTTTACAGCAGTGAACACACATACTGAGTATGTCATGGTAATAGTTTCACGACATTTGGGCAATTATTTATGTTTGCAGAATTTTTAACACACTTTATTTTGACAATTTTGCTGACCTAAAAGCTGAAATATCTTAGCTTTTTCGCCTTAAGAAGACTAAATCTTTCAGGGAATGGCATGATTTTTTTACAGGAGTGAACACATATAGTGAATATGTCATGGTAAAAGTTGGATTACATTTGCCTAAATATTTATGTTATCAGAATTTTGAACAGTCTTGATTTTGACAAATTGTAAAGTACAACAAATCAGTGTTGTGACCATGCGCTTGAAATACTGTACGAAAAATCCTATTTAAAAAGTTCCTGCTGCCCAAAAAACCATAGCAGCTCAAACAGGATATGGTTAGGGTTAGTTCTGAGAAATCGACATAAGTTTGAAGCTGTAAAACATAAGAATTCTGCAGTGCAGGAAAGTGCGTGATATTTCTAGCGAGCTGTACTAGAAGGCTATACATAATTTCTCCTTTCTCGATTCTCTACCTGGTCGTCGCCTATAGATGTAGCTGTGATGGCCAAGGTCCTTCCGGGAAACGAGGGGTAAATTGCTTTTCGCTGTTCGGGAAATAATTCAGAAATGTCGAAAGTTTCGCACGCTTTCTCCAAAGCCATATCAAGTCTGTTGGTATCGTCCGCGATTTGGCTTGTTCTTCATGCAGGCTTCACTGGACATTCCTCGCATACCTCAGTTCTCTAAAAATATAACCTTCGCTCTGATTGGTCGAAATTAAATGACGTCAGGAACACGGTTTATGCCGAAGTCCATCAGACTGGGAGGTGGGAGGAAGTGAGCGGACGACCTCGACAGTCTGAAAATCAGGCTAGAATTGACCATGCACTGATACAAACCCTCTTTCTGTGAATATGGATAGATTTTGATTATCATGCTAACTAGATACAAGCCATGGAGGATGGAGTTGACCCTGCACTGATACAAACCCTCTTTCTGTGAATATGGATATATTTTGATTATCATGCTAACTAGATACAAGCCATGGAAGATGGAGTTGACCCTGCACTGATACAAACCCTCTTTCTGTGAATATGGATAGATTTTGATTATCATGCTAACTAGATACAAGCCATGGAGGCTGGAGTTGACCCTGCACTGATACAAACCCTCTTTCTGTGAATATGGATAGATTGTGATTATCATGCTAACTAGATACAAGCCATGGAGGATGGAGTTGACCGTGCACTGATACAAACCCTCTTTCTGTGAATATGGATAGATTTTGATTATCATGCTAACTAGATACAAGCCATGGAGGATGGAGTTGACCCTGCACTGATACAAACCCTCTTTCTGTGAATATGGATAGATTTTGATTATCATGCTAACTAGATACAAGCCATGGAAGATGGAGTTGACCCTGCACTGATACAAACCCTCTTTCTGTGAATATGGATAGATTTTGATTATCATGCTAACTAGATACAAGCCATGGAGGATGGAGTTGACCGTGCACTGATACAAACCCTCTTTCTGTGAATATGGATAGATTGTGATTATCATGCTAACTAGATACAAGCCATGGAGGATGGAGTTGACCCTGCACTGATACAAACCCTCTTTCTGTGAATATGGATAGATTTTGATTATCATGCTAACTAGATACAAGCCATGGAGGATGGAGTTGACCCTGCACTGATACAAACCCTCTTTCTGTGAATATGGATAGATTTTGATTATCATGCTAACTAGATACAAGCCATGGAGGATGGAGTTGACCCTGCACTGATACAAACCCTCTTTCTGTGAATATGGATAGATTTTGATTATCATGCTAACTAGATACAAGCCATGGAGGATGGAGTTGACCCTGCACTGATACAAACCCTCTTTCTGTGAATATGGATAGATTTTGATTATCATGCCGGTCGCGTCATTTGATTGGCTAGTATGCCTAATTATCACATAAAAGACAATCAAATGACGCGACCAGATCCTGTCCGCGAAACGTGATCAGTATGGAATTTTCCGTCTCAAGACGCAGACGTCTCTCTCGGGGGCCACGTTTTGATTGTGGTTCCCGATGCGAGACGGCTGTATTCGCAGGCTACCTCCTTTAATGCTTGATTGAAAGTATTTTCATTATTTTACTTGAAGACTGTATATTTAAACAGTTTATTAGTCATTTTTGAATACTTGCTTTGATTTTTACCATCCCACATGTGCGCGAGATTCGTCAGTTCATATGAGAATCGCTGATAATGACCGTGACCTGCCCGCACATTTAGTATAATGGTCTCATCATGACACAGTCCCTTTAACCTGGCCTTTTTGTTGTTCTAGGCAATGGCCATTCATGTCAGCGAGACTACCCAGAAGTTTCTTACCAAAGCAAACTACGCGCTGAAACAGAGAGGCAGCATGGACATCAAGGTATCATTATCGTAATGTGTCACCCATTGGCTGGTGAAGGAAATTGAACGACGCTTTACATTAAAAACCTGACAATGAAATTATTATTAATAGTATTAGGTACTTATTGACTGAGTGTAACGGCCGGGAGGGGAAATATCGATTCTGTACGGACCTTGCTGTACAAAATGAACCAGAACATTCGGTACGGACCTCGCTGTACAAAATGAACCAGAACATTCCGTACGCGGCCCTCGCTATACAAAATGATCAAGAGCCAGATATTTTCCCGTTCGGCCCGGCCTAACTCAGTCAATAGGTTTTTTTATTATATGACCACCTAGTTTGTTTTAATAATGGGAAAACAAGAAGCAAAAAATCGAGCAGGACCGGACGCCCTTTTCCGGCCCACACACCGCGTTAAACACGTACTTCCCACACACTACGTTAAACACGTACGGCCCACACACGTTAAACACGTACGGCCCACACACCGCGTTGAACACGTACGGCCCACACACTGTGTTGAACACGTACGGCCCACACACCGCGTTAAACACGTACGGCCCACATCGCGTTAAACACGTACGGCCCACACACCGCGTTGAACACGTACGGCCCACACACCGCGTTGAACATGTAAGGCCCACACACCGTGTTAAACAGGTACGGCCCACACACCGCGTTAAACGCGTACGCCCCACACACCGCGTTGAACACGTACGTCCCACACACCGCGTTGAACACGTACGGCCCACACTCGTTGAACACGTACGGCCCACACACCGCGTTAAATACGTTCGGCCTACACACGTTAAGCATGCACGTACGGCTCACAGACGTTAAATACGTACGGCCCACAGACGTTAAGCACGTACGGCCCACACCGCGTTAAACACGTACAGCCTACACACGTTAAGCACGTACGGCCGACACGTTAAGCACGTACGGCCGACACGTTAAGCACGTACGGTCCACACACTTTTAATACGTACGGATCACACGTTAAACACGTACGGACCCATCATGTGACTTGTAAATGGTTTTGCAAGGAAATTGAGCGTAGGGCCGTATGGATAATATGATGTCTTGCAAACGAAGGCAACTAGTCTTCTATTATCAATTCTAGGGAAAAGGTGGCATGGATACCTACTGGTTAGTCGGACGCCAGGAGGATACTGATGTCACTGAATTTGAGTACGTGGTGGATGACAGCAGTATTTCCCAACTACAGGCATGCGCACCACAGCCAGCTCGTTCGAGATTCGACTCAAACGAAAGTAGAAGGTCGGTAGGCTTTCTCCTAGACAGTTCTTTTAATTCACGCGTGAATGTGAATGTGGCTGATCTTCCTGCCGATGACCACATCAGCGCACCCGACTCAGAGGGGATCCCAGTGGCGTATTATGCCCACTGTACCCACCCCTCTAAAGGTGCGCACGATGAAATGCGCATACGCTGGGAAGATGTAGAATCGCAAGCCCCAAAGGTGCAAAAGAAGGAGAAAGAAACAAAGGAAATTCATGTGGAGGCGAAGGAAGCTGAAGAAGGGAAGCCATCAGTGAAGAAGAAAGATATTCCAGTTGTGATTGAGCCACCTACTAAACCACGAGGCCTTATCTCCACATCTCTCTGCTCTGTACTGTAAAAAAAATAGGAGTACCTTTTGCAAACCTTGCAGAATGCTGTCGAAATTTAGGCTAACCGCTAACATCAGTTTTTAAGTGGCGGTCGAATCGCTTGCACTTCTTTTGTTGAATTTTTGAAGTATTTTGAGAAGGTCATTTTTATTTGTAGTTATGTACATATTTGAAATAATCTAGTCGTTATTAAATCGACTAATTGGTTTATAATGACAAGGCACAAGAGCTTTGGGAATGGATCTAAATAATTAATTCTAGAGGTTTATCAATGTAGTTATTAGTTATTATTGTTGATTATAACTATTACTCGTACATTCATATATATATCAAAACTATTATTCGTAAGTGTCACGGCACATACGTTTTTGCTGTTTTCGATAAAAAATATTTAAACCAAAACTCTGAACTCTGAATTTCTAACGAGACCTGAAACAACCATAGAGGCTGGTCAAAGCCAGGTCCCGGCTAATCCACAGATCGAATTGGAATTTAGCGTGTTGGTTTTTGCGGAGGGGGAAAACCGGAGAACCCGGAGAAAAACCCTCGGAGCAAGGGCGAGGTACCAACAAACTCAACTCACATATGGCGGCCCGTCCGGGAATCGAACCTGGGCCACAGAAGTGAGAGGCGAAGCGCTTGACCACTGCGCCACCCGGGCTCACCAAGTTTATCATTATTATAAATTCACACTGATTTTAAAGATTTAATATATATGCTGACTTTTAGAGAAATATATTGTGCGGCAGGTGGTGCTGTAATTACATGTTGGCAGTTTTACAGCATATACTTTACTCCGTTCCACGTGATTCAGTGATTTCTGACAAAGGGCAAAACTGTGACGTCATATAATTCAAGATGGCGGCGCCCAGGAAATGCAAATAAGTTTTATCGACAGGAAAATCGGTGCATAAATGTCATATAGTGTACAATTTACTGGAAACAAACACAGAAACAGACTTAGGCATGCATAACAATCATTTGAGAGCAAACATTCAGCCGAGATTCCCTTTAATATATCCAGGAATAGTCTTGTCAGTACAAAGCACTAGGCCCCTGGTACAACACAATCAAAAACACACGATGCTTAGAAAAGATTAGAGGGGTTAAGGGTCAGCGTAGTTTCAACTGATTCTTTTAGTTTTATTTTAAATATTACATTCTTTTTATTGTATTCTAGTATTCTTTCCGTGTACTCATTGACGTTGTTTGCAGGGGGGAAAAAACATTAAATTCCACTCGAAGTAAAACTTATTTTTTTATTTTAGATATCAATTCTAAACCAAGTGAATAGTAGAATGGTACAATATATGTCGCTTTGAATGCTGTGCCGCTGAGTAAAGGAGGTTTTAATATCGAAAATGCTAATTACATGACGTCAGGGGAGGTATCTGCAATCACTTCTTAGTGGTTGTGAATGGGCGTTTCTACTGATATAGGAACACAAATTTCTAACATCATTTTATTTCAACCATGGGTATAACACTGATAATTTTATAAATTTGTTTAATTGTAACAAAAAAAATTGTATAATAATTGATGCCTCCCCTGACGTCATGTAATTAGCATTTTCGATATTAAAACCTCCTTAACTCAGCGGCACAGCATTCAAAGCAAGATATATTGTACCATTGTACTATTCACTTGATGTAGAATTGATATCTAAAATAAAAAAATAAGCTTCATAGGCACTTTAACACATATTTTATATCCATTCGTTGTCAAACCATACCTTTAAATATCAAATTTATTTAACAAATCTATAGTCTGTACTCTATTAACGATAGATGATACAAAAACATCAATTTAGCATTTTGAAAACTATAAACAAAACTCGTTCACACGCGTTGACGTGTTGTTTGTGCTGGAAATGCCAGGAACCAATCAGGAGGCGAGAACAGTGGCGGTTCGTTGCCGGCAAATTGAAATATTTTCCGAGATGAGAATAGATGGTAATCGGGTTCTGTTGGGATTTATTCCGTTTTCGGGATGAACGGAATAGCAGAATGAACAGAAAAGCGGTTTACTCGGAAAAGGAAAAAATGGCGTTCTTTTGATAATTATTGGCAGGAAACCTGTGGCGCGACGGTATAAGGAAGCACAATAGGCCGCCATATGTACGTGTAGAGTGTTACTAAAGTACGTGAGGGAGGTCACTGATGTACGTACAGGAGACTCGTTCCAGCTTTCGATTGAACGTGATTTTACAAAATGGCGTAGGAAAGCGGCCAAGAATCTTTTCGAGTCCCACTCGTTTAATCGGCCATTTTAAAACTTCCACACTAAATAGATACTTACTCTTTTACTTCACATGCTCTAACACTAAACTCTAACCCGTAACATAAACCTAACCCTAACCGTCAGTAAATAAGTTCACAGGTAAACGAGGTCTCACTTGCCTAGGGCTAGGATTTATAGGCAAATGATGAGTTTAAACCAAAATATAGAGGGACCAAAAATCCGACATTGAGAAACAAATCGTTCTGGGGTTCGAACCAGAGTGCTCAGATTGTAGACCAAGTGTGGTAACCACTACACTAAGCAACCAACGGTGCTCGATCTGTGACTAATTTTAATACATAACACTACCCGCAAACTGAGAATCTCCTGTGCGTACATCAGTGACCTCCCTCGTGTACTTCAGTGACCTTTGCACATACGTCCTTATAAGGAAGTCGTACAACAGATACTCTTGCGTTGGGGGGAGTAGTCCGCGTATTCTATTATTCCTATACCGGAACAGAAATGTCAGAATAGTCCCAAAAGAATGCGTCCATACGGACTCATTCAAAAACTGGCGTCAAATTTAAATGACTCGTGCTGGACTGACTAGTTGCCTAAAAGCGTTTATACGTGTATGTGAGACTACTCCGTCCTAACAAGTTATATAAGTTATAACAGTTATATAATTTGGAAGCCATTTTTCGAATGGGTCAAACCGTGCAGAAGGAAAATTAAAATACGTTTCTGAGTACAGAAATTAAATGCCTTGTTAAAATAACCTTTGCATAAAAGAAACGGAAATATTAGAATGGTTTGAAATAATCGAAAATAAATAGTATACAAAGATAACTGATGACATGTTGTTTTGTCTTCATACGAGTTTTAGCTGGCGTTGTTTCGTAATATTTATAGTAAGACCTAATGCGCCTTTACGTGCCTATAAATATTGTTATCATTAATATCGATTCTACATCAAGTAAATAGGTGAATTGTAAAATATTTATTGATTTGGTGTTGCGTCTGAGTATTTCCAATATGCTAATTATGTGAGGCCTTCTGTGACGTCAGACATTGGCATATTGGAACTATTTAACAATTATTCACCGAAGTGGCGGTGAATGGTGGTGAGCGGCGAGGTAAATATTCACCACTATTCACCGACACTGAGGTGAATAATTGTTTTAGTATATACCACACTTGTGTTGCAGGTGAATAGCCAGCACCAAAGTTATTTTATTTTCTGTCCAATGGACAAAAACTCGCGCGAGGTGATCGCTGCTTCACTCGTAGGTGAATATGAAATCATGAAATCATATGAAATCATATTCACTGTTTGAGTAGCCAATCAGAACACGCGAAAAGTGATATTCACTTGTGTGGTATATACTAAAAAACATTTATAACTCGGACGCAACACTCAAATAGAATTCAAATCAAGACCTATTTTACTATTCACCTATTTACTTGTTGTAGAATCGATTTTAATGTGAAAAAAACCGTACCAAAAAAAGGGTTTCAGAAGAGAAGAAGAAGGGGGTATGTAGCTTTTTGTATCACATTCTCGTGAGTTTGGAGCTTGCAGCTTTATTTCCCATTCAATTGACCTATATCATTATGACGTCATATCAAAACAATCTATTGTTTAAACGCTAAGGATCACGGTCGTGGGAGGGGGACAAAACAGCGACAACACAAAGGAAATCGCTATCAAATGCATTTTGTAGAACGTAGAATAGCGGTAACAGCCACCAAATAGGTATATATTGTGGGATAAACATTGATACAGTTGATATCTGGAAACCAGACAATTCGAAGTTAAATTTTCCTCAGCAGAGCAGATTTAGTTCAACATTCTATTGTTCAAGTCGATTCTGTCCCCTCATAAACAAGCCGTGACGTCATAATGATATAGGGTAATTATGTAAGGGGGTTTATGACTAGTTTCACAAAAGGTGAGTAAAAGATCGAAGACAGAATCCTGATATGCTTTTCAATATTTTTTCGATAGAGGATGGCAAAGGTTAAAGTGGATTACAAAAGCTTAGTCTGGCAACTTGATTTCGGATACAGTGAGTCGATTTCATTTCAAGTTGCTCTAAATTTCTCTTATTAACAAGCAGTATTTTCATCCACTCCAATCTTTGCCATCCTTCATCAAAACTGTCTCAAATTTTCTCTAGTATACCTGGAAAGTATACTCTGCTAATCTAAGTAGTTATTTTTGTCTTTTGTCATGAGAGTTATGATTTGGGAGTTGAAGCCACTTTAATAATGTTGGTGAAAGAAAGATGTTAGTGATGCTTTAAAAGTGTCAAGTTATTACTTATATATTTATTAAAACCATGGGATTAAACCCATGACCGGCTAAATAATAGATTATTGGCTTTTGTGAAGGTAGAGAAACACGAGGAAATCCCTTAATACCCTGTAAGCGACTGCCGGGTTAAAAGGAAGTTCAGAAATACTACTCAATTTGACACTAAAACAACTGAGATAATAGTTTACACTTTTATTTTTTCATTATTTTTCATTATTTTAATGTTTTCGTTTCATACACGATTTAAATGAGAACTCAGTCGTTGCAACAAACAACAAATCTTCTAAACGTTTACAATTTTGTAATGCCTGTCGTTAGCTTTTCGATGTTTTCACATTCAACCCAAAATCGATGACCTGGTACTGTCACTAAGAATCTAGCTCTGATAAATATAACCGTTTTTCTTTCAGTTTCTTTCTCCAAAAATGCTTGCCTCTTGAAGTTAAGCCTACTTCGCTGTAAACGGCTAAAACACAAGTAACTATAAAGCCGACATCGCCGATGTCTTGAGCTAAGAACTTTTCACTTGGGTTTCAGCTATACTGCCGGTCTATGTATAGTTAAACTTGCATATATCACATGTTTCTGGGCAGCGGGTTTCCATGAAACGTCTGATTCCATAAGAAGGTGAATTACAGCCTCCGCTTACAGATTTAAACTGTTTACAAGTCCACGGACTCCTGTCAAAGCAAGCTGTGATAAACAACGACAAAATAATTAGTGAATGATGAAAACACTGCCGGCAGTATACCCTGAACTGGACGATAACCGTAATGCACATGCAGTATGTTCTCAAACTCATTAATAATTCATGACTTTTTAGTCAATCAGAGGACTGCATTTGGTCAGGTGGATGAGTTTGGAAACCCAATGAAACGCCAGCTGAAATCACTAGTGTTTCAACTGATTTTCATCCCCAGTAATGAAACTGTTCTTAATCATCATATTCATGAACCACTAACTACTTACATACTGATAAACTACAAGTAAGGAGTGAAGAATTAAAGAAACGACATAGATAGGAAACTGAGTTGCCTCCACTGGAGTTCGAACCTCGATCCTTCCAACTCGGGCTAAATGTAATAACTCTCCACCACTACACTACTGGTACGCTAGTTGAAATCACTGCTAGCAAAAATGAATAATAAGCCATCTATTGAATAATTATATACAACAGTCCGAACGGTAAACAATACTTGCTAATGATGTTTGAAGAGAAGCGTGCGTAAATTTTCGGTTTAGCCATTCGCATGTGAAGTAATTTCCACTCATTGTTCGTGTTTCATCAGGGGATCCAAATATTACGAAAACAATAATTTTTTTCTCATATTTGGATCCCCTGATGAAACAGTTTTTTTGAGTTTTTTCAGTTGTAGAGTACGTTTTCGGCCGCCATCTTGGTGTACCAAAGTTGTACACCAACATGGCCGCCGCATACTAATTACACTAAATTTTTCGAATATTATTTGTCCGATAGCTCGGTTTATACGAAGTTCTCTATAGCTCCAAAATTTCGGTCATTTCTATATTTTTACCTGCTCTATACGCAACATTTCAAATATTTTACTAATATCAGTTTTTTTTCTTGAGGCAATTCTTTTGTGACATCAGTGGAAACCATCTATTTGTTAAATATTGTTCCGTCTAAATTGTTCCTCTCCCTACATGGTGTTGATCTAGATTGTTCCTCTTCCTACATGGTGTTGATCTAGATTGTTCCTCTCCCTACATGGTGTTGATCTAGATTGTTCCTCTTCCTACATGGTGTTGATCTAGATTGTTCCTCTCCCTACATGGTGTTGATCTAGAGTGTTCCTCTCCCTACATGGTGTTGATCTAGATTATTGCTCTCCCTACATGGTGATGATTTAGAGTGTTCCTCTCCCTACATGGTGTTGATCTAGAGTGTTCCTCTCCCTACATGGTGTTGATGTATAACTTACCAATGCAGCCCCTACCGCGGGGCCGCAAGGCTGGGGTCCCATCCCAACAACAGCCATTCGGGTGGTTCTGTCGTCTGCAGATATTTAGCTTTGAAGCGGGCTTTTCTGAAATAAAATCAATTGAAAAACAATGTTTAATCACTAAAATTTTGAACAGAAATTTACAGTATAGTTCGTTGTAAGGGGGCTTTCATTTATTGGGGCAGGGGTGGGTCGGCAAGATTGCGTTCGTATAGATTAGCAATGCCGTAGATAGATAACCTTTATATTAACACGATGATTGTAAACATGCATGTTTAAAAGCTGTTTAATTAATAAAACCAGTTTAAAACGATACCTGTTCACACCGAATGCTCTTCTAAACTAGTTTCAATCTGACCTTTCTTAACGTCACAACCTGTTTGAGATAGTTTTAACCCTGTGTACCTAAATACATTCAAGATAGATAAACTCAGTTTAATTAAACAGGTTTAGTCGGTATGAATGATTGGAGTATCTATCCGAAACCCTCCGTTCATCAATCCAACGAATCTGTTTAAACAAGTGAACGGTGAAGCCGGTGTTACTTACGACATATTCTGTTGCAGCTGAATGCACATCTGCTCTCGTCAATCTGACCGGTATTGCATTGAAGTCTTCCAGCCTCTTTACGTTTTCTACAGTAATAGACTTGCTCATCGATGCATAGCTTAGCTGAAGAAAACAAACAACCAATCAGAAGTGAGGAGAGGGTGAGGGGGGGGGGGGGGGGGGGGGGGACTGCATACTACAATGGACCAGTTCGCGGTTAATTCCGACATTTTGAAAGACGCGCAATACATTGTTTGAATGGGAATCGGATGTCAAATAATTTCGATCACCGAACAGTATCGAACGATCTCAAATTTGTTTGATTACGTTCGAGTGCCAATACTACGTCAAAGATGTAGGGTCGATTTCGGAGTAATTGAGGTAAAACATATTTGGACAAGTAAAACTTGCATATTAGCACTACAATTACCCTATATCATTATGACGTCACGGCTTGTTTATGAGGGGGACAGAATCGACTTGAACAATAGAATTTTGAACTAAATCTGCTCTGCTGAGGAAAATTTAACTTCGAATTGTCTGGTTTCCAGATATCAGCTGTATCAATGTTTATCCCACAATATTTATCGTATTTGGTGGCTGTTACCGCTATTCTACGTTCTTCAAAATGCATTTGATAGCGATTTCCTTTGTGTTGTTGCTGTTTTGTCCCTGTTTTGTCCCCCTCCCACGACCGTGATCCTTAGCGTTTAAACAATAGATTGTTTTGATATGACGTCATAGTGATATAGGTCAATTAAGTGACGTCTAATACGAGCGTCTTTACCACAAGAGATCCGTTAAAACTGTGCCTTATAACAGTGTTGTGTGGTCGACCTGCGGACCCAAACGGTTTATTATAATTTCACTTACGTCCACAGCCTTGGTTTTGGGGTCCATCAGCGGGCGTCTTATGGTCAGGACAACAGCCGTGAGGATACGAACTGCATGCTAAAACGACAGAGACATTTAGAGCAATATAAGCATTGGACAATTTCTTTTATGCGTCCAGGTAATTTAGTGAGCTATGATTGGTCGGTTCGCAAACTACGCGGTTGAGGTAAGTACAATATTTCAGACGATGTCGTTTGAAACTCTACTTAGGGACGGACCATCTCAGAAAAAAACTCGACCGAGTCAAAATCACCAAGAAAAAATATCGAACAAGGGTGAAACTTTGATCATTAGCTGTTGTAATGCCAAGCCACTGTTTAGTCTCCAGAACACAGGAAACCAGTGTTTTAGAGAGAACTGAGTAAAATCTCAAACATTTCGGCTCGGGCATGCGGCCCTCGCAACAATTACAGACAATCATATTTTTCCTACATACCCAGGATGGTATTATCAAAGCACATCCCCATAGGACAGATAATGAATTCGTGTCCAGGAGATTAGTCTGATTAGTTATACATGCCAATGCTGAGCACTTTTTCATTTTTTTATTTGAGACTACGGAACAATGCAATATGATGCACTAGAATGCAATATGATGCACGAATTAACAGAACAATTTCAAGTATCTATCCGGGAAGGAGGGTGAGGTAGAGATTTCCAGTAGTATACATGTCTATATATGTTTTCTACTAAACAAAGGTAATTAATGTATCATGGAAAGTACCATAAATCTATAAACATTAAAATTGTACATGTGTAAAATGTTCTTGATGTAAAACCACAATACCGAATGCCTTAAAAACGTTCGTGCAAGGTCCGATACCAGAAAAAAAATTATTGCAGCACTAGGAGTTCTAAAAAAATATCGAGCAAAAAAACCGGGTAAATGTTCCGTCCCTAACGGTGGAAATAATTGTTAAATAAATAATTGAAATAATTGCTCCCGCGAATCTTACCGCCGACCGAGATGCGCCGGCAATTCAGGCCAGCATTTTAGGCCCGCTATTTATCCTTCTAGATAACTAAAATTAAAATAACTCCAATACTATGAACGAAGAGAGACTAAATGACTATATCAACTTAAAAAGTTTTATATAAAGCCCATGCAACGCTTACGTAATATAATCTCTCCTGGTTTCAGCTTTCTGGCTGGATCGTGCGACTCGTGTCGTTCCTCCAGTAAGGAATCCAAGGCGTCCCATAGATATACTGCCTGTGCCTGATGGCTTATATCTGAAACAAATGTCGAAATATTTTCAACGGGGTTATAATCCACTGCAAGCGTTACACTCCCCTAACCGTTCTATATATATATATACATATATACGCCTTCAAGTTCGTCTTCACTAATAATTACCAGCGAACTCAGTAACATTTGACCGACAACCGCTGGTAACATTTCGATTCATTGGGATGGCACGACTTCTTTCCAACTTAGTTAATTAGAATTCTTTGAGTGAAATAAAGTAACTAATACTCTACTGAATATTAATAAAGCATCCACTATGGTGTTACGTACGGTCCAGATCTCAAATCCATTCCTTGTCTGCAGCCAAATCTCCACCTCTCTCACAATCTGATTTCCTTGTGGATCCGAAATAGAATCCGACATGAACCCAACCAAAAAGCATGTGATGGACTCGTGAGGCGTTAGAATTTCTATAAAGAGCCATAAATAACCCTAGCACTTTCGTCCAGAACCTTGCAGAGTTTTTCGCCACCCAACAAAAAGCCATGACTGACTGTCAGCAAGGCAGCAGACTATAGATTCCGGATAGATTCCTTTTCTGTCAGCCCCGAATATTTCCAATGCCGCACGCGATTGATCCTGCTGGATAAAATTAAAACCAGAGGTCTTGGTCACGAACAAAAATCACGCAGATTAGAAAAACGTGTGTGGTGTTGGTCAGCTATAGCTGATGCTGCCGGAAAGTTGGGAATTAACCGGCTACAGTGGACAGCACGAAGCTTAATTTTAAAAGATGCCTAATAAGAGTAAAACTGAAAAAATATTGACAGAAGGCCGGTTTCTCGGTGAATGTTACTGTATTGCTATAAAACTACTAGTAGTAGCCCAGAAAAGCTTCACCGGCCAAATGCGATCGCGACCGTTAAGTTCAATGTCGAACGAAATATTTTAAAAGTGAAGTGTTGTTTTGCGGTTTTTAAATTAGATTTTCGTCTCAAAAACACAACGTTGATGCCTGATTTGTTTCAAGATGTGAAGTAAAGCACGACACTGATCATGAGTCAGTAAATGATCATATAACGGGTGAATTTGCAATCCGCTACCGGTGCCAGTGCCACAGCAACTGCTTTTATATTAGTTTCTTTCAAAACTCTCCACTGAGTGAAGTCTAAGTGCTTTTGTCCTCGTCACGAATTTTTCAACGAAAGTAGCAGTTTGGTGCTTTTCATGAGATGATAGCTAAAATGACATAAGTGGTTAATCATCTAAATTGGAGTCGGAGTTCAATTTAAACAGTTTGAAGAGTTGGGTTTAATGAATAGGCGCTGAAAATTATCCTTGAATAATAAGAACTAGAATGTAGGGAGTTTAAAAACCAATTGGCAGTAGTTACTGCTGACTTACCTTGAGCTTGAAAAAAAAATAAGACTGCCAAAAGCAGAGCGATAGACTTCAACGTCTCCATATCTTCACAGAGTTTCACACGCTTGAACAGTCTTGGGGTTACCTTAATTCTTCGAGTTCTTCGGTACAACTGCCCTCAGCTAAGAATGAGCCGTATTTATAGCCAGGCCTAGGACAAGGGAATCACGCGTTTGGATGGGGCAGCCGAATCTCGCGCGTGGGATTGGAATTATTTACGAAGGACGCCGGCCACTCAAATATCTTCAATATTTTCCAACGGTCACAGGAATCGATTAACGGTCTACATTCCATATTATGGCATAGTAAACTTATTACTTGAATGGCTTGGGTGTATGACGACTGGGCGTCAGGCGTCAGGCGCTTCCACTATGTATTACGTTTCCGACCACTATGTGGTGTGGTCTCCGCATTTCATCACATGCATGCATCTGTAAATATGTTTTTACAGATGACCAGGGCTAAGCACTGACATTCGTCATCCAAGACATCTTTTTTTTCAAATAAGGATCTTTGGAATCAAGTTGGTTTATGGTACAATGTAATCACCCCTTTTAAGAATTTACAAGCCCTAGCTAATGTAGCACTTGGCGTGAGATACTTTAATTTTAATCAAAGCCTGGCTTTTAAAATTCAGCCCCACGAATTAAGAGAAATTGTATGTGTCTAGACAACGTCATGCAATACTTTTCATTATCCATAATTATGTTTTAGTTAGAAATTCGGCATTTAGTTTCGGGTATTATCTTTTTAAAGATTTTTAAAAAACGTCTGGTACTTAGCTAAATTGAGTTAATCAGTTGACAATTGACAAGATCTATCAATTTTAAAGCTTGGTAACTGAATCCAGCTAATTCAGACGAAAAAATAGCTCATTTTCCAGGCTCAGTAGACCTATTCTTCACTGATATTCATTGACAGAAAACAGGCCCACGCTACGAATGATCAAACACTTGCATTTCCTGCAAGCGACATTTTATTGAACTGAAGGCGTTGAGACAATGCCAATATTTCAGTTTATCATTATATATGCCAGGACTTTTAATTGTTTATTGAATCTGCAACACCCAAAAGGTATACTATCCTTGTATGGGAGAACAATTTTGGGAACAGTTTCAGTTTGTGGATGTTCAGCGGCCGTTGAACACTCGATAAGGGTTATCCGCATTTGAGGCGTCTAAAATATTTGGTATGCATGCTCATATATACTTCATATATACTTGATAAAAAACAGTTGGCGAACTTCAGAGCAGTTATTTCATATGATTGTTGTTTTATATGAACGGCACGTTGTACGACGGACCCATAAATAAATGTTAAATTCGATGTGAAGACAAATGGTTACAATGATATGATAGTTTCGTAACCTATAATCTTGAGCAGTTCAGGAATTTATATATTAACTGCGCGCTAAGCCTGAGTCAACACGTTTATAGGAAGGCACGCGAAAAGTTAAGAAAACACGAAAGCATATGAGGAAGCACGCGATGAGAAGTGAAGTACTTTCACACGGCTTCTTGAATGTTCATAATTGATGGTTGCATTTTAAATCGTTTGAGTAAATAGTACAAAAACCCGAGAACTAGCTGTCTTTCAGAAACCAGCACTTGTAAACTTGTTTTTAATTTTAATTTCTTATGCATCTTATATGTCAACGGTTTTTGTCAGCCGGTTTCTCAGTTGTATTTGTGTTCGTGACTTATGTATTAAATTAATAGGTAAATTAGCCCGATTGACAAGTTACAAAGGAATCGGTTGTTTTTCCACAGAGTCGGTTTCTAGCATGCACTTGACAAGTTCGAATCAATTGCAGACTGTTTGAAATTTTCCGTTGGAGGTCCAACCGTACATTCGACTGTAATTTGTTGCTCGTAACTCTGTGGAAACACAACCGATTCCTTTGAAACTTGGCAATCTGGCAAATTTTGAGGTGCTCTTTCCAGTCATGGTATTAGCAGGTTTTCACTTTGCAGAATGTTCACTAAGAAAAAACGTGTTGGTGTAATTACACTCCATTAAGATACTAGGGAATTTAAGATACGAGACTACGGTTCACCGCTACGGTTGGACGAGCAAGAGAGACGTTGATGACTTAAAAATATGAACTTTTTCGTCCAACCGTAATCAGCTGACGGTGTTTCGTACTTGATCGGCCGCGCACAACATCTCGACCTAGATCCCTCTTGCTCGTCCAACCGTAGCAAAGAACCGTAGTCTCGGATCTTAAATTTCCTATTGACTGAGATGTTCAACCGTTGGGTATATTTGCGTGTCAGTTAGCGCGGCACAAAGTAATCAGACAATATTCCGTGACTTTTTAACGACCGATTTGGTGATTAGCGATCTGATAAATGTCTGTAAAATTGGATGAGGTCTAAGTTTACTAACGAACTTTTGTATGAATAAACATATATATGACATGATAAACGGGCCCCTAACGGTGGCTACTCGGAATGAAGTTGGGCGATCAAGTGTCGTTAAAATCTTTGATTTATAGGAATATGTTACATTTCTGGATGCACCTTCAAGCCCTTTCTGAAGAAAGTATTGCCAAGCAATGTTTATACATTTCAAACACTATCGCGTCGTCTAATAAGCCGAGCTTCATGACTTCAATTAATAACTTTTAGAGACATTCCAGTCGGTAGCAAATATAGGGCCCTTAATTTTACTCAACGACCGAGATCAATTAAAAAAATACATATCTAATATCAAACTCAATATCATAAAAGAATCAAGTTTCTTTTTACTCAACATTTAAAGTTGATACCAATTGTTCTGATTGCTATGACATGCTTAAAAATATGAAGCACAGAAGAATGTTAGCCAAACTACGAATAGGAAATCATAATTTACGTTTAGAAGTTGGTAGACATGCACAACCTAAGATACCGAGAGAGTCCAGAACCTGCCAGTGCTGTCTGTCAACATATATTGAAGACGAAAACGCTGCGTTTGTGTGCCTCTCGTTAAAAAAATATACGCGCTACGCTTTGAAGGAAACCATATAAACCTGTACATCACTGTAAAGCTTATGAAACAAGGTATCTGTTGGAATTATTGTTTTAAATAAAGATTTCATTGGAAAGCAGTACTAAGCCTACAAACGCAAAAAAGACGAGGTTTAGATCAGTGAATTATGCGCGTACGCGTTTGGGCGTACGATCCATTCAATTGCACTATGCCGGTCAATCAGCAGATAACAGCCTCCAAAAGAGTTTCGGGGATTTTTAATATTATACTTTGTTCGTATGCAAACCCTTCTTGAAGTTTGAGGTCGGAAAATCTTCCAAACTATATGACGCTAAGCCACAAAAAAAAAGAAATAACGAAAATATCGCTAAAGTTCCTTGATGGTATATCTATCTTTTGACCAAGTTTCGCAAGGATCCGATAATTATTAAGACACGTATACTGATTCACTCAAAGATAGGGAACACGCAAGTAAATGAAGTCAGAGTTTTTTATAGCTTCGGAAGTTTTACAGCGAGTTAGCACTTCATCAAAGGTTCTGTCAACATGTTAACCCAGCAAGCCAATGAAACACAGGACCCCTGAGGTTGTTGTGAATGAAACAAGAATTCGCGGGCAATGAAATGGTTCGTATTACCTGGGTTTACATTTCCTACATACAGTACTGCGTTGCTAGTTTCACCGAATGATCTGGTTAAACTACTAGTTATCATGCATGCAAAAACTAAGAAACCTACCAAAATGAAAAGTGTTGTCAAGCGATGTAAGACAAAAAAGCAGCCTGACATGTATCAAGGACTAGTAGAAGGCGAAAGCGACGACATAGCCAAAGAGAAATCACCGGCACGAACTCCGGCTGTGGATGTGGTCATAGGGCATCCAAATCACTGGGATTCCGTTTTGGTTTATCCATAAGCAACGTGAAACAATATTTCTAATGAAAACTCGAAGAGCGATGAACGATAGCAGTACTGCACAGTCTGCTAACATGTAAACACTGGAGCACATGCGATATGCATATGCATTGAGGTAGGACTTTGGGATGTCCCGGATGTAGTTTGCCGCTCATTCGCACAGAGGCCATTGTGCTCGCTACGCAGGTGGGTTTATACTCCTCCTCTTTCCTTTCCTCGCCCTATATTTCCCATACGCATCGCACGCCTCCGCGTCGCACCGATAGTCAATCTGATATTTTCCCGTTAAGTGTAGTAAGTTCTTATTAATTCAAGCATTATTTTGTAGAAGCTTTGCGAAAGTCACAAAATTATCGGTTCATTATCTACTCAAAAAAACCCAAGGAAAGGTTTGTTTGTTAAGCATTGTAAAGACGATATCATTCCTGTCAGTTTGGAAGACTCTGTCAATTGAAAGATAAAGTTAGTAAACTGGATGATATAATTAGTAATTACAATTTCGAATTCTACTAAAACTGAATTGGACCTCATCCTCCAACCGAAATGAAAAGCTTTTCAACTGACAAACAGTGCTCTTCATAAAGTTTAGATTATATTGTCTTATGAATCATCGCGCTACTCGTAGTTATACATGTACCGACGTATTATGTATCTTTCGTTACTCCTCATTTACTTAGGTTGACACCACAGCTCTTTGAGTACTTTTGAACAATTATTGAACGTACCTGAAATTGATAGATTTTTCCTGGCACATGTCACCGACCATTATCAACTGGTCTTAAAATAGCATTTTAGTATAAAAAAAAGCCTCGAATGCATTTGTCAAAAATAGATGAAGAATTTAAGGCTCTTGAAATACTTTTCCCCTTCCTCTTAGGATGGGCACTAAAACAAACAAATTGTAACAATACTTACCCGTTTTCAAGCTAATAAGAGTCCGGCGCCCGCCGCAAGAACTTAAAATATGCATGCCATCTCCCAAAACCGTCTGGGTCGTGCCTCCACAACCACATCAACGGAGTATTTTTGAGTCGACGTGGTTTTCCGCTTTATTAATTCTTTCCGAATAATTGACGTTCTGTTCATTGATTTAGTTTAGTGAACGGAGTATAGCGAATCACGAGCTAGACTCAGTATCCGCCAGTAATTTCCCGGCCGATTGCCGGTTTCACTCTAAATTTTCATTTTTTGAATTTAGTGTTTTAAAATTCGTTTTAGCGGTGTCGGCTAAAAAAGATCCAGTGAAAATGTGATTGAGGTATACATGCAAGGAAAGAGTACGGCAAAATCAGGCCGGGAATCAGTTATTGGCAGCAGGCAGCACTGACTCGAAAATTGCAGTGCTTTATAGTATAATATGACCACAGCTATCATGATGAAAGCTCCATACAAGTCCAGCAAACCGTAGCGCTACATGTATGTGAAAGATTTATAAGTCAAATAAAAAAAATACCGGATAACTATATAGACCTATTTCAATTCTACCAGCTATTTCAAAAGTTGCCGAAAAAATAGAGCAGCTCGCATTGTTACAAGGAATGACTACTCAGTTAGGTCATATCACTTACTGAAGCAGCTGAAATGGCCAAATTTTAGATGAAAGACAAAAAATGCATTTAAGAATAATGATGTTCAAGGTATTTCAGAAAATAGGGCCAACATATCTACAAGACTCATTTCAAATGACCTCAGAAGTACATAACTACAATCTTAGAGGTACTAAATCCAACCTACAATCACCACAACCTAAAACTAACTTTCTAAAGCGTTCTTTCTTACCGAGGCGCAGTAGCCTGGAACGTAAGAAAACTCGACAGTTTGACAGCTTTAAAAAAATCCTTAGACTGCAAGTGATTCAGTATTGATTTTTCTCTATGACAGATGCAAGTATTGCCCCATATTATCATGAAGGGATCTTTTAAAATTATTAAGTGGCATTGTTATTAATACTTTTATCATAAGTGCTATAGGCGTCCTGTTTTACAACCTTTTTTTTCTGCGCACACAAAAGACTGGGACCTTCACAAAGATTGTTTATACCTTTGAAACATTGAGGAAATCCTTCTGGTTCTTTTCGAATTTTCAATTTGCGAAATTAAGTGTTTTGGTCCATGCAGTTGTGAGGCGCCAAGCACATCGGATTAATGGCTTATTATTAATACCTAACCCTTTTTCCCCCATGTAAACCCTACAGGGAATATGGAACAGGGCACCAACTTTTTGAAATTTGGCCTTGAATCTGGAATAGGGTAGCAACAATATGGTTATTTATACGAAAGGAAGTTAGCCGCGCCGCTTAACTCAGCCGCGAACGATTCGTATATAAATGGGTCAAAAAGTTCGCGACTAATACACATGTATAGGCCGAGCTATCCCAATGAACAAGAGCCCATCTGGGCTTTCACTCGGGCCACATGAGATTGAAGATGAAATACACTTTCATTTGAAATCCTCTTTGTAATAACCAAAGGGAAGAATTAGCAGTCTTTAGGAGTGGCCGGTAGCGTGGTGACTTTCATTCTCTGCTCCCCTAGTATATATGTAATTTAATATTTGTGTTTTTCTCGTATGTTGACCTTTTAATTTAACACTACTTATTCGTTTAACACACTGCATTTGAGCAGGCACATATTCATTGTTTTGAACCCGAGAATTAACCGTACTACCGTACTTCATGGTCCTTTTCTTTAGTAGTGGGTTGTCGGTCAGGTGATTGTAAACTCTCGTCATTTAGCACAGAAAATGTGTTCTGATGAATAGGGATCGGGTTGTCACGTAAGAAAGATGGCTCTTGAACAAACTGATTCGTTACTAAAGTTTCAGTAGGTTGGGTAGTGACGGAACACTGGAGACCTTGGTCTTTCATTGTCTTCTTTTTCGTATTCTTGAATATTTTTTTTAAAGTTTGAAAGTCGGATCTCAGCTTTATTATATCCGCTTTCAACTCGCCATTTTCAACTTCTAAGTCAATAATACGTGATTTCGGTCTTGTATATATTATCTTGCTGCACTAATTTGTCTTCCAAATGACTGAGTTTCGTTTCTTGATTCGTGTTTTGATGTGACGAGAGTAAGAATTCATTACGCATATCAGTTAGGTCAGCCTCCATGTTACAAATCAAGGTCATTAAATCAGCGAGAGAGTTCTTATTGCGGGCTAACAATCCTCGTGAAGAATCTAAAAAATTCCGTCTCTTCCGGTTTGAATTTGACTCATGTGTATGTTGCTTTTGGAGTTTCAAGGATATGTTGATCCAAAACTACAGGCTCTTGGGGTTTTTCATTGACTTGTGAACTTGCAGGCTCTGTAACTTGTTTTGTTTTCTTAGTATAACATAAAGTGTTGAACATGTTCTCAAGCATGTCGCGCGTGACTCAATCTTTGCCCATGCTTGGCAAAATCCTTCGACAGCTTGTACCGTTTCCGCTAGGTCAATATCCTCGCTGGAACGAAATAACTTGATCTCAATACTCTCTGACTGTGTCTGCCTCATTTAAGTGGTCGATCCAACTTACGGTAAATTAAATCTCTGACAGTTTTTAAGAGACTCATAATATTGGTCTTGAAGTGCCTTCACCCAAAATAAGATGTTCTCCTCGGATGTTTTAAATGCAGCACAGCGAGCCGATGGCTTATAGATTCCAATATCTATTTCTTCGAATTTTAGCTTTCCGGATCCTGGTCCCTTCACTGGCTTCAGGTCGTCCGTCGTACGTGTCGTATATAAAATCACTGGCCATCTGGGTAAAAAACGCGGTCCTTCGGCTCCGACAATAGCGCCAGTTGAAATATCCTGAGCCTGTTGGAAGGCTTTCGCACGTGTGAAGTTAAATAAAACATTAAACTGGCTTACATTTGAGAGATGAGACTCCAAGTTAGAGAGTAAGTTGCTCGCGGTCCTCCACCATCTTGATTTACTGTATTAAATTGTGTAAATAAATTAACCTGGCGATTGTTGCGTGACCAGCACAGTGCAATCTGATTGGTGTGAACTTGAACTTTAACGCATCCGCAGAAATTTTGTTGCACGAAACAAAACAAAAAATAACGGCTTGCAGATTAAGACTCGGTGCTGCCACAGGCAGCCCGAGTAATTAACCGATACTTATACATTAGCTACCGGCGACGGCTCCCAGTATTTGACGTGAAATAATAAAATGACATAAAATGACAATAAAATATTGGGGTCGCTACTTTCGCGATTTATTAATAAGCATCATTTTTTTACTTTAGGGCTCGGTTCTAATTCTAATATATATTCTGCGCACTCCAGTCGGAGTATTATACAGAGGCGCATGGCTGGGACAATAATGACTGATATATAATCAACTAGTAAAGTCGATTGAGGTATGCTAACCGCCGTGGAAAGCGGTTAGCGGTTAGCCGCTAGTTTATTCTATTTCAAGTTTACAAAGCATTAATAGTTGTGGTCTCTTCAACCTTTGAAGTACATATAAGTTGACTGAAAATGTCACGGTCACCCTATACCTCGGCCGACTGTCGGTAAAATAACGATAGAGTGTTGGTGATCAATCGGCCGACTGTCGGTGCATCATCAACCATGTCGGCCGGCATACAGAATAGTTAAGTGTCGGCCGAGTAGCGGTCGACATTCAGTCGACTCTCGGCCGACCTTCGACCGCCTATCGGCCGACCGTCAACCGACATGTCGGCCAACCTTCGGCCGACATCTCCACTGATACGTCGGCCGACATTGCGTACAGTACACATGACCCCAAAAAACCTCCGTTCCTCGCTTCACATTCGCAGAGCTAGAGAAAATGGTCGCCGCGAGACATGTCACATGACATGGAGGCCACGTGTATGTGTTCACGTGCACAGTGCAATCTGATTGGTTGACGGCGCCAAAATAAAGGAGATTACGATAATAATTAAGATGAATATTAATCCGATTAATATTCATCCGTTTTATCATGTCAAATCGCCTATAGAACAAAGCGGTAAAGACCACAGGTAGCCCGAAAGGCAAAACCCGAGTCTGAAAAGCCTGTGATTTCCTAAACCTGTTAATTATTGGGTGCACGGAATTTGAATCCGTTTTATGCGTTTCACGTCGCGTGGTTTTAAACTTGGCTGGATTAAAATTGTCTGATTTGTTTTTCCTTTTCGTGCATGGTGTTCAACAGGTAATCAAACTGGCATTATTTAATCATGATACATTCGATAATACAAAGAGTGTTTGGCTGCGGGTGTCATCTGCGAGCTATTACCATCTAGAAATGATTTGTTACTATAGAAACACTGAGTGAAACAGTAATGTTTGGTGTAGTTTCTTGTTCGAGCGGCTTCCAACGTTTATTTCAATTCGGAGGGTTTCAAAAGCAAAGTGTCCTAAAAACCAGGAGAGGCTCAACATCTACAGGCCAACTGAATATAGCAACTTAACTTAATGTTTTTGATATTAGGACTCTGAAACAGGTTACATTTTAATTTATAACTGACAGCGTTTTAGGAATTTTATATTACTACAATTTAGACTCTCATTGTGTTGGGGTTTAAAAGGGTCGACCGGTGTTTTAATCGATACACCTTTAAGTATTTTTCACAATTTCATCTTAGCTTATAATTTTTGTATCACTGCCAAGCAGTCTATTTTATAATAATATCTCCTTTATTTAATTACTTACTTAATTATTTCACTATTATGTTTTTATATATTTTTTCATACAATTATTATTTATCTTTTTAGTGTCACACCTGTAAATTAGCAGTACGTCCTCGCAGATCTCGTGCCTGGTCTATATATATATATGTCAGACCGTTCCTGCCATAGCATATACATATGAAGCATGTTAACACTGACGAAAGGAGTCTTCCTATCTACTGAAGCCCTCGGTAACGTGCCTCAACTTGTGTAACCTAAACTTAAGTGGCGGAATTAACTTCAATGCGCTACGGACAAAGCAAAGTTCCATATGAGCATTGATAAAGGTTACTTATTTTGAGCAGACATATAAAAATAGCCGGAAAATGCCTTTGTTTCTAACCTACTTCTAACCTCGGTCTCTCAAATAAAAAATTATGGGATCGATCTCAGACACAGAAGTTATGGGAAAGAAAGGCCAGAAATGTCAGAGACTGTCATAAAACACTGGAAAGTGCGTTATTACTTCTTAAAGCGAACAAGCACACAAGGTGAATGTTAACACGAAAGGAGCCTTCCTATCTAAAGCCCTTTTCGTGTTAATGTGTCTCATATATATATTTAGTATATCACCACACCAGTGAATATCACTTTTCGCGCGCTCTGATTGGCTATTCAAACAGTGAATATGATTTCACATTCACCTCCGAGCAAAGCATCAATAATCTCGCGCGAGATTTTGTCCATTTGACAGAAAATAGAATAACTTTTTGGTGCTGGCTATTCACCTGGAGTGTGGTATATATACTAAAACAATTATTCACCTCAGTGTTGGTGGCCATGGATAGTGGTGGATATTTACCTCGCCGTAAATATCCACCACTATTCACCTCCACTTCGGTGAATAATTGTTAAATATACCTCTTCAATTTAAATGGAAGTCTATGCGGTCTAACCTACGTCTAGATTCTTGGATTGAACTTAAACTCTGTATTAATAGTTCCCATGCAGTACAACAGTCGCTAAATATTGTTTGAAGTTAACTTAGACGGGACCGGCTGTGCATGGGGTCAAGGCCTCCGGTTCTTGATAAAAACAAAGCGACTTTCTCAGCTGGACAGCAGGCATGGTTTTGCGGTCACCAGCTTTCTTGGCCTCTAATTTCGGTTCTAGCTGTGCAATATTTCGTTTAGAAATTAGTCTCAGTACAAAACATTGTTTTCCTTCTTTGTTGATTTCCAAACAAAGCAATGAGGGGTTGACAAGTGGTTTTCTTAAGTTTTCAACTCTATTTAAAAGACAATTGAGAGGATGAAGCCTTTTAATTGAAATGTTTAATATTACTAGTCTCAACCTGAGTGTTTGGAACTTTCTTTAAATTTTGTAGTTTGCTAGAAAAAGTAAAAAGCTTTAATTAAGGGATTAAGTATACTTGGTTTTAAACAAAGATATCAAACACGAGAACGGAAAGTCACAAAAAAGTCCAGACGTTCTTATATATTACAAAGAGAGGCTAATGCAGACTATGCTGATGGTCCTTAGATATTTTTAGAAAACTATTGATTTTAATATGAAAAAAGGAATCGAATCGAAACCAAACAAAAATAAAAATTAAACTAAATTTTTAACGACCAATTTCCTAACCAACCAATAGAAAACCAGCAAGTGGATTTGACCGGGTGAACAAGGGACAAAGACAACACCAGTTGAAATCTTAATATTGCCACGCAGTCGCCATTCAACACTAAATAACAATTTCATCCCACGTGCAAAAAAATATGAAGCTTCTTTCAAATTATAAACTATTGGAATTTTAATTTTGATTCCGATTTTCCAATCATTCTGATTCAAAGTCGGCGCCCTGGAGCTGAAGGCCAAGGCAGCGATCGTGTAACAAACCAAACGATTCATTCCAAAATGGATACTGCGTTTTATGAAGAAACGGCTATATTACCGGCTGCCAGGTCTCCTAGAGGCTACGAGAATAATCCCTTGTGGTTCAATGTTTGCCCGGAGGCTAAGATGTTGGAAGTGAGGCGGGATGAACTGGCGTTTACTGATTTAGCGGATTTTCTGCGGTCTCCGGACATTGGAATTTCATCACCGGATCTCGAGAGTCTGGTATGGAAAGAATGGAGTGATGTAGTGAAGCCATCTTCAACTTCGACTGAGCAGTTGGTCAAGCAGGAGGATGCCAATGCTAGAAACATCACACGAGAGCAAGAAGTATTTGCTTTTGGTTTTACTGAAGCCTTGAAAAAGCTAAAAGAGGAGGAGCAACGAGAGACTGAACCTCAAGCGGACGAGAAAGAAGTCGAGTCCTCGGAATCTAGTGATAATAGTAGCGCTAGTTCCGATGACACGCCTGTAGTATCCGACAACTGCGACGCGAAAGTAACTTTTATTTCTTATACTTTTGATACGACGGAACCATTACCTTCATTCCAAGAGGCTTTTTCTAGAATAACATTTGATAAATCTAAAAACAGCGGACTCAGCTTGCAAATCAAATCGGAGCAACCCCAAGAGTTAAAAGTTGACGTTTCTGAGAGGGATGTTTGTGGTTGGAGTATGGAAGGCGGTGAATCTGAGCAAACATTTTACTGGGATAAAGTGGAAACTGTGGATGAAGGGTTCTGTGGGAGAGAGCAAACTCCTGCACAGGGGATAAATTCTGAGTACGGAGTTGTAGATACAGATACTTCAATCGCATCTGGCTCGTCTGCATTAACCATAGAACACAGTAATGATATGGTAACAGAGGATAATCATTATGGTCAAAGTTTTGATACTTATAAATCGAATACTCGTGATTTATCAGAACTTATCCCAAAGGAGTTTAATAAAGAAGACTTTACTGAGGATATACAAACGGTTGATGACTCCCCAACACACAAACACTGGCTAACGATACATACTAAGTTATTTAACATGGATACAAGCCTGCATGAAACGCGTCTTGTGGACAGCGGTGATACACAAGATGTCATGCCTATAGATGTTCCTTTTCAAGACCGTTTCAAAATTGAGCGAAAGAAGCGAAGAAACCGCTTTGCAGCTTGGAAATGTCGACAGAAAAAAACCGATAAGGAAACTAATCTGGAGACGACGGTCGAAGACTTGTGCATGGAGAATGCTAAACTCATAGAAGAGTTAGAAATCCTGAGAAAGAGAAAGGAGAATTTGGCAGTTTCTTTCATTGAACACGCAACCAGCGGTTGTCCAGAGGCGCAGGTGCAGGCGCAGTACACAGACCACAGGGAGCCCACACATAACGTTTGCGTGGGCTCCCTGTGCACAGACGTGATTACTTCAGCTGATAGTAACTGACAAAATATGCTCAACAGCGAATGTTTGTTTGTTTATTTCGGTTAAGTTTTATATCTAAACTACATGGATTATTCGAGATCCACAATACCAGTCCTTTCAAGAAAGAAGAATGAAGCGAGATTCTAAGACATGATTAATTACAAACAGTGGTCAATGCATATGCATTAGAGAGTATCGGCTTCTGTTTACTTCAGACTTGTTGTATTTCATAGAAAAACATATTTTTACTGATTTTTATTTGCACTGACTTCTTAACCTTTAAATATATTCACAAAATTGTCAAATTTGGTCTTAAAATCGTTTATAATTTATTTTATTCAGATTTCATCTTGTATATCGATATCGTACAAAATCAGGCGAGCTCAAGGACCAGACGAGTAAAGGTCTAAAGAATTCGAAGCTTTGCCACTGGTTAACGGCGATATTTTTTTATACTATAGCACCGCTGACGCAATCATTTCTTCTTAAAGACCCTGTGTCCGAGCCCATGGTGCTTTGCGCGCGCAAATCATTTCCGTAGGCTACGGAAATCAGAAAGATCGTTGTTGTTGTTATGTGACTCTCGAATCTTTCGAAATCCATCCCTAGTTTGGGCCATCGTGTAATTATTCATAGGTATATATGCTTAACTGACTTTCTTTTATCTTAACTTTTGAATATATTCTTTTTTAAATGAAACTTTAGTTCGAATATTTCTTCGAATCCCGGACTAGAGTGGCGAGTAGAGGAATTCCGGAGAAAGGACTGAGACAGCGAGGCGAAGCGACTCGACAAATAATCCTTCAGCAGTCCACATTTTACTTTCTCTAGATCTACAAGAGAACACTTGTAGTTCAAAAGGACTACTACGTGAGTTTCCCGGGGATTTGTTGCACTAATGGACCGGCGGGCTTCGTTGGAAATACAAAGCACAAAGCATGCAACCACTTCTGGCATCAAGATCATTCGTAATTATAATTTCGCATGGCTAAGCTCCACTGAGGTGTTACGACGTATCTGTATATGTTTTGCATTTTTATTAGCAGAGAAAGCAATGTCCTTAACCTTTTTTTTAATCCTCCAGTAGATCCAGAAAGTCTTGCTACCAAAACTACGATCGCGGGTCAAAGTCCAATCTGCCGATTCGCTGTGAGTTTGACTCGAGTACGAGTCGACATTTCATTTTACACTCAAAATATATCATTCGCAAGGAAAGTAGAGATCTTCAAATACAGCTAAGCAATACTGGAAACATGAAAACAAGGTAGCAAGAGTATGTGTTTGCTTGTAGAGTTGTGAAAAGTCGCACTCGTGAACCTAATTAGAATCTAAAGACAACAACTGGCTTCCTGCCGAGTACTGTTACAATCATATTCAAAGCATCCGGAGAAAATTCGTGGGCTCGATTGGGTTTCTAATCCGGTAGAAATTATGAAATTCGTTATCCAAAGTATATGGGTACTTCTTTTATGAAACTTATAAACAATCGAGAGCATTTTAGTTCGCCTGAAAGCTGGCCTTTAATTTATGCGGCCGTTGATAAACAAACTAATCATAACATTGGCGCAAAGCACCATGGGCTCGGACACAGGGTCTTTAATTATTGCAAGCTGGAATAATTCCATATTGTCCGCCCATTGGTGGGTTGCCTGAAAGCTATATTATTGGTTGGTATTGAACAAAATATGCCTACTTTTGCTACTTCTGCTAAACATCATGGCTTTTACGCTTTTGTGAAATCGTCACTTCTTAGCAAGAAGACAAAACAAATCGACATTCAATTCTAGCGCGTCAGTCGGCAACGGCCGAGCCGGCTGCAAAGTGGAACAAACGTCTGTAGGAAAGTTGAGGAATATTTATTACAATTTGATACCTATTGCTCGCTCACTCTTTATAGCTTTGTGAGCGGATCGAACTATCTTGCTAAAAGAAGGGAAGAGGCAACATATCCAGTGGTACCCTGTAGCAATTCCTATATCTGGATGTGATATGTTCAATGCATTACTGTGTCGATTTGTTGCTCATTGCTTACTTACAAATGCAAATACAGAAGCCTTAGCCATGTATTATACCGTTGTGATATACCACACAACGGGCATTTGAGCCGAACACAAGAGAAATCAGTTGACTGCAGCACAAGCCGAAGGCGCGTACTTTAACATTTCTTGAGCGTTCTCAAATTTCGGACTGGACTGTTTTATGACAGTATAATACATGGCTAAGGCTTCTTTACTTGTTTTATGATAGACATTTAAGCGCGCAATGAAAACAATCAATAAAACACGCTCACGCATGTTTTTTACTCTTATAAAACATACTAATTTAGCCAATCAGATTATTATTATTACCAGCAGCCCTTAACCAGGAGCGTCCATATCTCCTATATACGTGCCACGGCGTCTTCACTAGTTGGGCTATTTTTAGATTATTAGTTTCCCGCCAATTGTTGGGTTGCACCAGTGGCGGAACAAAAGATGCCTCATGAGCTACTTTTGTTCCTACCAACCAACATGGCCGCTACGCTTTTGTGATTTTATTCCCTTAGGAATGATTACAACCCAAGAATAGAGGGAAACCGTTCTAAAAATATCCCTAACTTGTGAAAACGCTGAGACCCAGTATGGAGGATGGACGCGCTCCTTGGTTATATGGCTCCTGTTATTGCTATGTTCATCTTTTTGGCAATAAACTGTAAAAGAAAAGAGAGCAAAAATACAAATGGATCAAAGATGGAAATACAATTGCTAATAAGGTAGCATGATGGCGTTAGTAAGACTGACTTGTGTTTCTTTGACAGAAATAGATATCGACCGTTTTGTAATGGTTTAAAGTATCACTCAGAAAGCTATTTAAAAAAAAACGATGTTGTAATCTTATTCAATCTCTTAAAAAGCCATCATGGAAGCTATGTAATAGATATTCTACGTTTAAACTCATCGTCTCTTGCCATTTGACCTCGGTTACAACATATCACCCTTAACCCGGCGTACACGTGGTCTTCCAGCCATCCGTCGCCAGTGGAAAGAATTTCAACGCTAAGAAATCGTAGAAATTGTCTCTTTTGACACTTAAATTACTCTGCCGTTTTCCAGTTGTCGTTCTTAATGAATATAACGACGCCAATTGATGTTATTATATGATTGAAACGTCTTGAAGCGTGTGGGGAAACATAGATAAACACAACGGATCACTGAGGTCAAACACTTGAGACCCATCGACCTCAATACTCTAAATCTACGGTCCGTCAAATTTCGCGCGGGTATAGCGGCTGGCACTTACATGGAAGGTCGAAGATGACACTTGTACCACTGTTCTTGGCCAATGGAATCGCGGCAACCACTCGACTGCTAAATTGTTAATTCCAGCATTTCTGGACATTGAGATCATGTTGCTGCTCTATTGCTTTTGGGGCTCGACACGCATGCGCGAGAGAATGAACGAAATTTTGATTCAAAGGGAAGTAGCTGAACCGTGTGGGGAGCCCATGGTTTGGTTTTAGTGCTAATACTAGAGCCTATACTCGTGTTAACGGGCGATTTAATGACCCTTACAATATCGGACAGTGTTGAGTAGAGCTATTGCTCTTAAGGTGAGATATCTGTTTTGCTTCATTTGCTAGGCGTATTCTATTTTGTAGAGTTAAGTTATAGTTATTCCAACCAGCCATTCGTGAGTTTAACAAAGTACAGGCGTTCACCCAAAGATATGTGTTGAGTTAGAAATGAAATTTGGTTGATTTGGAAAATTTAATAACTATATATTTTTAGTCACTGATTCATACTTCCACACAACCACTATATCATACAAAACAGTTATGTCTGACCGAGGAAAATCCGAGTTGTTTGTCATATTTTGAGTGAAAGCGGAGGAGACAAGATTTTAATAATATTTACATAAATAGACCAGCGTGTTTACAAAGTTTGTCAAAACCTGGAAGGATAATTTTAAAATATGATTGTCTCTGGAGATAAGTTGATTTATTATTTCCGTAATACCAGTAATTATGTGGTGAACTTATGCTAGGACCACGACTTCGATTCTAATCGACGTTACAATTCTTAAACAGAACCTAAAAGAAATACCGTCCCCCCTACATTATTGCCTTTTTACCTGTACTTTAATATTTTGCTTAGGTACCAACTGGTTACTAAAGACGAATCACCCGCTCCTTAGTCCAAACATGTCGTAAAGTTATGGCGTTATGTGATTTATTTCGCAACAATTGCACGAGAAGTTTATATGTCAAATACAAGAAATATGTAATGCTACAGTGAAACGATGAAAAAGGGAAAGTATATTCCCCTAAAAACTGAATTGCACACCCGACTTTGTTAATGAGGTCATTAGCAGTACTATTATTTACAATTGGGTCGCTTCATTTGGACTACAGCAGGCTATATGTTCATATTGTTTTACGTTCTCCTGGGGAATAGAGAAATATGAATCCGGAAACTTTTGGTCAAGTGTATGGGTTATTGACGACTGGATTTGCTTTGGCTTCTTGGCGCTAAAGAACACATATTATTTCAGTTCGATTTGGTATTAATTACTAAGATATATTCAATAGTGGGTTCTCTTTCCCTAATAAATCCAATAAAATGTTTCTGCATGTTACTGAGACAGCGATAGCAAATCTAAAATCTTTGTTAAAAGAAAAACATAAGCGACGGGTTTCAGCCTTTTTCTTTTGTTATTTGACACATAGTGAAGTGTTTCGCGTTTGAAATGTCCTCTTCATCGCTTGCCAGGTGATTACTGTGTATCTAAGCGTGAATGCATGAGATTAATGAACTGGTATTAGTCAAAGTTACTCTGAGTTTTACCAAAATGCGGTAGGCATTTTTCTTGAATGCCCGGCATCGCGCATGTTTTAACTGCATGCATGCAGATATAATTAACGGTAACCGTATTATGACAAATGAGCATTACCTGAAATCTAAGCCATTTTCTAGTGTAACATTGACCCTGTTACCAACAACGTTTCTTAATTCGTTGTTGTATTTTGCTCCGCATTTTTACAGTTTCTTTAAATCTGTCATCTTTCCGTTGTCCGTTTTTCCTTTCTAACACATTTAATATATTGTGTCATCTCTCTTTTCATTTTCCAACTAAGTACTCTGGTATTGACACAATATAATATTACTTCTTCTCCGGCTTAAACCTCTGTTAAAACATTCAAGGGTAGTTGAGCTTGACGACCTGAGTTAGAAATAGAGAAGTTCACATTAAGCATCTATTAACGATTCAGTCTTGTTTTAAACTGCCCTGACGTATTTGTTGTTAAAAGTCGTGATCAAATTTCAAGCAAACGTAAGGAAAAAGATAAACCGGAATGCAGGATTTCCAATATGTCTACCGCCCTGAAATTTAATCAGCAAAATCTGATACCACGCATCTTTAGTTTCGGCATTCGAAATGTTTTATTTTGAGGCAAAATATTTTCCACCAGATTGTTATACAAATACTGTATTTTCTGCCATATTTACCCTGATTACCCAACGTGTAAATGGGAATGTCAACTCCTCTATTCAACGTAGTGCTACATATGAGTAACATGATATTGACAATCTTTAGCAATACCTCAGAGCTAGGAGTTAATGAGGCGAACGCACAATGATTAGTCAGAAATTCTGAATTATTTGTTCTTTTCTCTAGCACAAGTATATGCTAGCCGACTAGTAAATTTTGTTTTATTTATCCGTGTGTCATCACTGTTTTGTCCGGATGCAGAACTGGTTGGATTTCGTCTCTGTGAACTTGAACAAATTACAGTCTTCAATTCGATTCCGCTTGTTATTTTCCAAAAAAAGATTGCGCAATTTAGTCAGCTAGAGAATATTCAGTGAAGCCTATCGGACTCCCGCGACTGAAAAAAGCTCTGGTGCCATTTCATCTTTACCTGTTTGTATTCAGAGCTTTAGCGATCAACTCATTTTACGACGATGGCTTTTCAACAATATTTTGTCTATCATTTGAAAACTACGCCATTCATGTAGAATTACATAAATTACTCGTGGCGAATGCTCTCGTTTTAACGTGTGGGAAACACGTTTGTGACTTTTCGACGCTGAAGAAGGTAAAACTCGCGTGCACTGCGGCTGCGTAAGTGGATTATGCACTTTAGTTCTGAGATAATGTGTCTCAGCCAGAGCTAAAGATACATGTGTCAGTGTAATTTCTAAACAAGATTTACATGAGTTTTACTCCGTCATCGGACGTATTGTTCCGTTTTGTCAGTTGCACACACTAAAGTCTTGTCTGCGATCAAAATAGCCAAATACCGTGAAAATAACCTCATAACAATCAATCCTTAACTACTAAGTTTAATACAGCTTCGGTTTGAATCGTACAAATATGGGAAGAAGATTCCAAACGCCTTGCTTGCGGCGGCGGCGTATCTATACTTCTTTTCCAATACGGAATATTATCTACAAGAAACCGTGGTCTATTATTTAGCTTCATTTGACGGCTTCAAAGGTAGAGTTTAGAGTTTTATAAAACATAATGGGACATGATGACAGAGATCTTTGTCAATAAAAGTCTTTTTGTATTCAACCTGCAAAAAATGAAGTCCTCTGGTAAGCAAGTTCACAAACAGGTGCACTGGTACCAGTCTGGAGAGCTCTCTTCTGTTAGGTCTCGTTACAAGATCTTTAGTTTTACACTTCACTGTCGGTACATTTAGTTTCCGGCCCTAGTTAGAGTTTATCTGTCTTTGACATTTTCAAAGAGAAAAGAATAAATTTAATTTATCATGGAGACTCGTATTGAAACCTTTGTGCGTGACAAGTAAAGCATATCGCGGAAGTGGGCTATTGGTTCATTCTAGAGTGCAGACTTAGGGCGCTTTCCATTCAACCCAAAAAAAAACGAACATTCCGGTCAGAAATCAAATGGAACAGTAAAACTTCCGGTTCGAAGTTTCGGAAATTGTGGACCACCTCTTTTTCCGAAAATTCCGCTTCGACCGAAATTTTCTGTTCCATTCAAAATTCCCGGTTTAGATTTGCCAGTTTTGAGAATTGAAATCGAGGCTACTAATAACCCGGTGGTTTCTGCGAATGGAACGCGTATTTTTTTCCGGCGACCGTTTTTCTAATTCGAAAAATCCCGTTCCATTCGACATTCGAAACTACTAACCGGTCGTTTTGGTTGAATGGAAAGCGGCCTTAATTAAAGCCTGCAGGATACTAGGATTAATTAGCATTATAGTGTTTTAAATTGTATCCCATTTTTGCTTAACGACAAACGAGGGAACATTTCCAAAAATGTTTCCTCGTTTACCCGCGCGAAATAAATAATAAGACTTTATTTACTGAGGGTGACACTAAACAGTTATAAACTGATAAACTTGTGGCTCTCTGAAGGCTTACTTAGGTATTAATATAACAAATATTACATATGGATAAAAAATATATTAAAGTTACAAAACAAAGTTCTACTTATAGTTCAGCCTAAGATTATATACACTAAAATAATATAATTTGCTAAATATACAATGATCATTAATGAATAAAACCTAATTTAGAATTTAAGCTGGAAACTACACATTAAGATATAATATATAATAATGATAATATACAAGGATTAAAAATGGTCTAGCTGAGACTGGTCTTCTAAAGCTTTATTAAAAAGAGAAATTTTGTTCTTGTTTCCGAAAAGCAGAGTTTACTTCCGCAATACCAGGGATGCGCAACAATCAGTGATTAGATGAACGAGCAACGATCAGTGATTAGATACCAGGGATGCGCAGCAATCAGTGATTAGATACCAGGGATGCGCAACGATCAGTGATTAGATACCAGGGATGCGCAGCAATCAGTGATTAGATACCAGGGATGCGCAACGATCAGTGATTAGATACCAGGGATGCGCAGCAATCAATGATTAGATACCAGGGATGCGCAACGATCAGTGATTAGATACCAGGGATGCGCAACAATCAGTGCAACACGGTATCTCCCTTAGATTGACTATTATCATCAATTGTCAAAATCGCTAGAATTGATTATAATCCTCAATTTAACCTCGAGGTTAAAACCAGTCAAGTATAAAGATAAACAATTGTCGAATTCCGAACGGCGGTAGACGCGCTTAGTGTAGTGGTCATGACGTCTGTACTACCAAGCACTACACGCAAACGGCTACGAGTTCGAGCCCAAGTAGGAGCGCTCAAAAAAAAAATTCTCTCGTTTACCTTCATTTCTTGTTTACCTGTGAACCCTAGCTCTAGGTGAGTGAGAACCCGTCGTTTACCCGTGAACTCGTCCGATGGTTAGGGTTTGGTTTGTAGTTCGGGTTAGGGTTTGTCTTAGAATGATGATTATAATCAATTCTAGCGATTTTGACAATTGATGATAATAGTCAATCTAAGAGAGATGACGCGTTGATCAGTGATTAGATACCAGGAAGATTAGATACCAGGGATGCCCAACAATCAGTGATTAGATGAACGAGCATATGTTGACGCAACACAACCTCGAGGTTAAAACAATGATTATCATTAATTGTCAAATCACTTCAATACAATGATAATCATTATTCTTAAAACCAGTCAAGGATAAAGATAAACAATTGTCAAATTCCGAACGGCGGTAGACGCGCTTAGTGTAGTGGTCATGACGTCTGTACTACCAAGCACTACACGCAAACGGTTACGAGTTCGGGCCATCCCTTCATGTAGGACGACACGAATTGCTACCAAATTGTATTCTATTGTATTGTATTGTGTTGCGTTCTATTGTTGTATTGAATTGTATTGTGTTGTATTCTATTGTATTTTTGGTAAAAATTCGTGTCGTCCTACATAAAGGGATTGCCCGAGTTCGAGCCCGAGTAGGAGCGCTCAAATAAAAATATTCTGCTCGGTAAATATCCACCACTATTCACCTCTGATCCCAATTAACCCTATTAAGCATAATACATTTGTAATCCTAGATTAGAGGAATATACTTTAGTGTCTGATCCCAATTAACCCTATTAAGCATAATACATTTGTAATCCTAGATTAGAGGAATATACTTTAGTATCTGATCCCAATTAACCCGATTAAGCATAATACATTTGTAATCCTAGATTAGAGGAATATACTTTAGTGTCTGATCCCAATTAACCCTATTAAGCATAATACATTTGTAATCCTAGATTAGAGGAATATACTTTAGTATCTGATCCCAATTAACCCGATTAAGCATTAACACATTTGTAATCCTAGATTAGAGGAATATACTTTTTTAACCAAAATACCCGCCTAATATTCTATCCAGGTTTAGCACTAATTGGGCCTCAAACAACTGTGGACTGTTTGTTGAAATAACGTCCTATAAATTGCACAATAAATTAGTAATGATTAAGTTTATTTCATGATATGTTATTTTGTATTAATGGTTTGTTTCTGGTTGTGTTGTTTAGTGAATCTGGGGGTTGTTGCCCATACAGGTAATGAACATTAATGTGTTCATACTAATCGTCATTCTAACACCATGGACCGCCAACGCCCTGTCAGGTATATACCTCTTATTAACCGAGTGCGAGGTCCGTACCGTAAGTTATGGACCGCCAACGCCCTGTCAGGTATATACCTCTTATTAACCGAGTGCGAGGTCCGTACCGTAAGTTATGGACCGCCAACGCCCTGTCAGGTATATACCTCTTATTAACCGAGTGCGAGGTCCGTACCGTAAGTTATGGACCGCCAACGCCCTGTCAGGTATATACCTCTTATTACCCGAGTGCGAGGTCCGTACCGTAAGTTATGGACCGCCAACGCCCTGTCAGGTATATACCTCTTATTAACCGAGTGCGAGGTCCGTACCGTAAGTTATGGACCGCAGATTGACCAATCATAGCTCGCGAAATTACTTAGTTATAGAATAAACTAATTTACGTAACAAACGTCTTGCATGGACGACACAAACTTCTGTTTGTTCTCGAATGGGATAGGACCATCAGCCCATTCCTTGCAGCGTCCGTCTGTTATATATTCGTGATGCAGCCTTTTCCCAGACCGGGTATTTTTATATTTCACTTCTCGTTGTTCGCTTTCATCGCGACATGTTGTTAACAAAAGATGCCTCGTTAGCTTCTCTTGTTTGGTCAACCAGCATGGCTGCTACATCGTTAATCATTTGAATTAAAGTTACACAAACCCTTGTGATTACTGCTATAGCGGAAACCGAACTCGAGGGAAACATATGCATTCTAAAATTAACTCGGACTGTAAAATTCCTGCTTAAAAGACCGCGTAGTTTGTGAGATGGACACTCCGGATAATGGTTCCTGACAGGATTCAAACCAGTTGTGCAAGTTTTTAACGGAGTTCAGAGCTTGTAAGCCATGCATGATGACATCTGACAATTGATTATATGTCATTTGCGAAGTGTTATAGGGCTTTCCGGATTGGTTGTCCTAAAGAAAGGGTTTGCTTTACAATATGTGACGTTATGTTAATTGTGACGTTATTATTACAATAGACCTTTATGCCATGTTACGTCCCAGGAGAACTTCCACTTCTAAACTCGACACAGAGACGAGGCTGCAAGTGCAAAAGCTATTGTTTGTAAACAATCTGACCGTTGCGTGATAAAGATGTATTATAAAATAGACATAAAATTCCAAATAATTAAATGCATTCTTAAGATACGGACATTGTATCCTTTAAAAGTGATCAGGAGAAAATAAATGAAAGCTCCAAATCCACATTTAGTTCATGTAATTTCGCTTGCGTGCTAAGTTCTTCTCGGTCAAACTTCTTCAGAGCCAGTGATTTAGAATTTCTGTTGTTCCAATTTTTTATGTTCACAGTATGGCAACTTACTGTTCGGTTGATGTACGACTACTGTAACCAGGACCAGGACTTAAACAACGAGAACCAATCACATTGCAGAACGAAAAACAAAGCATTCCAACAGACAGTTATTTGAGCCAACCAGTGTCGAGTACAATACAATAGTATTTCAACTTGCTCGAGCTTCGATCCGGTAAAAGCCGGGCAAATTTAGTGGAGTAGTTCTGAAGTCGAAGTCTTTTGAATGAAGAAAATCGCATGGATCTGCTAGAGTTTGTAAGGTGGAATGTTTTATTTTCGTTTCGCAGTGTATTTAGTTCTAGGTGTCTAAGTGGTCCCGATTACAGTAGTCACACTGTAAAGAAGCCAGTCATTAAAAGGAGCTTTTCGTGAAACTGTTGCTCACTTGTTTGTGTCTAGGGTCGGGTGATGTGTCCAGTGGTGATGGAGAGGCGGAGGTAGAGCGTCTGTATAGTGGCGAGGATATCCTCAGGGCTATCGAGGAGGAGGAGCGGCGGGAAGGCGAGAGCGATGGTACGTCACCGGTTATGAGCTCAAGCTCGATTTACACGACAAGCAATTTAGGCACGGCACTCTTAAATGTTGGCACGAAGAGTGTCGTGCCCTAAATTATCGGCACTCCTGATTTTTGTCGTGTAAATGAAGAGTGGCGTGCCCTAAATTATCGGCACTCCTGATTTTTGTCGTGTAAATGAAGAGTGGCGTGCCCTAAATTATCGGCACTCCTGATTTTTGTCGTGTAAATGAAGAGTGGCGTGCCCTAAATTATCGGCACTCCTGATTTTTGTCGTGTAAATGAAGAGTGGCGTGCCCTAAATTATCGGCACTCCTGATTTTTGTCGTGTAAATGAAGAGTGGCGTGCCCTAAATTATCGGCACTCCTGATTTTTGCCGTGTAAATGAAGAGTGTCGTGCCCTAAATTATCGGCACTCCTGATTTTTGTCGTGTAAATGAAGAGTGGCGTGCCCTAAATTATCGGCACTCCTGATTTTTGTCGTGTAAATGAAGTGTCGTGCCCTAAATTATCGGCACTCCTGATTTTAACCGTGTAAATGAAGATTGTCGTGCCCTAAATTATCGGCACTCCTGATTTTTGTCGTGTAAATGAAGTGTCGTGCCCTAAATTATCGGCACTCCTGATTTTTACCGTGTAAATGAAGATTGTCGTGCCCTAAATTATCGGCACTCCTGATTTTTGCCGTGTAAATCAAGACTGCCGGTCCCAAAATGAATGTCGTGTAAATGGAACTTCAGTAAAAGCCTCAGAGTTCGCACGAATTCTTTGAGAGAGAAAATGACGTTATGGGCCATTTGTACTGGATGGCAAAATCATCTGACTTCATTTATTTAAAGGCACTTGTACGAGGTCGGTAGTGTTTCAGAAAACCTGTTTGTAAATGCTATTTTCCACATCCAGTCGATTGTCGATCCGTTCAAAAACTGCGTTTTTGAAGATTTTTTGCCATCCAGTAAAGCCTCAGTTGCCCATGGGATCACGAAAGCATTGGTTATTGAAGTGATCGATCAGCACGTGACTATTTCCTGCAAAAGGACTATTGCGGACTTCGCGCGTTCCATTATTGTGTCAGTATCCACATTAAAACTGAAAAAAAGACAAACATGTACAACAGCTCCTACAATGTGTGCGAATGTGTAATTTACCCCATGTACATGTACCAGGACGTAATTGTATGTGACTAGATAGAGAGCTAACCAAATAACATACGCTCTTTGAAAACCGAGGCTCGAGAAAATTGAACAAGGGGCACTTTTATCTGAATTTTATCTCGGAAAGAAAAATGCAAACAAAATTCCTTTTGTTCTTTGCAGGAGAAAGTGGTTCTTCTGAAGATGAGGACGAATACAGTGACGATGATAATGTTAGTGGTTCCTCTCCTAATTCTGAACCAGAAACCAGTTCCTCTCCAACTATTGTCTCTCCCAGGACAACGGGTACCATAGCAACCGACACCCTAGTAACGGGTACTCTGCCAGCGGGCTCAAGATCAGATGACGGGTACAGCGGAAGTGGGTCCTACAATGGCTCTGACTCAGGGGACAGGAAAGATACTGGGAACAAAGGATCCCGGATGGAGTTCGCTCATCGTAAGTGTCCTTATTGGCTAACATTACACTTGGTATAAGATATCTTATAACACTACACATTAGAGGACGTTATGTATTCTAATGATACCATTTTCTCTTATGGACGGGTTATTCGAAGGGTTTAAATCTCAAGATAATTTTAAACACTGATTACTGTGGACAACGTCAAGTTATTTGCAGTTTAGGCGGGGGCGTTAAATCATTGGATCCAGCTAGCCTTGTTGCACTCTATACTATCGCGCCTGTTTGCATTTTTTTACTTTATTGATATCGATACTGATTTTAGAATCCCTGCCAATGCTATATGTGTGCATATTACATTAGTATTAACCGAACCGAAATGTTCTTTTTTCTATTTTAGTTGAAAACGCAGTCGATGTTATGAAACGGTTGAAAAAGAGTAAGTAAACATGTGCATTTTATTCACCATGTTGCAAAGCAACCAAAGATATAGGAATCACCTCGTTATGCCTTAACGGTTCATCAAGATTACAAGACTGTAACTAAATCAGCGCAGTGTTAAACAGCTTTACTAAATCCGCTTCATATCATTAGACAAGGATGTTTATTTATCAATTAGCTAATTCTCGTAATTTCCTTCATTTTTTTCTCAGCCACATCAGATGAAGAACTTGCGAAGAAGATAAAATCAGGTAGATAACGTAATAATAGTCTAACAGTTTGAGGCCGTAAACTCAACCAATGCCTGCATAGTTTTTAACTTCGCACATAATTTCCTAGTTAACGATTGTATTCTTTTTCTGCTTTCGATTCACTTAGGCCCAGAAAACTTAGGAGTCTCATTCAAAACATTTGAGCAGCTAAGCAGGCTTTGGATCTCAATTCTTCATAGAATATGGCGAGTGTGGAAGGCTAAAGGTACGTTGGCGGCCGCTATCCACGCTAACAAAACTGTCGACGCTAACAAACAAGCTAAAGTAACAAACGTTTGACTCATGGAAGTGTGCGTGTCTAAGAACTATGCAGGCAGTAACTAAGCTTAAAATGTCGTCAAAACTATTTTATTACCGCGAGCTGCACGTGCACTTAGACGAGAAACAACAAGAATTCCAGTAGTTAGGAGGACGGGAGCTGTCCAATCTAACTAATAACCAAGTGATTGTCGTTTGATTTTTTTTTTTCTCGAAATCAAATCTAGGTGGTCCCTTCATGTAGGCAACACATGAATTGCTATCAAAATACAATAGAATTAACACAATATAAAACAATAGAACGAAATACACAATACGATAGAACACTACACAATATAATTTGGTAGTAATTCATGTCTGCCTTCATGAAGGAAGAACCCAAATCGAAATAGACCAGTTTAGGATCATGCGCAGTACACACCTTTGTTTATTTGGCGAGCAGGCAGATGTTAAACAATACGTGGCCCGCCAGTTGAAACAAAAGACATGAACATTGCGCATGACCTTGAAAGTGGCTTACTGGACATAGAAAACAATGCAATGACTGGCGCAAGGGTACAACAAGTAAGATTGTTCGTTGCACATGAATTTCCAGCCATATTTGGTCATTATAATTATTATCTTTCTTACTCTTGCGCACTTGCTGAAACCTACCACACTTTGTGATACACCAATACTGAACCAATCTATATTTATTAACATTTGTTTGTATCTTTTGTTATCAGGGGCCAAGCAAGTTATGCATTCAATAGTAAATGATCTCGTTGCCAGGACCGGAAGTTCAGTTACACCTCGGCTGGGAAACCTGCTACAACAAAGCATTAAATCAGGTCAGCGGTGTTACCCTTAGAGCACTCCAAATTATCCTGGAATGTGTTGCGCGTTTGAGGGGGGAGGGGAGGGGGCAAAATATTTAAGGAAAATCTATATAAACTTAAATCCAGCTTCTATTTGCACGTATAACTAATTGGATTAAGGTGTTCGTAGTATGTAATTGGCTTTGAAATCGTTAAACGGCGAAAAAAAGATTCTGCAATTGTTTTACAAAACTCCTGGTACTCAGAAAAACTGCTGACATACGTACAGCTCCCGACGCAATTGTGGTCGTTTAATCCACTTTTGGTAAAATCCAAACCGCTTATATATTGTACTACTCCCTCATTGATCTTTGGTTGCATATCACCTTACCTTATGTTTTTTTTACAGCAACTGACAAGGGCTTCCCGCCAACAAACTCATCAAGTAAACTAAATTACGACGATCCTCATTCTGGATCTGATGCAAAGAAATTAGAAACTACAAGTAAACTACACATGCACACCAAGCAAACAGGTATAGAACCACAATAATGACCGTACCATGGCCGTACCAAGCCGTAACCATAGCCGTAACCATGGCCGTACCCATGGCCGTACCAACGTCTTGCCGTACCGTAGAAATGTCAGTGTTCAACTATTTCAATGTTAAATGTGCCGTACCTCATGGAGAACCGACGTTTTTTACACGCCTTTTACTCAACATCACACATTGAACTATAGATATAGAATCAGTAGCTCTTCTGTTTGTGTGCTGACGCAATACGCTGTTTGTATCTTTGTCATCTCTTTAGATTCCAGTCCACCCGCACGTAAGAACGCCATGTTGTTGCATAACTCTTCTGTCGTCAAACCAGTAGTCACTGCAGTGAAGGTTGGTCGTTCCCGTCATTCTTCGCAAGGTAGGAAATACTGCACATCCATATTAATAGTAAGCGTAAATAAATGGCATAAGTACATGCAACTTCAACTTTCAACTTTTTCAACTTTCAATATTAATTTTATTTTCACTCCTAATGAGATTTTAAGGCAGCACTAACCCGCAAGTAGCAATGGCTAACCGAGGCGGGTAATGGTAATATTCAACTAAATACAGTTTTTAACTAGATTGCTGAGAGAAACTGAGGTGATTGTACAAAACTATATAATTTAAGAAAAAGAAAACAGAACGATTTAACTATATAATATAAGTGTACATGTAAGACTCAGAAATATTTAGTTACAAAGTAGAGATAGTGGATATAATGAGTACTATTATGGTAACTTTTGATGGGCGATTTTTTGGATAAAAGTGGGAACGTCAACATAGATATCCTCATCCTCTAAAATTTTCATATAAAGTATACCGTGAATTTTTTTCTTAAAATTTGTTTTCTTAAGATTACGAAAATCACGGGGGATACCATTCCATATATTTTCTCGCAAAAGACTGGCTTAGTAAGTTCGATCTAGAGTGTGTTATGTAGAAGTTGCCAGTGGCAGCGGCACTAGTTGCTTTACGTCATTTGATGTCCCGGATGTCACTACTGGATGTTTTATAACTGAAGCGCACTTTGTTTCACCCTTATACTCGTTGTATCCTGAATGGTGATGCACCGTATAATGTTACTTATAAAATCACAAGGTAAATTATACCAGACACAGAAAAGGTAATCATTTCCATTTATTTTGACTTATAGGGAAAGGAACACCCGTGAATAAGATTGTAGTAAGATTTTCAAATAACACAAGTGAAATTACTAGAAATGAGAAGACTGCAGTGACTAAAGGTAAACTATACGACCTCGCAATATATCTATCTTCTCTGTTATGCAGTGGTGTGAGATCTCCATGGACCATTTATCCAGTAAAGATAGGAGAACGAACAAACTGAAAGTAAATTAAGGGAGCTGAGTCACGATTAGGCCTTTCCAGATTGCGCTCCCAAAAAGCAAAAAAGTTGCTCCCAAAAATGCCCAAAAGTTGCTAAAAAGTTGCTCCAAATCCAAAAAGTTGCTCAAAAGTTGCTCAAAAATAAAAAAAGTGCTACCATATTTTAAAAAGTTGCTCAAATGTTTTTTATAGACTGGTCTTTATTTTAATAACAGTTGCTTCCCAATTAACATTTGCAACTAAATGACTATAGTTTTAACTGGTTTAAGGCAACTTTCTGTTGAATAAAAGTCACTAATTGGACAAATAATTAATAAACAAACGTACTTTTATTAATGTGTTAAACCAATGTTCATTCCTATAATACCCGTTTCTCTATAATATCTGCTTCTCTGGCTAACATTACTAGAATTCATTCTCGAAATTAAGTAAAGCCTAAGACAGATTATATAAATATAAAATTAATTAATCAATTAATTAATTAATTTATTTATTTATATAATCTGTCTTAGGCTTTACTCAACTTCTAGAATAAATTCTAGTAATGAATTCTAGTAATGTTAATTAATTGATTAATTAATTAAATTCATTACAAAATTTGAATTGAAAAAAAATATTGAATTAGTCATCAACTAATTCCACAGGCTACCCAATCACAGTCCACAGGCTACCCAGTCAAAGATGAAATCACCAGTTTTAGTATAGATGGGAAAGAATTTGTTGCCAAGAGAACTTGAAATTGCTAATATAAGACAAAAAAATCCAGTAATTTGCTTCAAAAAGGCTAAAAAATGGCGTGTTTCCCAAAAAGTTGCCAGAAGTTGCTCTGTGGCCAAAAAGTTGCTGTCTGCCAAAAAAGTTGCTCATAAAGCCAAATTGCGCTAAAAAGTTGCCGAGCGCAATCTGGAAAGGCCTAGTCACGATAATATGCTGTACTTTGTGTCTGCTCCACAGAAGAATTGTTTTCAAAGATTTTCTTAAAAATAAGCAAACCTTACACACGTGAATGGAACTTAGATTTTTTTGTGCAACTCGGCAAACGTAAGCGGGTCTTGTCAAGTGCTTGTTTTCTTTCTGCCTTGGAATAACTTCCACAATAGTGGTATGTAGTTGATCACAAAATGTCCTCAACGCTCGTGCAACATCATGACTTGGCCCCTTCAAGTTTGCCACGGCGTAGCAAACGCAAGTTATAGTGACGCAGTTAATGACGTCTTAGTAACGGCACTGCATACGTTCCGTGCTACGATTTTGTGCGAGTATTTATAACTGCTCAGTTGCAATCGTCTGCCTGCAGCAAGCTCCAGCAAAACAGTATTCATCATAGGTAAAACTTTCATCTTTGCTACTTAAGTTCCTATCATGGCATTCAAAATCCCCTATTCATTCATTCAGTTATTATATTCATCTCTTTTTTCCAGCAGAGCAGACAGAAGGCTTGGATAAAGAAAAGACGTCATCACCTATTGTCATCGTTGAGAGTTTTACTAATAATATGAAAACACTTGAAGCTAAAAGAGGAACTGAAAATATGTCGGCCTCTCAACAGACACATCCCAATCAGTCTGGTCTTCAATCTAAATCAAAAAAGGGTAGGCTAACATTTCTTTCCTAAAATACTAATGTACGATTTCGGAAAACAGCATGTGCTAAGCTTTGGGGTTCAAATAAATTGAACACTAACAACCAAATCTATTAAATCCACGAAACTTTAATTATTTCTTGAAGCATCAATAGAGACAAACTCAAGATTAGGCAGCAAACTAATGTTAACAAAATAAAATTAAACAACCCGTTTTGTTTTCAGAAACTGTCCGAGTGATTTTTGACTCAAAAGACCCATCAAGATCGCGTACTAAAAATTTTCGGCCGAGGCCCATATCAGACGAACGGTCAGTTGATAAGAGCGGTGGCAGCGCAGTAGATAAAAATAGAAATCATTCACAAGAGAAGAAGCCTGCAATAACGATCAAGATTGAAGAGAAAAGTGTCAAACCAGTGACTATAAAACCACAACATGGACAAAAAGGTACCGAGCTTTATAATTTACGGTTGAATATATTAATCCTGTTTTTAATACAGTATCGCGGTTAACCCCTAACTATAACTATAAACACGATTTTAAGATGCTCACGTTAATAAGTACAATAATATAATAATAATAATGATATTTGAACAGTAAGCATTCATTCTTACTGAAGAGTCTCCTAACCAAGAGATACTAGATAGAAGTGATCTCGTGCCTAAAGTACTCACGTTAAATAGAGCTGTTAAACGGCTCTTGCATGGCTGCCTCGTGTATCCGATAACGATACGATGTCTAGACATAACTGCTTCAATTATGAAGCCTGGTTTTCACCAACCTCGTCCCCAGAGTCTTCTCGGTCAGATCCAAGATGGCGGCTACCCGAGAGAAGACCCTGGTAAAGGCTGGATCACGTGATCAAATACTCCCAGATTTTGTGAGTATTTTGTCACGTGATATGGCGGCCAAGCTAAATATGGGAATATTTCATGACGTGTACAAACCATAGGTATCCAAATCCGGAGTAAGCGAGAAGCGATTAACGGTATTTCCACGCGGCGAACGATGCAGTGAAAACAGGTCTACTAAATGGCTCGAAATGAAGTTTACTTGGATAAAGAAACAGTGGAAAGGTATCACAAAGCTACCAGGATGTATCTAAGCTAAAAAGCCGTTAATTTTCCGTTAGCGTTGAAGCGAAGCGATCGATAACACATGTTCAGGTTTAACGGCTTCTCCTGGCTTTCCCACTGATGAAACTTACCAGAAAACTACCCAGTAATGCACTTCATCTATTGCTCTACCTACACAATGTGTTTTTAGGTTATTTAAAATCGTTTTATTGATAAAATTTGAGCAATATATCGAATCAACATACAAGTTCACCTCTCTGGACTCAGTCCGTTTGGCCAATACAAAGCATTGTTAGAACAACCCTTGCGTCATAATCGAAGAGCCAATCAGAATACGTGACAGTTCAGCGTTTACCAGGGTCTTCTCTCTGCACTGTAAAAAATGACTAGTTAAAATAACCTTTAATTTTGGTTGCGACTATTTTAAAGGTTTGTTTTGACCATTTTATAAATGGTCAAAATCACAACTATATATAAAAGTTATAACAACCTTTATTTCAGGTTAATTTCACCTTTCCTTTATTGGTTATCACAAGTTGTAACTATTTTTATTGGTCGTAACAGTTACAATAGGTTGAAATAACTATTACTTTTGGTTGTAGCTATTGACAATGGTTATACTGACCATTTTACAAACGGTGAGAAACACAAACTATAAACAAGAGTAATAACAACCTTTATTATGGATTGATTTCACCATAGTGTCTAAATAAGTCTAGTGTCATGAGTTGATTCCTATGCCGTAGACGGCTGCAGCGAAACAGAGCGGTACGGAAATTTTCTCGGATGCGGATAACTATTTAAATAGTCTATACTTTGTGAGGAAGTTAGCCTGAAATTGCTTATGCATTAATACATGAAAAATAATACTATAGTACTAAATAATATTATGAAAATAGTCCGGAAGATCAATCGATCTACTCCGCAGTTGTTTCAGCCGTGTCTCCAGAGACTGGTAACTAACAGTACTGTAAATCGGTCAGCGGCAACGCACATGAGTATATCAGGTTTCGGCTGCGTGGAGGAAGAACTTCAACGGTTTCACGATGGAGCAGCTCAAATATGGCTTTACAGACCAAGCTAAGAACTCATCAAGATGTCGTGTGGACCCTAAGTGGCTATTTATGGGCTGGTATCCTTGGAGGAAAACGAAACACTAAGACAGTTTGAAGATGATAGACCGGTAAGCTCACAGTACAATCGGCCCATCGATAATTTTTAAAGTAATTCCTAATTTACGTACAACTAAGATATGTTGATCAGTAGCTCCCTTAATAATACTCCCAAAAAGTAAATGAGTATATCATGGACGAACTAACTATGCAAAAAACGATGTACGTATGCATGTGGCCCAACTGCTGTGTTTGCTCTCTCACCTTGTTTGACGAGCAGAGTCAAAACATGAAGTCTCATTGCAACTTAAATACACATCGGCGACTCGAATTAACCATCTAGTTACAAGGTTAGGACATTGCGTTGTGTTTGAGTATATTTCTAAGTTAACAAGGACGTTTCTAACTTATAAATAGAAGCGAGTAAATAATGATAAGAATAACACAAAAGCATAGACAGTGAACCTCGTGTCAGCCCAATCCAGAAGTCTTTGCGGGCACCAATATGGTAATCATATGATAATTTCCGGCCCATACTTCCGGTAAGATACTAAAATTAATTGTCAAAATAACAATGTCACGGACAATGGCCACATGCATATAAACTTAATATACATTTTACTACAACTGTCGGTGTCTCAACAATCAAGTGAAAATCACTAACTTGCAAAGCAAACATTTTAGAACAACAAAATTCAGCATGATCTTTCTATCAGAACCTTTCTATCTCCTACATGTATGTGATATGAATGTTGTTGTTCTTAGATGTTTGTTAATTTTCAAATGGATTCCCAAACTAAACTTTTATTTGAATGGCCCATTTTCATGCCAACCCGTTTTACAAATTTGTAAACCAGCCATTGGGCCTTGGTGAATCCATATACAGTACATGTATTTTCGGGGTAGTGCTTTGTCTCTCACCTCTGTGGCCCCGGTTTAGATTATCGATTGCGATACCATTTGTGAGTTGAGTTTGTTGGTATTTTGCCCTTGCTCCAAGGTTTTTTGGGGGGTTTCTCCAGTTTTTCTCTCTCCATAAAAACCAACACGCCAAATATTTATTCCAATTCAATCTGTGATTTAGCCAGGTACTGGCTAAGATCAGCTCCATGGTTGTTCCAAGTCCTGTTACAAATTCATGAACAGGTAAATGTCTAAGACTTCTTTTGTGTAGGCTGGACTGATTGTCTTACATTTGTCTTTCGGTTGTTTGTCAGTATTTATTTATTTAGAAAAAGGTTTAACTTCAGGCCATTTCATGACTAAGAAACCAAAGTAATCCTTAGAATTTGAATTTTTGTTTTAATTTCTTAATTAAAATAACATTCAATACTTTTTTTGTTAGTGGGGCTTCCGATGGCAACACAAACAACTTGAAAATCAAAATCAAAGTATTTATTTCCCAAAATAATGTAAATTAAGTGGCTAGAACACTGCTAACAGTTGTATTATTCCTTTTTTCAGCATATACATGTATATGTGTACAGTTTGGAAAGCACTTACATGTAGCAACAAGATTGCTGGTTGGCTGAGTACACATGGGAGAAGACCACAGATAAGACTTATAAAAAAAAAACTAGGCTATGTTAGGATAATTACTCATGTTTAAAAAATTCCTCTCCAGCTAAGGTATAATTTCTTAAAATTATGCTTACAATATTTTCTGGAATATTAATGCAAGGTATCTGTATGTCTTGAGCATGATGATTTTAAATAAATGTCCAGGGCATTTACATGTATTTAAGATGAGGCCTTGGTTTTTATTCGATAAACACATGTGATGAAACTTTTGGCCTGGGCTGAGTAATAACAAGTGAAATCAGTTTATTGGACAATAAAAAATGTGTTTTGTGTTCATGTTGTTTGATATTTGACACTAACCCGTTTTTTTATTTTGTCAAAAATGTTTGCCTTCTATCATGCTATTAACAAGTAATCGCATGGGTCCCCGTAAAATAATAATTAAGATCGCATGGATCCTCAATAAAATAATTATTAAAGGAACCTTGGCTGAAAACTGTTTGTTCTCAAGTGTTTGTTTATAGATGCCTAAATACATTGTTGTGTTTGTCTCCAGTAAATTGTACACTAGACGTTATTTTGCACTGATTTTCCTGTCGATAAAATGTCCTGCATGCTGCCATCTTGGATTTTATAATGTCAGTGTTGCTCCTATTGTCAGAAAAAATAGCTCTTTTGTTGTGTAACAATAGAGGCAACACTGTGACGTCATGAGATCCAAGATGGCAGTGCACAGGAAATTAAATGAGTTTTATTGACAAGAAAATAGGTGCATAAATGACATCTAGTGTATAATTTATTGGAGACAAACACAGTGACAGACTTAGGGTAGGCATGTATAACAATCATTTGAGAATAAACTTTGTTTTTCAGCCTAGATTCCCTTTAAGAATTGATTTCACTTGTGTTAACTTAATTAGTCTTTAATTTTACTGTTTCCCAGAGCAAGTGAGGATCACTAATATTTTTTTCAAGTAAATCTTAAAGCACAGTAAAACTACATTTTGTATCAAGTGTTATCCACAAACTTAATTGAACAATAACTTTGATTTGTAGTCAATCTAAAGCTTGAGCTGAATAAGTCAACACATGATAGCTACAATGTATTAGTGTGCTGTGTGAAAATCAATGAGATTGTACAAGTGATTTTTTGCCTGAATACTGAATAGTTAGAAAATAATACTACTTAGTTACAAATTAGAGAGAAAAATAACTGCAACATGTATATTGTGTGTACTGTACAAGTCATGTACTTTTGAGGAACTATACTGCCATCAATGTTAATTTTAAAGTAGGCTGCTGCTTTGTTGCATTGCTGTTAGTAGTGTGGTCAAGCTAATGCACCTTAATGGTGCTTATTAACAAATCGTGCAAGTGACGAGTAATCAAGCGCTTGCTGACGGTTGGCCATTGCAAAGACAGGATGCCCTGAAGCCATAACATAAAGAGTTTGATTCTGGTTTGATGAATGCTAGTAACATGTATATATGTTGCAGTTAATTTTTGTTTTCAGTTGATATTTTTCTAACTAGTTATTTTGTTCTTATTAAAGAACTCATTGCTGACGGTTAGGATTTGTTAGGCTTTGAATTAGTTCACAGGATCATTGAAGAAGCATTATATTTATCTGTTGTTTATAACTTAGCCCTAAAAATCCTAAATTAGTGAGCACCTGTTGTTGATGGGTAGGGTTTTTGGTAGGCTTTGGATTTGTTCACATTTTTCTAACTGGTTAATTTTTTAGGTTTATTATCCTTATTACTTGGTGAACCCTAGCCATAGGCCAGTGAAAACTCTTTGTTTACCTGTGAACCCAAAACCACTGTGAGTGACTTGTGTAGCCCTAAAAACCCTAAATTAGTGAGAACCCATTGTAGACGGTTAGATATGTAGGATTAGGCTTTGAATTAGATCACATGGCAATTGAAGAAGCTTTATATTTGTGTGTTGTTTATTTAATATATATATAGTGACTTAGCCCTAAAAGTCCTAAATTAGTGAGAACCTGTTGTAGATGGTTAAGGCTGGTTCACAGTAGTGATATAACAGTAAGCATAAGCAACATATGCAGACCCAGTAATCACATCTGAGCAGAACAAGCACTGCTAATGATCAGTGCATTCACTGCATCTGCATGTATGTTGCCTGTGCTTATACTTATGTTACTAGTGCGAACCAGCCGTTTGTTTTAGTCTTTAAAGTGTCTGTCACCCTTTTACAATTTTAATAGCTTATGAACCTCCGAAAAGTTTTGAGTACTTCTGTGAAGAAAGTTTAGGTTTAAAGTGAATACTCTATGTTCTACGCTTGTTTGAAATCGTGTAAATGTGACCTTTCCTGACCCATGACCGCGTAAGTAAAAGCCTGGGTCGAAACCTGGGTAGACGTCATCTCATTAATGCATTATTCTCCATGGCGCCTTTTTATCACAACAACATCGATGCATAGAAAATATACACAGTATTTGAGTTGTTAGTAAAGAAAAAAATTCATTTTAGTCAACATGTTCAGTATTTCTTCAAATGATTGCAAAGCCGAATTAATTATATGACGTCAAGATGACGTCTACCCAGGTTTCGACCCAGGCTTTTACTTACGTGGTCATGGGTCAGGAAAGGTCACATTTACACGATTTCAAACAAGCGTAGAACATAAAGTATTCACTTTAAATCAAAACGTTCTTCACAGAAGTATTCAAACCTTTTCGGAGGTTCATAAGCTATCAAAATTGCAAAAGGGTGATAGGCACTTTAATAGATAACAGGGCCGTCCCTTCATGTAGGACGACACAAATTGCTACCAAATTGTATTGTGTTGCGTTCTATTGTATTGTGTTGTATACTATTGTATTTTTGGTAAAAATTCGTGTCGTCCTACATAAAGGGATTGCCGATAACATTATTATTATGCTGCCACAAATTATTCATATTCACTGTAAGATTATGACTTGCAAATTATTCATTATATTTTATGTTACAAGTGCAAATTTGATTGTCTTTTTCAGAAAGACTGTTCACAAATTAGTCAACATTCAAATCAGTACAAACTTATATCTATTCATGCACGTGTATAGGTTGTTAGCTGACAACCTACAAGTTTTGTGAAATAAAGGAAATTTGAAAAATAAATCAAGCTTTTTTTGTAATCAATGAAAGTATATGTGCATTCTATGTTTTGAAAACGTTATATCAACTTTTAGAAAAGGCTGATGAAACTCTTTTTTTTGGGTTAAAATAACCATATTATCAACCATTTGAAAAAAGGTTAAATTGGCCAAAGTTAACTAAAAAAATGGGTTCTCTCAGATGCATCCCAAGTACCATTTTAATTAGTCAATTTGACTAAAGAAATGGTTATTTCAACCTATTAAATAAGGTTCTTACCAATTTCGAATAGGTTAAAATAACCAACGGGAAAAAGTCAAAGTAACCAAATCTGAAGGTTACTGTTACTGATAAATAATGGGTGAAAACAACCACTAGAGAAATGTCGAACTAATCAAATTTAAAGGTTATAATTACCAAACGAATTGGTTAAATCAAACAAAAATTAATTGGTGAAAATGAATTTAAAAAAGGGTTCTCTCAGATGCCTTTAATCACCAATTTTTAAAGGTTATTTCAACTGGTCATTTTTTACAGTGTGAGTAGCCGCCATCTTGGATCTAACCGAGGTTGGGTTTTCACTAGCGAAGGAAGCGACGGAAGCATAAGTGTAAGAAACTTGTGTTCTAGTGAAATCAACACGACGGAAGCATAAGCACAAGCCTCGTTCAGAAGCGAAAACCTCGCTTGCATGCTATATTTACATTGCAAAGGGCCTGAGAATGAGCATTCTGATTGGCTAAATTCATCTGCTTCCGCTTTCTGCTTACGTTTAACTAGTTTTCACTTGAACGGAAGCAACGGAAGCAGAAGCGGAAAGTTTTAACGTTTCTTGATTTTTACCAGAACGCAAGGTTCGTTACGCTTACGCTGACGCTCACGCTTCCGTCGTTAGTGGAAACCAGGCTTTATGTTCGCAATAATTGACGCTTTTTCAAGAACTTTGAACCAGCAACCATCTACTAGTTTTTAATCTATGTCAGGAGTAGGAATGTTCTTGTGAGTTTTTTCGGCTCTTCCTCACAATTGTACAATGTTTTTTTTTTTCTCAGTTCCAAGCCAATTCCAAGTAATCACACAACCCAAGAAAACAACGAAACACACAACACTGCAAACGTTAAGGACATCTTCGTCAAAGGCGATGCCCTTGAAACAGACTACACGCATACACACTACATACAGCACACACAGAACGGCTTCATCTAAACACGGTAAGAAAAGGAATTACTGCCTTAGAACGTTAGAAATAAATGAACACATGAGAGTCAAGTCTTCAGAAGAATGGTTAGTGTTATCTCAGAGAGGCATTCCAGTAAGAATAAGGTAAAATGAAGAGCCAAATGTAGAACACAGGTCTTCTCTAGTTCTGGTAACGTTTCTTCAAGTTCACTGACTGAATAAACGAGCAACATATTTTTTTAATTAACGTGCATGTATAAAGATTGACTAATCATGTGATTACACCTTGCCAGTGATTGGTTATTTGAGTCGTGAATATTATTAACTGATTTTTTTTAAGATTCATTTTGCGTAACGCCTATTTTGCGTAACCTTACTTTTGAGTACCAAACATCAACTCTGCATATATATTTTTTAACGTTGTGTAGATTACTTAACTTGGTGCGAGTTACGCATGAGTAAAGTATTGTATTGCTGTTTATTATTAAGTAATGGTTCGTATAAGAACTGGAGCAAGATCTATTGTTCCGCGGCAATGAATGTGATTTCACTAATCCCACATAAAAAATGGTTCAATTTTTTCTAAAGATATCTCTTGACTAGTGGTATTAATGTTCTCAAATTAAAATGCATGAAATCGCTCGTTGTGTATATGTTTTTGATTCCAAAACAAATTCAGCCAATAGAAAGACACTAAAACAAAAGCGGAGGTATTATAAAATATTTCAATGTTCCCCACATAGGATTTCTTTCTCTCTTTTTACATAGGTACATATTGTCCGCTTCAATCATTTTCTTTAAAAAAATATTGTGAAATCAGAGTTCATTCCTATTTTAGGAGGTTTATATCTGTTTAACCAATAGTGAGATATCAAGATATCAATATATCAATTCCTGGCCGTTGAGTGCTCCTGTTCTTACGCGAACCATTAATTGAAGTGTATAGCAGACACTTGAAGCCAACAAATGGGGCATTTTCATTATGACGTCATTTTACTACAACTATCAGAATCCTTTTCAAATTCTCTTTCTCATTTAGATTTTTTAACTCCTTTGAGAATTCCAAGGCAATGGTCCAAATTAGAGGAACAAAAGAATCCGCGCAAGGAATTCTGGTAGCGATAGGTGATGTGACGTCATCATGCAAACGTACTACCAAAATAGTTAAACTAGACATGAAAATAAACCCACATAATTGTTTTTCGGTACCTGTTTATTTAGCGTTAAAGAAGGTAGAAGCTCTAGGACATTTACCAAGAGACAAAGGAACAGCGAGCAAGCAGAATACAACGAACAATGCTAAGCCTGCCGCCAAACTTGACAAAGAAACCACACCAAAGAAGGAAGTTAATGTTGCGCATGAGCAATACCATGACAATGGAAAGACAAATCAAAGAAAACCCACACAAGTTACACAGGAAAAAGGTAAATAGGAAGAACCCATCATTCACTTGTCAACTTGTTTCATTAATTATATTACCAAAACAAAAAGAAATATCCGACTTCTTATCGATATATTTTCTATTAGGTGTTCATGAAGAACGCCACACCGATTATGGAATAGGGACAAACAAACAAGGTTCCTCCCAAAGTAACGACATTAAAAAGCGGACAGAAAATCACGTCCACTCTCAAAGCCATGAGAGTAAAAAGGGGACGGCGAAAACAAACGAACAAGATCATCAAAACCGAGCTACCCACAACAACCGAGAAAAAGAGTCAACAAAAGAGTCAACAGGTACCGGCACTGATACAAGTATACCAAATTGTACTTCCCTGTTATTCTTATCGTATATATTTAGTATATACCACACAAGTATAAAAAGTGCTTTTCGCGCGCTCTGTTTGGCTACTCCGGGGGTGAATACTCTTTGATATTCACCTCCGAGCGAAGCAGCAATCACCTCGCGCGATTTTTTGTCCATTCGCCAGAAAATAAAATAACTCTTTGGTGCTGGCTATTCATTTGTGTGGTATATACTAAACAATTATTCACCTCAGTGTCGGTGAATAGTGGTAGATATTTAAATATCCACCACTATTCGCCTCCCACTATTCTCTGTTTTTTAAATTTTTTGAAATAATTTTAGGCTGGATATTTCACTTGTGTGGCTAGGTAAATATCCATTACAAGTCACCGACACTGCATGAGGGGAATAACAACTGTATCATGATATCATAAAATGTACATATTAACATGATTATTTTTAAATCAATATTTTAGTGACACAGTCTCCACCTACTGAAGAGTCCAGTAAAAAAGTTGTTATCTCTACAAAGACCGTCGGTAAATATGCAGGTAATATTGTACATGTAACATGAACATTCAGATGCAATTCAGGCCGCATTCACAAACGTTTGAATACGTATTTGTGTGGACGGGACATCGCTGTTAGATTGATTCGACCTGTCCATAGGTCCTCCATCTTGGATTTTTTTTTTTTAATTTCACTGTAATAGAGGTAACGGCTAACGCTGTTGCCACCCAATTCAGATCATGTGATATAAACAGATGCTACTCTGGGGAATTATTACTTTTTCATTCTAATCATAATGCTGTCATGCCTATCTGAATAAAATTAATTTTCAAAGACTCAATTCTCCAGAGTAATGTGTGTTTACATCACATGATCTGAATTGGGTGGCAACAGAGTTAGCCGATTACCTCTTTCAGGGAACAGGATTTTGGACATCTGGGATTCTTATCCTTTACATAAAAAAAACACAGAAATTTCGCGTCATTTCGTTCGGAAAGTTTTGGAAAACGTGGGCCACGCGTACATTTTTTATTTGCCATTTTTATTATATTTTTAAATTCAGTTCTAACCAGATCTGCTCTGCTATGGCTCTCATACAAACTTTGATACGCAATCGTAATAAAAATAATCATATTCTTGTAGTTATATTCGGCATAGTAAGCATTCGTTCAGTTTATCTCTCATGTCTGCTGGGTTGATTAACAGTATCAGCACTTAAACATTTATTAGTTTCATTCCTTTTTCGGCGCTGAAAACAGCACTGACCCAGTGGCGTATCTAGCCTATGGGCCCGTAGACCCGGGCCTTCACGTTTTGCAGCCGACTTGTCTTACTATAAAGTAATGTTGGGTTTGAGGAGCTGTTAAGATACACAAAACATGACCTGAACATGCAGAAGAAGCCACACTTTTGAGAAAGTCTAAATCTAAACATTTCCTTGGGGAGCATAAAGAGCGACACTTACGGACCGCTTGTTTGGGCCTACAATTTTTTTAACCTGGCTACACCACTGGCAACAGAACAGCACTGCTTCCCCTGCTTCCCTCTAAGCTTTTCGGCCGGATTAAAGTAATCTTAAGCATGTTGTTTTAAAGCTAAGGGAGATTAAACTTCTGGCTAAACTAGTTATCGGCATTGAATATCTGGTTCATACCGCGGGTTCTTCTCTTCATGCTATACAATAAATGATTTAAAAGGCTTCGCTTTCTTCAGGTCCCAAGGCTCTGCTAGCCGAGGAATCTAACAATCATCGCGTAGAGGTACTGGAAGGCAGAGTGAAAATACTGGAGAGCGAAGTGACCGTACTACAGACGGCAGTGGCTGGACTCGTTAATCAACTGGATCACGTGCAACACAATGTACAAGGTAATAACATCTCAGTTAAGTGACGATAAAATTAATTATAAGCTAAGGAAGATGTGAGATGATACCACTAGCCTCAAGTTAATATCAGTCTTGCAAGATTGTCACGAGTTGTCTTCATCTTTACTTTTTAAAATGTATTGAACTGTTTCAATTTATTTTGCCAATGTAGAGAGGAGGCGCATGCGCGAGTCTGTCTCCATGCCGGTCCATGCCGGTCCATGCCGGTCCATGCCGGTCCATGTTTCAGTATGGGTTCTACGGTTTCGCTCCTCCTCCTTTGGCTTGGTTTTCACCAATTAATCACGAGCCCATATACGTCCCTCAGTTGACCACTAGGTCGGGAGTAAGGTCAGGAGTGTTTTCGACAACACATTACCTCAAAACCCGATGCACAGTTTATCTAAAGTATAGTGGAAGAAGATCCGCCATCTGGATTGGATAAATTAAACTTAAAATTGTTCAAGTATCTTTTGATCCGAAAGCTAAGACCAAAGACGATCTTACCATTTTTGCCTTTTTAACAGAGGTTCCAAGCGTCAACCAAAGTACAGTTATTACTGGACCCCCTGAACCTTCACAACCTTCACAACTCCCCCAAACCCAACAAAGCCGAATCGCAATGCAATCATCACACTCGTCCCCAGTCGCATTAGAGACTCAACCTGAACGAATGCCTTCAAATGAGCTGCCAGGCCCCCAAAAGGTCCCGCTGTGGATAGCTTTGGAATCGCTGCTTAAGATGCGGGCTCGTGGCCAGGAAAAGAGTGGTACGGAGTCAGCGGTTGTTGAGACAGGTGGATCACAAGGTCCCATGCCTCCCCCTAACCTACAAATGGCTGGACCGTCAGATACACGTGCGTAATAATGAGGCGATATATGTTATTGACCTACCGAGAAGTCCGTGTGGAGAAAACCTAGAGGTCAAGACCGAGGGCAAGGCTTTTCTCTATACGGACGGACTAAGGTCGTTAACTAACGTTTTAATGTTTTTACTTATCAATCTATTTGATTTGCTTTCGTTAATAGACCTTTCCCACATTCCGCTCCAATGCCCACGAACAATGGCACCAAGTCGAGACTGGAGTCGACATTTTCATACATTCACTGTATTTCTTTCTACCCCAATCTCGACTTGGTGCCATTGTTCGATCGAGTACGGGAAAGGTCTATTCAGTCGCGCGCTCGTGCAGAAGCGATTACATTTCTAGCCCGTGTCAGTCTTGGGCGCGAGCTCCTCGTTTCACGCAAATCACTGGCAATCTCGTCAAAAACGTGTGATCTGTATCTGTATGCTTGTTGCATTACAAAACCGATAGTGATTAGCCGGCCCGGATGAGAAAAAACCGAACCGGGACTCCAGCCAATCAGAAAAAATAAAAAGGTTTAATTGTCATGCAATACGTATGAAATGATATACTTCAATCCTCAGTAAATATGCTTGAGGATAACTGAGAGCACACTGCAGAGCTCGTTATAAAAATGTACGCGGTGCGGTATGCATATCTTTATAAGACTTTGTACATACATACATACATATAACTTTATTTCCGTACGCTAGCCACTACAACAGTAAGCTGGTTTCCACGTGGGGCGTAACAATAAATATATGTACAGATTAAAAACATATATTGATAAAAATCAGTAAAAATCTGCTATCAGCATAACTCAGTAACAGGAACAGTGTTGCTGTAGTTTCTGTTTCGGGGAGGAACAAAAGCCACCGCCTACCACATTCTTACTTTGCACGCTCTGTGGATTCCAGTTTTCAAGAAAATATAAAATATAACCGGAGTGCCTCACAACATATCAAGTAACTTGACGCTCTTGCTTCGTTTTCCACGCAAGCACTTCATGCAGTTTGAAATAAATGAAGTGGTGGTTGAAACCTGTACGATTGTATTTTATTTTAAGAATGACTTCATGCTTGCCTACGGTGTATTCCTGTTGTAGAAGTAGTTTCTATCGCCTTATTAGTAAAAACATTACAAGTAAGTCGATCTCATATTTATTGCAGCTGAGGCACAAACGCCCTCTCCATCTGATGTACCTGATATCTCGTTACCAGCCGCCGTTCAAGAAGAACCAATGATGACGGCACATACGATGACGTCACCCAATGACGTCATGTCTACACCTGTAATGACGTCACCCAATGACGTCATTTCTACACCTGTGATGACGTCATCCAATGACGGCATGTCTACCCCTGTGATGATGTCGCCCAATGACGTCATGTCGACGTCTCTACATGATGCCATGAGTGCGTTGCCAAGTGAACCTAGTACAAGCCAATTTGTTAGACCGATCGTGAATATTATCGTGCGGAACTCCGAGGCTGCATCAGCACTCGAGAACGGTGAGTGGGTATCGTATCTTTAAATATATACAAAAAATAACATATTCATTTAGTGGAATGAGTTTACATTCATTCTAAATTCACTGTAAAAGTTAGGAGACATTATATCAGCTAACGACAACTGGTCAGATTTGCGTTATCTGATTGGCTGATTAACATGGGAAATAAGAGGACGTAGCGCCTCGTGAATCTACAACAAATTGTGACCATGCGATGACGAACAGCGTGGTAAATAAGAGGACATACCACGTGGTGTTCACATGCGATGACGAACAACGTGGTAAATAAGAGGACATACCACGTGGTGTTCACATGCGATGACGAACAACGTGGTAAATAAGAGGACATACCACGTGGTGTTCACATGCGATGACGAACAACGTCGTAAATAAGAGGACATACCACGTGGTGTTCACATGCGATGACGAACAACGTCGTAAATAAGAGGACATACCACGTGGTGTTCACATGCGATGACGAACAACGTGGTAAATAAGAGGACATACCACGTGGTGTTCACATGCGATGACGAACAACGTGGTAAATAAGAGGACATACCACGTGGTGTTCACATGCGATGACGAACAACGTGGTAAATAAGAGGACATACCACGTGGTGTTCACATGCGATGACGAACAACGTGGTAAATAAGAGGACATACCACGTGGTGTTCACATGCGATGACGAACAGCGTGGTAAATAAGAGGACATACCACGTGGTGTTCACATGCGATGACGAACAACGTGGTAAATAAGAGGACATACCACGTGGTGTTCACATGCGATGACGAACAACGTCGTAAATAAGAGGACATACCACGTGGTGTTCACATGCGATGACGAACAACGTGGTAAATAAGAGGACATACCACGTGGTGTTCACATGCGATGACGAACAACGTGGTAAATAAGAGGACATACCACGTGGTGTTCACATGCGATGACGAACAGCGTGGTAAATAAGAGGACATACCACGTGGTGTTCACATGCGATGACGAACAACGTGGTAAATAAGAGGACATACCACGGTAAACTATTGTCTGTTTACAATAACAATGTAAAAATAGTCAAGCAGGCAGGGCCTTGAAGACGAGGACAACAGCGTGGGAAAACTGACTCTAGCGCAGGCGATCACGCGAGTGGTAGCAACCCGTGGTATATAAGAGGACATATCACGGTAAACTATTGTCTGTGGTAGCAACGCGTGGTATATAAGAGGACATATCACGGTAGACTATTGTCTGTGGTAGCAACGCGTGGTATATAAGAGGACATATCACGGTAGACTATTGTCTGTGGTAGCAACCCGTGGTCTATAAGAGGACATATCGTAAATATGTTAAATTAACATTTAGTAGTTTTTCAGACTTTTTAACATTCAATGATTGAAGAAAAAAATCGTAAATTTTATCGTTGGAGCCGGATTAGCAGTTGCCCATAACCAGGTACGTCCATATCTTCTATATAGGTGTCACAGCGTTTTCACAAGTTGGGCTATTTTTAGATCATTTCTCCCGCCAATTAGTGGGTTGCACTAGTGGCGGAACGAAAGATGCCTCATTAGCTACTTTTGTTATACCAACAACATAGCTGCTACGTTTTTGTGATTTTATTACCTTAGGAATGATTGCAACCCAAGAATAGCGGGAAACGGTTCTAAAAAAATGTGACATAGGCCTAGTATGCGGGATGGACGCTGTGACATAGGCCTAGTATGCGGGATGGACGCTGTGACATAGGCCTAGTATGCGGGATGGACGTTGTGACATAGGCCTACTATGCGGGATGTACGCTGTGACATAGGCCTAGTATGCTGAATGGAGGCTGTAACATAGGCCTAGTATGCGGGATCGACGCTGTAACATAGGCCTAGTATGCGGGATGGACGCTCCTGGTTATGGGCTCCTGGTTAAATAATATTAATAGGCCATATTTATATAGCGCCATATACCACAGTCTCATAGCGCTTTACATTTTACTGACATATCCCGTCAGTGAATTTTTCGGACTGCTATTACGGCGCCAATGGCTGCCACGCAGTTTACAATGTTGAGTGTGTGGTTATAGTGCAATGGCCAGGCTGCTGTACCGGGTGACAATCCGGCCCCTTCTCTTTTTCGAGTAGTACAACAGGTTCTTTCACATCCCCTTCAAATACTGATTAGAAGTAGAAGGAGACAAGGCCAACGGCTTATAAACGTCCCTACCCAAGGACGCGGCCGAGTTCGAACCCCTGGTTAAACTGAATGACGTCATTGATTCCAAGATGCGGCTTACGGCTAAAAAAAATGAAGTTAATTAATCTTTTCAGGAGCCATTACCAGGAGCGTCCATCTGTGCTATATACGTAACTCAGCGTATTTACACCTTGGGCTATTTTTAGATTTTTTTCACGAATAAATGTGTTCCTTAATGTTTTTTCCACGAATAAATGATTTTCTTTGTTCGAAAGAAAAACAATAACGGCGAAGATAACATATTGTATCGTTCATTCATGCGTTCAGCGTTCGCAAGAAGGTACATTGTCTGTAAAATAATGAAACCTGGTTCTATAAATAGTCAAGGTGTAAATACGCTGAGTTATAGACATTGTATGGGAGATGACGCTCCTGGTAAATGGGCTCCTGATCTTTTACGGCTATGAATAAAAGCATTCGTATATTAAAAGCAGTGCTTTTCCTTTACAGACAGTGTTGAAAAATTCCGACGACATTTATGCATCAGTGTTATTAAAACTCATTTTTAATCTCTGCAGCGATGTGCCAGTCTACTTGTAAAAATGGCGGGAAATGCGTTGGTCCAAACACGTGTAAGTGCCCCACCCTCTTCAACGGTGATCGGTGCGAGCGCTTTTCCCTGTTCGATCTTATTAAATCACCAAAGGACTGGGATAACTCAGTGTGGAAGCGAAACAAGTTACGGCCGCTATCAGCGAGAACTCTACCAACTGGGCAAAGAATATCAATAAGTGATTTAATACGTCTAGGGGCCGCCTCAGCTGCACGCTTTGGGTTACCTAGCGACAACCTTTACGGGATGGATGCTGGAAACCCGATTAAGAGAGCCAAGCTGAGGATTCTACCGCGCAGGTCACAAACGGGAAATACCGCTGAACCGCAAAGAAAACAGTATATCCTGGAAATATAATGACGTCACGACGTGATATTGCAATACAGTATTCATCCTATGCAATGGATCTCAAAATTTTGGAGAATCCATTACTTCTGTGCATTCGTAATCGGAGTGAAACTATAAATATGAGTACTACAGAGTCGACAGCCGTTAAGTTTGGTTTTGGTTTCCTACCTGGATTCTTTGGTTGTTTGCCGTGGGTTCACCGAGCCGAAGCTTACGAGACAGTAATGAAAAGGAGTATCTGCGCGCTAGGACTGATGTAAACACGCGGTTTAAAAACCCAAAGCTATGTATAATAGCACCTCCTTGTACCTGCTTCAATCAATGAAGCGTTATCAGGGAGAGATATAATGTAATATTACTTAGAGGAAATGCACGTTTTATATCCAAGGGTTGTTTATAAATTGTACATATTTCAACTATTGATCGCAAGGTCTATTTGTATATAATAGTTATCTACACTAGTCAAAAATGTAGTCTTGTTTAAACCAGACTTACAGGAATTATTTGCTTCCTTGAGTGAAGCTTTATCCAATCAAATCGTTATTTAAGAGCCAAGTAAAGCCTTTTTTTGATCACGAGCGCAATTCATTGGTCAATGAAGTAATATATCAGCACGTGACTGTTTCCTGACCCATTCATTGGTCAATGAAGTAATATATCAGCACGTGACTGTTTCCTGAAAAAGGCCTGTTAACTTAATAAGCGCAAACAATGTGATGACGTTTGTGAATTATTTGGCTTCCACTTGCCATAGTTACGCGACCCATTCTGTGACTTGTCCCAGGATTCTAGAGGCCCAAATAGATAAGAGATAAGAGAGACGAGAGAAGAGGAGAGAGAAGACAAAGAAGAGCCTCTGGCCTCGCTTCCATGCGAACACTGATTGGTTCACAATTTGAACCTCGTCCCTGATTGGATAATCTATTCATTACCAGGTGCAACCGTGAGTGCTGGTTTAACGGTAATTTTCATTGGCTCACCAATGGCCCAGTAAAACCGGTTTGATGTGTTTTCTTGATTTGACTGAACTCAGCTCATGCATGGAAGTGAGATTCTCAACGGATAACACTTGAGGCTCACCTTTTTCTTCTCTCTCCCTCTCTCTCTTTGCATTTATTTCTTCATGCCTCTGCCACCAAGGGTACCAATTTATCTGAACAAGAGACTCAAACTACAGGTGCACGGTGGTTTGGTGAGTATGTTCGTGCAATACCTTTCTATAGTTTGCAAACAGGCTGTGTGTGTAATATATTATGTATATTTATCTAAAATACGTCGTTGTGTTTTTTAACAATCGGTTTTTATGAATAAATAAAGTATGTTATCACTTGCACGAAGGTTTGCTATTATTTTTTTACATACCTTGTCTTTGACTACGAACATTATCTGATCATTATCTGATCATTATCTGATCATTATCTGATCATTGGCTGATCATTATCTGATCATTGGCTGATCATTATTTGATCATTGGCTGATCATTGGCTGATCATTATCTGATCATTATCTGATCATTATCTGATTATTGGCTGATCATTATTTGATCATTGGCTGATCATTATTTGATCATTGGCTGATCATTATCTGATCATTGGCTGATCATTATCTGATTATTGGCTGATCATTATCTGATCATTGGCTGATCATTATTTGATCATTGGCTGATCATTATCTGATCATTGGCTGATCATTATTTGATCATTGGCTGATCATTATTTGATCATTGGCTGATCATTATCTGATCATTGGCTGATCATTATCTGATTATTGGCTGATCATTATTTGATCATTGGCTGATCATTATCTGATCATTGTCTGATCATTATCTGATCATTGGCTGATCATTATCTGATTATTGGCTGATCATTATCTGATCATTGGCTGATCATTATTTGATCATTGGCTGATCATTATCTGATCATTGGCTGATCATTATTTGATCATTGGCTGATCATTATTTGATCATTGGCTGATCATTATCTGATCATTGGCTGATCATTATCTGATTATTGGCTGATCATTATCTGATCATTGGCTGATCATTATTTGATCATTGGCTGATCATTATCTGATCATTATCTGATTATTGGCTGATCATTATTTGATCATTATCTGATCATTGGCTGATCATTATCTGATTATTGGCTGATCATTATCTGATCATTGGCTGATCATTATTTGATCATTGGCTGATCATTATCTGTTCTCCTACATGGAACACATCTTAGCCCTCATCAAAATCGTTCAGAAGCTGAATTCACTATTTCTTCAGGCCTAGCTAATTTACCAAGTAAAGATTGCTATTCTTGGTGCTTCACTCAAGATTTGATTGTACGAAAACGTAACTTCCAACCACGCTACCGTTATGGCTTGGGCTTCAAGTGTACAAATTTCCATATCTTGCTTTGTATTCTACTGTCTGGTGACATCTCTGTCAACCCGGGACCTATCAACTCATACCACGGCTCTGTTGAAACAGATCAGTCATCTTCGCTTACGGCGTGCCATGACACGATATTACTTGAGTTCCCCAACAAATGCTTGAACTTCTGCCATTATAATGTTTGCTCTCTCACCAACAAGGTGGATGAAATCAAACTTCTGCTGTCATCCGTCTCCGATCGCACTAGTGGTAAGCCAAATCTAGTGCTCGGAATCTCAGAAACATTCCTCGATGATTCCTGGTCTAATGCTTCCCTGGCCGCGGATAACTACTCCATATTCCGCGCTGATAGAAGAGGGAAAAAGGGTGGAGGATTGCTAATTTACATCCCAGCTCATCTACCGGTAAGAAGGAGATGCGATCTCGAAATGCAGGGGATTGAATGCATCTGGTTTGAACTGAAATTCCCGCGCTCGAAGCCATGCTTGGTTTCATTCATCTACCGGCCTCCATCCTCCGATGCTTCGTATCTGGAACTTTTAGATGCTATGTTGACCAAAGCCGATTGTCAGGGTAACCAGACACTAATTTTAGGGGACTTCAATTTTGACTTACTATCCAGAACACATGTAACAAATCGTTTCCTGAATTTAATGCAGTCATATAATCTTCAACAGCTTATAACTGTACCAACTAGGCCGATATCTGGGTCACTTTTAGACCATATTTTTGTCTCTCATAAGGATCATGTTCTTAAATCAGGCACTTTACCGATCTCTCTTAGTGATCATCTACCTGTATTTGCTTCCTGGAAATCCAGGAGCATTAAGATCAATGCAGCAGGGCATAAACTTATAGTTTTTCGCTCGCTAAAGAATTTCTCTGTTGCTAGTTTTTTAGCCGACATGGACTACATTCCATGGAGTACAATGGATATGTTTACAGACCCTAATGATGCCTTAGGGCACTGGTACAGTTTATTTAACAGTGTAATTGACTCGCACGTGCCTTTTAGGAAACGACGAGTTAAAAGGCAGTTTCAGCCCGAGTGGTTTTCCGCTGAGATAGGTACGGCAATTAACAGGCGCAATAATTTGCATAAGAAAGCTATTTTGGAAAACAATGAATCCTGTTGGCGGGAGTACCGCGCAGCACGTAATACAGTAGTGCATCTTATTAGAAACGCAAAGCGCGTATTTTATCATGAATCTATCAACCGCAACCTAGATAATCCAAAAAATCTATGGCGCATTATTCGTAATCTGGCTCCTTCTAAATGCCCTAATCTGCCTAGCCACCTGACCATTGATGGCAAGAACTATCACAATAATTTTGACATTGCTAACTTATTCAACGATCACTTTGCTAATATTACATCTACTGTTAAACTCAGCAGCCCTCTTGATAGTTCCAATTGGGACCACCTTAACGAGTTTGTCTCCTCCAAGCTACCATCTGGTGTTCCATTCGACATTCCACCTGTTTCCGAGGAATTCGTCTCCTCAAGTCTTCAACGCTTGTCCACTGGCAAGGCCGCCGGTTTGGACGGTCTTAACAGCTATTTTCTGAAAATTGCCGCTTCCTCAATTTTCCCTTCACTGACGGCAATTTTTAATCTGAGCATTTCATCTGGTATTTCCCCAGACCTGTGGAAAATTGCTAAAGTCTCGCCAATGTATAAAGACGGCTCGCTCTTTGACCGCTCCAATTTTCGTCCAATATCCATCTTCGCCGTGGTCTCTAAAGTCCTAGAGCGCCACGTACACTTATCTTTTTACGACTTTCTTGCTCAGCACGAGCTCCTATCAGACTCACAGTTCGGCTTTAGAAGGTTCCGTTCATGTGAGCTGGCCATCGCTGATCTCTCGGACAAGATACTGAGTAATATAGATAACAAACTCCTAAATGGACTTCTCCTCATCGATCTGAAAAAGGCATTTAACCTAGTCGATCACAATACACTACTCTACAAGCTCCGGGTCTATGGCTGTTCCCCCTCGACTATCGTGTGGTTCTGTTCCTATCTGTCAGGGCGTACTCAGAGAACCCTATTCCGGGGCACTCTGTCAGACGCACTTCCAGTGTCTGTAGGTGTACCACAAGGCAGCATCCTCGGGCCGCTTTTCTTTCTTATATTTATTAATGACCTACCTTTACAGCTATCCTCTAACATCTATCAGACAATGTTTGCCGACGACACTACTATACTCACCAGAGCCAGCATGCATAACCTCGCCGTACCTTACCCTCGCAGTAATTCTGGCAAGCGCACTCTGGCTTATAGCGCTGCTATTCTTTTCAATTCCTTGGATCCTGACTTCAAGCAGCTTGCAACATCTACTACTACGCTCTCTTCTAATACTCTGTCTACCAGGCTGGCTTCTCTTAAGTATAAGCTTCGTAACGTTTTTCTTCCGCAGATCTCCTCTGTTAACCATCTAGAGGAGCTCCTCTGCTATAACTGTCGCTCCTTGCTTCACTGCTGCTGCATTTCTGGCGCCGCGTCCAGGGCATAGCCCCTTCCATTGCGCATAGTGTTCTAGTAAGTATATTTTGTTTTTGATTTTATTTCATATTAATTCTCGTTACATTGATTCCAATTACTCGTTATATCTTGTAATGTTGTAGCTCGTGCGTTAATTTTTTCCCATACTTCCTTTCCTTTCCATTACGTTTTATTTGTAACATAGAGGGCCCCATGTTAGATAACTATGTAAGGTTAATGTGTCTTCCCTCTGTAAATAAAGAATATTGTATTGTATTGTATTGATCATTGGCTGATCATTATCTGATCATTGGCTGATCATTATCTGATTATTGGCGGTGACGTGTCCCAATAAGTAAAACTTCAGTTTTATCGTTATTTAGTTTGTTGCAAAGCATCCATTTGTTGATATCTCTGACAGGAGTTTATTTAGGCTTGTTCTGTACATCTGAAGTTGACTTAAACGATAAATAAATTTGCGTGTCGTCAGCATAAAAATGGAAACGCATATTATGTCTACTTACGTCACCAAGTGGAGAGATATATAGGAAATACAGCATAGGCCCTAAAACAGAGCCATGAGGTACCCCACAAGTAAGTTTGACTTGTGGACTTCCCTTTGTTTACCTTAACAAACTGTTTCCTATTGAGGAGATATGATTCAAACCAGGAAAGTAAATTACCCTTTATGCCGAAACGATAAGATAGCCTATGTAGTTGTAAAGTGTGATATACCGTATCGAACGCCGCATGCAGATAAATCGAACAACAATAGGATAACTGTGCAGTGATTGTCAATGGCCCTAAGAATACATTATGAACTTTAATACTGGACGGCTGAAATTTGATGAAAAATTCGTGCTTTCCAATGGAATACAATGCAGTTGGAAAGCGCTTTCATTTCGGCTTGCGATCGGAGTTATGAATACAGTTATGTAATCGTGATTTTGCCGTTTTAGTTATGCAAATAGCGGGTTGATATTATTGGTTCCGTTTGGATTTTACATATCTTAGCTTTTTGCTCCCGAGGCTTGTGATGTCTGGCCGGTTTTTTCCGTGGATTTTAGGGCGATTGCACTTAGGTTAGAGTTACATTTATGAGACCATTGGTACAACAGTTGTAACTTATTACGTTTTATATGTATTTTATTTGGTTCGTATATATGTAACTCGAACTGGAGGCGATAAAGCACAGGTATCCTGTATCTGGCTATCAAACGTCTACATGTCAGTATGGGGTCGTGTTTTTCAGTTCTTTTGGCGATACAACCTATTTCGGCCGAGAAAATCGAAGCAAAATTGATGCAAATCAGGACGAATCTGTATCAGATTTACAGGTCACTTATCGTACATTGATTTCCTCTGTTTTCCTTAATAAATTATTAATGAGTTTGATAAGTAACATAGATCTGTATGTACTAGTTAAAAAACGAGCAGGAGAGTTTTATCATGAGATATAAACTCGAGGGCGCAGTATGATAAAACACAATATGCGAGTTTTTTTAACTGACTTCTAAAACCTGAAACCTTTTCGAAGACAATGTTCTGAAATACTGTTATAAGACGGTAAAAAAATACTTTAGATTTTAAAAGAACATTTCAGGTTCGCTTTTGCAAAAGCGCTCAGTGGAACAAAATTATGCATTTTAAGACAAACACAGAATCTCAAAGGAATAAAACCGATGTTTGATTGTGTAATGGATTTGAATATGAATTGCTCAGCAATCAGCAGTGGCTGTTGTTTGTTAATGTTGGAATGTTGAGTGGTGTGAACAAAATTGCATAGCTGCTATTAGGCTTTGTACGTCATGTTATGACCTGCGCTGTTGAACGACTGCCCCGAAATTCACGTCCCATAATGGTGTAACAGCCATGGGTTATGAGTTCGGTGCTGAAAGAATTGTTTCTTCGGCAGGTCTAGTCATTGCATGCCCGACTGGCTTGGAAGGTCTGTGTGTTTACAGACACTGATACAGCACTGATAAAACATCGGTGTCTACATGAGATATAGACAATGGTGTTTCATCCGGGCCAGTGTCTATAAATCGGATATAGAACTAATGAATAAAAACTTTAGTTTTATATCCGATTTATAGACACTGTGGCCCGGATGAAACACCGTTGTCTATATCTCGTACAGACACTGATGTTTTATTCGTCAGTGTTGTATATAGGCCCATCACGTGATGCTTATTGGCTCACATGATTGGCTGACTGCCTCATTGACTATTAAATGAGTTTTAGAATATTGTTTCTAAGATCATTAATATTCAATTAGTGCGAGAGCCAATCTGGTGCGATAGATTATACCACGTGATGCCCTCTATAAACGACAATACAAAAACTTTTGATTATTGAACTGGAACACTTACAGAACTCTTGATTATTCAACTGGGACACTTACAGAACTACATTACGTCACCAGTTCTATAAGTGTTCCAGTTGAATAACCTAGAGTGTTGTAAGTATTCCAGTTCGATCCTAGCTAGAGTGCAGTGTTGTAAGTATTCCAGTTCGATCCTAGCTAGAGTGTTGTAAGTGTTCCAGTTCAATAATCAAGAGTTTTGTAAGTGTTCTAGTTCAGTACGCACTCATCAGCCCCACATTCCCCTGAAACATTCAAACAAACTCCCAACTTTTGGCCTTCAAATGTAAAAAAATAAATTATGTAATTGAATAAAATCATTCATTATTTGCTTTACTAAAAGGACTTTAACCGAGCTATATAATTTGTTTGCCTTTCAGTATATGTAGCCAATTAGTTACGACTCCCAAGTTTTAGTGGCCGGGTATTCTAAAGTTGCGCCTTCATTCGAGTAGATTGCCAGCCCTGAAACGCTCTGGAATATGTTTACACAATATTTCATAAACGAATATGATGATACTGGCTGGAATACTAGATTCAGGCAACTCTTGTTTCTCCTTTAATTTGAGGTTTTTGGCTTTCGAAATACTGCCATCTCAGGTTAGAAGAGACGAACCTCACCCCGCAAACCGGCTCAACCTCGCAACTGACTGAACTAGTGAAATTTGAAATGCAAATTTGTTTTAAAGTACAAAGGAATTCTTCCGGATTATTATTCAGTGAAATAAATATTGCACTCATGCAACTAGAACACAAGAAGCCCAGATAAGTTTTTAGAAATGTTACTCTTTTTGAAGTAAATCTTGACTTATTTTGATTATATTGCGTTTGAACATAGTTATGTTTGAGTTCTAGAAGTAATTTACAAAATTCGAGTCCGTGTTGTATCGGAGATACAGATCCTCGCCCCAGGCTCTACCGATACAACACGGCTTCTTATTTTGTAAATAGTACTTACTTAAAGACTTGGTTTGAAAACGAGTTTGTATTGAAATTGTTTGTGATCATCAGGGTTGGTTTGAACCTTGTTTGAAGTATGCAAAAATATTTCTAAAGAGTTGTAATATATATATTCGTGTTTGCTTGTTTTGTATGGTAGAGTATTGTAATACAGTTGTCAATGTCGTCTGCTGTATGACCAGGCATATGCATTATCACACTCCATATGTTGTTGTCAGGTTCTTGATTGGTTCATAAGTAGAATAGAAATGCACGAGGGCATGGACAACCTTTGGCATGGACTTTAGTAGCTTTCAAACACAGGTGTCGTACAACTTCTTGTGTGAGTTTCTAAGCCCCTCCCCCAAAAAAGGAAAGAAAAAGCTTCAAAAATAGAAAATACCGGGCTTCCTGCAAAATCTAACATAACGGGCTTCCTGTGGTTATACTGAGCTACCTGTGTTGTATACTACGAATCGAAAATATCGGGTTTCCTGTCGTATAAATATCGGGCTTCCTGTGGTATATGTCTACCAAATAATCTAAAATGTCGGGCTTCCTGTGGTATATGTCTCCCACAAAATAGGAAATACCGGGCTTCCTGTGGAATACGATAGGCAACTAGTTCCTGTAAAAACTAGTGTTGGTCTGCGTCGGCGGGGAAGATAAACACTGGTATGTAATCAACTGAAGTCGATTGAGGTATGCTAACCGCCGTGGAAAGCGAGTAGCAGCTGACGTTTCGAGCGTTAGCCCTTCGTCAGAGCGTTAGCCCTTCGAGCGTTAGCCCTTCGTTAGCCAGGAGCGCCATCTTCCCCATTGGGTCTGTTTCCAGCACAGGAGTAGATGTGGCTATATTTAGAATTGCATTTCGCGCGAAATAAACCGCAAAGGCCATGTTGTCTTAGCCAATCAGATAGCTAACGTCACTTCTCATTATTATTCATTATCATTCTTCTTACTTTCAACGCGGGAATTCGAATTGCTGGTTTTCACTCAATCCCTAGAGATTCAAATGACAAAGGGCATGGCGGCCATGTTGGTGCCCCAACAAAAGAAGCTAACGAGGAATCTATTGTTTAAAGGCACCAACATGGCGGCTATGACGTCAAGTGAAAACCAGCAATTCTAAATATAGCCACATTTACTCCTGTGCTGGGGCCCCAGCCCATGACATAGGAACGCTCCTGGTATAAATGGGCTCCTGTATCAATTGATTTCATTGATAGCGTCTCTGAAAGAGTCCAACCCCGGAGTTTATCATTATAAGCATAACCCTAATTCTGGCTATTAATCTGTTTCCAGGAGCATAATACATGGCCTTAGTTACCATTTGGAATGGTAACTACGGAATAAGACTACAGTCAGGACTCGCGTTAATTCGAACGTAGCGTGCCCACGTCACGTCATTTTCCCGCCCAAACTAAATGAAAACAAAGCCCTGTTTCTAGTGTTAGGAATGTATGTGAGACGTTTCGCCAAAAAAAGCTACTTAGCTGAGGACGGTTTAAGATTTCTTAATTTGTAATTCACTGTGAGTTTACTAAGTTAGAAAATTGTTTACCTAGGAAACTTGAATCTCGTCAGCGGACCCGCTGACCAGTTTGAAGGCTCTACGGACTCAAGATCTTGCCGCCATATTTAAATACACCGTAAGTCCGGCACAGCTTCCACTAACTGAGTTCTTTCCACGCCGAAAACTCGTTATTTGAATTAGACGAGTGTAAATATTAATCACTGTATTGAATAGAATGAAGTGCATTCAGGGAAAACTGCCTTACATGTTATATTAAGGCCAAGTAAAAAAAACATGTTTTACGTCCGGATTTCCAAAAACTAAGCGTGCGGCCCTTTTTATTTGTTATTTTCGATTCCCACCATCGAATTCTCCGTAGGCAAAGGTGCTAAATACATGTAGGTCTCGTAAGGTCAGTTGCCTATCTATTACGTTACCGGGCATACCATACTTGTTTTATAATTTTCGCGTACTGCGTATCAAAACGCAGTCATAAACCATGTTTTCACTTAGAATTTACCCAGCAACCCCCGAGCAATCCTGTGTTTACTTATTCGACTGACATTACTCGAGAGAAGTACTGGGTACGACTTGTCACGAACGCCTGTGACTTTTTATTTCTCGAGGTAGATTCGATAGATTATAACAAATAATAAAAAAAGAATGCGGCCTCAAAAAAAGGAAACGTGCGCGGACGATAATAATTATCATGTCATTCCGTCAATCAATCCTCAAATTACACCATCCGCGTGCGAATGTTTAATACTATATTCAACATGGGGAATAGTCTCGTGCAATATAGAGCGGCGGGTGTAAAGTACAGGTCACAGATCAGGTTGTTAATTCTAAGACAAATCCTAACCCTAGCCACAAACCTAACCCTTACCATCGGACGAGTTTACAGGTAAACGACGGGTTCTCACTCACCTACATACAAACATACACTTTATTTATACACAAGTAAACATCAGTAATAGCATAAAGCAATTAAAAAAATACAGAGATTGTAAAAAATAAAATATGCCTACTGTTTTACATGAATGTCGTGTGTTGAAGTATGGTAGTTAAAAATAGGGAAGTTAGGTTACAATATAGATAATCTTTTCTTAAAATTACTTATTTTATCGGAGGCTCTGACATCCTCGGGCAGTGCATTCCATATCTTTGCCCCGTCAAAACGAAAGCATTTTTTACCGAAGTTTGTGCGCGGACGAGGAAAGGAGATTTTAGTTGACGAGCCTCTGAGATTATATTGGATAGCTTCGGTTCTTCTTTCAAACATTTTAGTCATATACTCGGGTGCAAGGCCGTGCAGTGCTTTATAAACCATGACTGCTTTTTGAATGGTCCTTTGAGATTCTAGTCTTTTCCACCCTAGGTTACTCAGTAGCTCGTCAACATGGGTATGGAATGGTAGACCAGTTAGTATGCGGGCTGCTCTGTTTTGTAGTTTTTGTAACTTGTCAGACAGTCCTTGGTTTAAGTTTCCCCATATGCAGCTACAATAGTCAAAGTGGGGCTGAATTAATGCCCTATAAACACTTAAGAGAGTCGCAAAAGGAACAAATGGCTTCATGCGTTTAAGCGCACCAAGACCAGATGATATTTTCTTTGTGAGTTTTTCGATACGAGTATTCCATGTTAAACATTCGTCAAGGTGTACTCCGAGGTACTTCACTGACGAAACTCTCTTTACAACTTCACCACCCTAGAGCTAGGGTTCACAGGTAAACAAGAAGTGACCTGATCTGTACTTTACACCCGCCCAATATTGAGCTGTTTATTAGGATGCCTCAATATATCCGAGATGTAGAGAGTATCGTGAATGTGCACCATATTGTCAAGGAAATTCTGCAATTTTTTTAGCAAATTAATGCAGGAAAACAGTGTGTTGCCGTTTTTGTGCTCGTTGGTTAAAGGTTTATCGATCAACATCGTAATCCTATCAGTTCAGCATTTGATATGTTCCAGGTTATGAATATTGTCAATTCCTTGTACACGATGCTTTCACAGTACACTAGAAATACCCATTTACTTCTCACAGAATTACCAACAATGGAGTTTCAATATTTGATACAAATTACAGTCTACAATGAGCAACGCCTTGTAAAAATTCACTTCAGCGAGATATGTAGCCGATACTGGAAGCCAGTCATTGGCTATCGATATGTAGCTTGTACGCAATGACTGATATGAAAGGTGTTGGTAGACGCTAATCCGGGGGAAAAAACCAGCGAAAAAAGAAAGAACTAAAAAGAAATGGCTACAGCACGAGGTATTCCCAGACGCCTGTGTGGTGCATAATTCTCTATCAAGTCGCCTTTGGCCACAGGGAACCCAACTAGGTCTGTCATGACGAAACGTTTGCCGTTTTATTATTTTCTCCAACATTTCGGCAAAGCTACCTCCTAACGATATCAGGAGCCCATAACCAGGAGCGTCCATCCCGCATACTAGGCCTATGTCACAGCGTTTTCACAAGTTAGGTTATTTTTAGAAGGGGTTTCCGCTATTCTTGGATTGCAATTATTCCTAAGGGTAAAATCACAAAAGGGTAACAGCCATGTTGTTGGTTTTACAAGAGTGAGATATGCCTCACTGCCTACATACAAAGGAATCAATACGAGGCTCCGTGCACAATGCTCAGTCGTTCGTGAAAAGACTACAGCACTTATATAGCTTGTCACGAACGACTGAGCATTATACACGGAGCCTCGTATTGATTCCTTCGTATGCAGGAAGTGAGGCATATCTCGGAAGTGGGTTATTTGAGAACTTTCAAAATATCAATCAGTGCCTATAAATCAAGTATAGCACGAGCAGTTCATGCGATTTTTTTCCTTTATAATATACTGAGGAAACGTTTGCTGAGAGCATACGACTGTACACTCAATAACCTTTAGATGCACTCGTCATTGACCAATCATAATCGAGATATTTGTTGAGTATGTTATAAGACTCAATATTCAACTCAATATATTTTTATTAGATCACTGTGACATAAAAAAATTTGTGGTGCACATGCAAGAATGCTGATTAGATACTAATTAGCTTTGAGTAAAAAACTACAATACAGATACTGATAATGATACTGCATTACTATCCACAGATTTTACCCTCAAATTAAATCAAAACTACAGTACAATGTATTTCTACTTCTACTAAAATAAAGTAATGAAATCCACATACATTTTTAGTAAAATGCTGTGCTGATAGTAATACAGAACTATTAAAAGTGTTTACATTACTATATTTATTAAACAAGAACATATATATATGTAATATTTACTATCTCACTGTATGTCTTATACATGTACCAATGTTCCTCGTTGGCAGGTCATAGAATTTATTTCTCTAAAAAATTGCATTCTTTACATTTGCGACTTTAATTTCTAACTGCTACATTTAACCACTAGCCTCCAGTAAGGTCTGTTTTAGAGCGGATTTCAATTGAGTGTCGGAAGTGTTTTGGTTTTGCGTTTACTAAGCTCTCCTATTGGCTGAGAAAATAAACCAACCAATCAGAATCCAAAGTAAAACCAAACGCAAATTGGTTTTGCTTTGGTTTGTCATTGGCTCACTGGAAAGCCATTTATGAGTTACTTGTGATTACTCGCTCCTGTGATTGGCTGGCTGTGGGTAATTTGCGTTTGGTTTCACTACACTCAACTGAAAACCGCTCTAACATTTCTTCCCTCAGCTGTCATCTTCTATGTTCAGATGGTGCAGACTAAGAAGGCAGGCCGTATGTCACTGAGTATAATAAAAGAGTTATTGTAGTTAGTTCTTGTATTGCATTTTTGCAATCATACAATGTACATCTACAATGTATATATAAGAAAATAATTGAATTAGAAGTGTTGAATGTAAAGGTCAAATCACCAGATGGCTAAAAAAGTAGACAGATCATACTACTCACAGATTATAAATTAATAGGAAAAACGTAGCCAGCATTATTAGAATGGTCATTATTTCAATGTTATCGTCATTATTTCAATGTTATCGTTATTATTAAAAAAAAGTGGCCCAACAACACAACACCGCGGCCACAGGTAGCCCAAGCTCTGTATAATATTTAACAGCATTTGTATGGGATATTTTTAGTTTTCCATGTACAACGTCAATCTTGACTAAAAATCGACAAAACCTATAAAGTGTCTTCTTGTGTTCCTTAAACTATGTCTGTGCCATGTTGTAGCGAATTTCAGCAAAATTTCCCTTAAAACCCTACCCTTTTAGGGGTCATTTTGAAAATGACCGTTGAGTACCCCCATTATTTTGGTACCGGAGTTCCCCCTGGGTGTACATGCAGTGACTACGATTCAGAATTTCAAGCCAAAACCGGCCAATATGAAGCATGTAACTGGAAAAAATGTTTGCATCAAATCAAGACATACTCGGCTGGAAATACGATGTTGCAATATTATTTCAAGGGACGAATAACTTAAAAGCCATACAAACATACATAAGCTTATACGACATATAATCGGTATCCTTAATACAATTATAAAAATATCAATAATTATAAAACTGTTTTTAACAAATTGAAGTTAGTTTTTTATGTGTCTGTTCTGATATTGACAATGATTTTCGTCATAACATGGTCAAAATAACTGTGGATACGCCGAGTGGATCCGCAGCTATTTTGGCCATGTTTTGACGAAAATCATTGTCAATATTAGGACAGACACATAAAAACTAACTTCAATTTGTTTTTTACAACAACAACAAACTAAATAGTCAATTTTACAAAAACAAAACACTTTTAGCTTCAAACGAAAGTCGCACGCGCACTCCTTGACAAATGAGTCAGCTTTTGTTGTCTATCCAAGTTTTGCATATGAAAATAAGCCAATCAGATTGCGAGAAATTTGGCGGTTGTTGTAAAATACATGATAGCTGTGCAACAATACATTAAAAATACTTTTTATACTACTAAACTAATGGTCCCCGAAGCCCAATTAGTTCCAAAGTTGGTTGAGGCTTCTCTTGAACAACCCGAGAGACTCAGCATTTCTAACATTTGCTGGAAGGCTATTCCAAAGAGCTGCACCAATATAACAAATGCTTTTCTTAATGCATTTTGGTTTTGGAAGCTCCAGCTTTTTGTGTGAGTCCTTCAAGTTGTATTTCGTATGTTTGAATTTAAAACGATCCTGCAGATAATTTGGCACGGTGTGATTAACTATTTTAAACATTGTTATGACTTTAAGCTTTTTCCAACGGATTGACACTCTATCCCAGGAAAGTTGATCAAGTAGCAGCTGGAGATTTTTTTTCGTTTCTTCGATTTTCACGAATTTTGAGGAGCTGAAATCGGCTCAAAAAACCTCTCATTCGCACTTGAAATCAAAAGCAAACACGAAATCAGCACTAAGTGGTTACAGTACCTTCTATAATCTTTCCAGCCACCAGGTTTGTTTGCACAAAATCAAGTGACTGTAACCATGCCATGCTTACATTGCATTTCACTATACCACATTTTCCTGCACCCACCTCCCATTGCATGCCGAGTAATTAACAAAACATTGACAGTAGTCGTCCCCTCTGGGACTACTGTAGTTTTTTGTATAAGTCTTTTGTCCCTACGACCACTGTGAGTGGTGATTTTTACACAAGCCTTAAAGTAGCAAAAACACATCCTAATAGGTTCAGCAGGGGAAAAAGATCACCAACCATGCAGAAATTCCCTTGAATATTCTTTATGATGTCCTCTGGCTGACTCTTACAGTGGTTTATTTGTCCAAAATTAGAGCAGATATCATTCAAAACCCTACAGGAGAAGCAATACATGTACCTATCGCGTTATCGTCGATGAGCATGCAGAATTCTCCTGAATGGTATTGTGAGGAAAGCTTGTGACCTTGGCTTAAAAGGTCAGCAGTATTTAACTATACCAGGCTAGCCAAACTTGAACTGAGAAGAGAGGGTTGAATTAATTAGCACTCAGGATTTCACCAATTGTGCCCAAACACGCCTGGTAGTGAACGGGTTAACATAAGTAAACACTGGTACATGTATATAATCAACTAAAGTCGATTGAGGTATTCTAACCGCTGTGGAAAGTGAGTAGCAGCTGACGTTTCAAGCGTTTAATAGCCCGTCAGAGCAAAAGAGGAATTTGTGGGTGGGGAAACAGTTTATATAGTGTTGAGTGCATGATTACCACTGAGGAAACATGTGCTCCAATCAATTAGGATCAAAGGAAATTGCGCCAACAATAGAAATGGTAATAGTTGTAACAGGAAGTGTTGATGAGTAAACTAAGGAAACATGCTGATCTAAGTGTGAGTGAATACGTGAATTCTGAATTAAATGAACGAAAAGCGTGCATTAATACCGTGAGGTGCCAAAGTGCCTAATCTGAAAATAAAGTTATGTTCTTTGCGTTTACAGGTGTCAGTAGTACCTTGATGAAGAGAAATGCCGCATACAGTGATGTGATTAATGCAATGACCAGGAACTTAGGTTAAAGTGACATGCTACAGGTTTGGCAAGATCCTTGCTGTTAGTTCTAACATCTAGCAAGTGTTAGCAGAATCTTCGCCCTGTTTCTCTAATGTAGAGTTTGTTACAAAGTGTGCAGGTGATACAATAAATAACATTACTGGAAGTACAATCAAAATGATCAGTGACTTTAAGAGGTCCTGAAATAAATGTTGTAGGTTTAGTGTAAGCACAGGTATTGCATCGTGTCATAGAACATTTAAAAGTGCCTGGTTGAAGATCAGGATGTAGTGATCCTTTGACTAGGGAATCGCGGAGATTCTTGTCACGTTTGAAAGAAATAAGAGGAGGCTGTGGGAAAATAGAGGCGGCCTCTGGATCACTCTGTAAAATCTTAAAGTTCCTCTCGATAATTTTCTTGATAGACAGATTAGACGGATGGTAAGTCAATGGAAGGGTCATTTCACAGTATTTGGAATGTTACGGAGGGGAAGACAAAACTTTTTAACAACTTGTAGCTATTTAATTATGGAATCATTTAATATTTTTTGTTGACAGTAGCATTGGTATCCATCTATACTAAAGCTGCAGGGAGAGCAAACAAAAATTCAAACATCCATGTATTGATCACAAGAAAAAATATTCAGCATTACGGAGGGGAACAGAAAAATGCCTTTTTTTAATCTTTAAGTTTGGCTTAAGATCTCTGTGAAGTTACGATATCTCAAGCACCTTCTTTAGTTTAATAATGTTTCTCATTTACCTGACTTTCTAAAATCATGAGAGACAAGAGTTTATCTGTCTTTGTTATTGTGTGAGATAATCATATAAGAGCACTGGTGATGTTACGGAGGGGAAGTCATGCTTAGTACTTGCAAAGCATGCTGACTGAAACATTAATGTGCAAAACCTTAAATATATTTTTTATTAATTCTTTAATTACAATCAAAATAACTTCCTTCTCAATAAAAAAATTCCCCTCCGTAACAATTTTTCCCTTCCGTAACACTTTTTTATTTTGCTGTATCTCAGGAAAACTAAAATCAAACAGATGCTAATGTATCTCATCTGTTGACTCCCAAATTAAATTGGAAGGAATAAAAATGGCAAAGTATTTGGGCTTAATATGTAACTGTAATACTAATTTATGTACCTCATATTGTTACGGAGGGGAAAATAGCATATTGGTTGAAATCTCTAATCCTGATAGAACATTTTCCGAAAATATTTCTATTACGTTACTGTTAAGGGTGACTGGTATGTTATGTCCACCAGCATAGAATGCCTTTATGTAATCTATGTGTTTGTAAAATAGAAAAAAAAAAATCCCCTCCGTAACACAATTTATCCTTTTTTTCCAAATCAGTGTTATTGTTTTTCTTTTGGGTGACACTGGAATGAAAAAAAATCTTAATATCATAAGGTTTGATTATCCAGCTACTAGAAAAAGTAGTTTTTAATGTCCTGTAACCTTTTTCATATTTCTTATTTTTTTTTGTTCAAAATACTGTGAAATGACCTGGAAACAGAATCCTATCTTCAGTCTTCGGTTTGGACAGTAGCAGAGCCGTTCTTCTGTTGATGTCACAGGCACAGTCCAATGCAGTTGTCACAACAACGTTAGGATAACCGTACTCAACAAAATAAGTAACCTAGGTTAAAATTAATTTGACCTGGGATAACATATACATGTATTTAAAAAAATATTATCAACAGGTATAAACATTTCATAATTACATACATTAGAACAATATTTCTTGAGCAGCTCTTTCATTTCTGGTGATTCAGCACACTGCAGGTATGACGTACCATCTGGAGCTGTACCATTTGGATTTGCACCCTGAAAGTTTCAATCCATAAACATAGTGATCAGTGTTTCACACTCTTCATTGTATGTTATACAGAGCATAATTTACCTTTTCTAGGAGAAATTCAGCACAGCTAACATGCCCTTCCCATACAGTAGCCAAAAGAGGTGTAATACCATTGCTATCTTTTTGCTGTCAAAAGAACCACACAAAATATATCAATTATTAATAACACACATTTCATGAGTTTGAGAAATAGTAATAATTTCTTACTAACAAAGCATGATGGCAAAACTGAGAATGTTGGCTCAAGGTTACAACAGTATCAACTGATTGCAATGAGGCCCATAATATAAAAAAAACACCAAGCACTGACAGGGCTCGGCACTAACTTGTTCAGGTACTAAGCCTGTGGTATAGTGACTGTGGGAGATTACTAGTCCCTTGGTCTTTTCCACTATAACCCAATATACATCTCTTATAATAATGCGTTGCCCTGAGGAACACTTTTTAATAATAAAGTTGAAATATTTGGGCAAATGCAAAATCGACCCATTGATTTCTTAATTGGATAACAAATGACATACCACTGACAAAAATGTAAGCCATGACTAGTTCCTAGTCTCCTGAAAAGCAGCATTTTCCAAGACTATATCTGCATAATGTCTAAGCTATAGTTACGAGATGATGTATCATGCGCTAGTCAGCCCTAGAACATCTGCACCAAGCCAACCTTAGTTTACAATGCCAGTTGCATTACCCTAACACAAAAAACCCTCACAAACTTACATCAACAAATGCTCCATTTTCAAAGAGCTTCTCCAACACTTTTCTTTGTCCATAGTCTGCTGCAATATGCAATGGCCTTCTGCCAGACCCACCCAACTCTTCATTCGGCTTAAATCCCTATAAAAAGACAGACGCACATTGAAAAGTTAAGATAAGTGTGGCTGGCTTTCAACTATAGTAGCCATGTACATTAATACCGCATCAACAGTGATCAAATCAACTATAAGATTATTTTTGTAGTCATGGTCTAATAATCTTTACAGTGCAACTAATGAAACTGGGGCCACTTAGACATTCAATGAGAACCAATCACATTGCAGCATGAAAACAAAGCACTCCAATGAGAACCAATCACATTGCAGCATGAAAACAAAGCACTCCAACTTATGCTTACGAGCCATTCAGTGTTGACTAGAAGACAATTGCATTTCAACTTTTTTAACACATTTGGTTTTTATCATAATCATAAACTGATTATAGTTTAATGTAATATTTAATAGCTTGATGTAAATGTTTTTACTAGAACAGGGGAGGTAATTTAATGCATTCCTATTTCAAAATTTTATCTTAGTTTAGAATAATTGCTATCACTACCACTATGTATTATCATTATCTTATTCTATTTTAATTTTTTTTGTGGCATACCTGTAAATTAACTGGTAACATCTTCACAGACCCTATGTCTTGTCTGCATCTGTGGGGGCGTTTCCCCATGTAGCTACATGTAGGTGTATTGACCATGGTAAATAAGTAGAGGAAATCACATGAACTGCTCATGCTATAGAGGATTTACAGGCACTGAGTGATATTTTGAAAGTTCTGATAATTGCACAAGCCTTTAGACGAGTACAATTTGATAACTTTCAAAATATCACTCAGTACCTATAATTCATGTATAGCACAAGCAGTTCATGTAATTTTTTGTTTATAATATACCAGTTGAGCAAACATTTGCTGTGAGGATGCGACTGTGCACTCTATACATGAAACTTTTTCTGCACTCATTATTGAGCAATCACAATCCAGAGATTTTGTTGAGTATATTATATGTATTGTAACTTGCTAGAGCTTCGATCCAATAAAAGGCAAATTTGGTGGACTAGTTCTGAAGTCAAAGTCTTTAGAATGAAGGAATCGCCTGGATGTGCTAGGATTTGTATTTTGGAATGCTTTATTTTAGTTTTGACGTGTGTCGTTAGTTCTTGTTGTCTAAGTGGCCCCGGTTTCAGTAGTTGCACTGTAAATTGGCCATGTTAGTGCAAGAATAATTTATATATGTTGTGGTTTATTTTTTCTGTATAGTTGTTGTCAGGTTAGAATAAGGTTTTTTATGTTTTGTAAGGTACATGTATGTACATTTAGGATAAATATGAAGGGAAGATGATTGTAAAGGTAAATTGCCAAAAAACAATAACCAAGAGAAAATTTCCAGCCATGATAAATACTGCAATATAATATAAACTTTAACATATACAGTCCCACTTTAAAATTCAAAATGCTAAGAGTCCTCAATAATTAATTTAGTAAAGATTGACTATTAAGTCATATCCATACTGGTGAAACCAGTCAAAGATCAGAATGATAATCTTTGACTTGCATGGTCATGTTTACAATTAACAATTAGACATATACAAACATATACTTGTACAGTATTGTACATTTGTATGTACATTTATGAAGAATAAACTTAAAAAATTACCCAAAGAGGACTTATTAATAATCTATTCACTAAATTGGCACTATTACATGTACTATACATTACATGTAGTTTGCATTAAATAAACTAGCAGATACCTTGGATAGTACCCATTCCTACATGTATTTTGTCCATACATGTACTTCTAGAGTCAGCTTGTAGCACTTGGGGCAATTCAATTTTGTTTACTGATTTAAAAGACCATCATTAAGTACAATCTGTCATTTTTCAGTTTCAGCTAAAAGGAAGCTCAGGCACACCTATCTGGTATTGTCTGTAATATTACTGGCACCATTTTTTGACACTTTATCACAAATGTTTTCTCTCAATGAATAATTACATTTTGCTCACTAGAAACTGGAGTTAAAACGGTTTATGTTTATTATAATATAGGGGAATGGTAAACTAGACATTGCAATTTTGCACTTGTACATTTAACTGTACAAACATTGCATTTGGAATAATAATATTTTGGATCAATGGTCTTGCAAAGTCATTTATTCCTGTTGAACTCTTACTCTTTATATGAATTTTATAGTGTATTGAGGAATTAGCCTTCTACTTTCTAGTGTTATTCAATTACTCTTAGTATAATTAATGAGTGAAGAACAAGGGATTGGATAAGTTTGAATATCCTGCAGTTTTCCCATCTGTTTTCATCAAACGCAGCTACATTGTATTTGTAATCAACAACAAAACACCATTCTTTCGTAAGAAATCACTCACCAGTTTAATCAAGAAGGCCGTAATCTTACAGATTTCGCTGCCACTGGCTAAGATCACGGAGCTTACAGCTCTAGGACTTGGTTCTTAGAAATTGCATTCACCTACATTTTGTACTTGTAAACATCTACAATGTAGTTTGCAAGGGTTACGTATTGCGCTTCCACTTCCGAGCAAACTTTACACAAGCAAAATTATTTTAATCTAAGAATCCACTTAGAAGACAAAAGATCAAATAAGCTGGCGCTAAAAGTAGATGTCAAAACCCTCGAGACTTTGAAGGATAATCAAACGATTTACACAAAGATCTGTTGTGTCGTCTGGAAAATAGGGCCGTATCCTCCTCCAAGACAGCACCTAAGCAGTCATTTTAAGAGCTAAACACAACAAATTACCTGCGCGAACAGTTCGTTAACCTTGTCCATGTCACCATTTTGCAAAGCCCATCGTATTTCGTCGGCCATGGTGAGTTTTTTAGAGACAGTCTTCGCAGCAAATGCGAAACAGCAATTTATTTCGGCACTACCCACATCTGGTCAGCGGTTAAGAATGCTAGACCCAGTAAGGCGCGGTCTTGTAACCACAGTCAACTCGGGCATTAGGTCACATGACGTAAAACAAAGGAAACCATTGCCTTCTTCTATTGCAAAACAGTAGCCCGGAATACAAAGAACTCTAAACCAGAAAACAATGCATCTACTACACCAATAAATACCCGATAAAGTCCATTCTATGGAGAAGTTAGCTGTCACATCTATAACAAAGCAGTACAATACTGAGCCCACTTCCGCGATATGCTTTACTTGTCACGTACAAAGGTTTCAATACGAGGCCCCGTGCTAAATTAAGAATAAATTTAATTTAGCACGAAGCCTCGTATTGAAACCTTTGTGCGTGACAAGTAAAGCATATCGCGGAAGTGGGCTATTCACGTAATAACGGTAATACAAAAGGGCGTAGCCTGGATGCTTTTTGCACTTTCTTCGAGGAGGGGGCCGGGCGTAAGCATTGTCAAAAATCTATCCCACGCGTACGCACTAGGCATCAAATTACCACCGTAAATAGACATTGTATTGCTCAAAATTTTACAGTACTTTGTATGGAAGTTTGTGTTTGGAGTCAAATTGTGAAACAGAATTACAATAAACCTTCAAATGTTACGTTTGCATCGTATTTTCGTGCCTGTTCTTGACTGTAAAATTGCATCAATCCATCGCTTATTTCCTCGCTTTGTTAGTACTCAAATTCGAAGGTTTCTGCAGCTAATCTAGCATCTAACGAGCCGGCCTTACCGTCAGCTTGACCTTTTTTTCATGGGCTGCCTGTGCTAGTTGAACAACAGGCAGCCTGTGGTTAAACGTGGCTTTTCTTCGGAAGCAGTGAGTGCCGAAGGAATCCAACACCTCCTTTTTTTTTCAAGATGATAGGGAGAACGAAGTCATTGTGCTCAATCAACCAATCGCTGAACGGTAAAGTAAAGTAAAGTAAAGTAAAGCAACTTTATTTAACGTCGGTAACTCGTGACAGTCTGATGAGACTGATAAACTTGAGGCCGACGGGAGTCCTACGATTTTACGTCCTTATCCGAGAAGACGTGAAGGTCTAACCATTTGCAGTTGTTGCACAAAGGCAGCACCATCTACTCAGTTATTTTAAGACCCTGAGTGTTGGTCCGGCCGGGGTTTGAACCCGCGACCTCCCGCTCAACAGACCGGAGCTTAACCACTGAGCTAACCGGGAGGCGGTCAAATCCGGTGAAATCTGCAGAACAGACCACGAACTTTTCAGCAAACAACAGGTGAAGTAAATGTCAAATAGAAATGTAGTCGATTTCTTGATTTAGTTGTCTTCAAAAGCTGTTTCAAATAACCAAAAACGGTACCAAAGTAAGGGAGTTCTGTGTTCGCGCCTTAAGGGGACTGACTACGTTGGTCTACCTGTGGAACTCAGTGGTTACACGCTGCTGAGTTGCCGTAACTTAAAATATCGGCAATGAAGAAACCTCAATGTTTACCACTTCAACGCGGCAAACCACTCAGCTGGACGCATATTGACGATTGGTAGAGGTTTCATGACAGGAATCTGCGACAGCAACAAAGCTCCCTCTGGTTTGGGATACCAAGACCGCCTGCTTGTATGATAGTATGCTGCCCAATTGGTCACGCGTTTCACGGCAGTACTCTGGCATTTAGTCCTGTAGCTCAGACAGCTCACTGTAGATAAGAAATCCGATCCCCAGCCCGGAAAGTCAACAAGTCGACGTATCATTGGATAAAACGGTTAATCATATCAATACAAACCGCAAGGCTCATTTGCACAATAATGGCCCCTGGCTGTGCAAGCTAATGCGCTGAAAGACAAACACTTGGCTCGAGCTTGCATTAATTTACTGTTCTTCAATATTTTGAATGTTAGAGAGGGAGCAGGAACCTGGAAGTTTTCGTTTTTCGGCAAAATTCTCGCGCGTCTCGCTTGGCGGCTATGGATTTAGTTGCCTGCCTTGTGTATTTTTATGTAGTTGGCGAGATGAGCCACAGGAAGCCCGAGCTATATGTAAACAAACCTGAGCCACAGGAAACCCGAGATGTATTATGAGCGCGCGCTAAATCAACAGATACACAGCAGAATCAAGTCAAAAGGTATTTTATTTCACAATTTGCTAAGAAATGATGGATTATTACAACATCAGTGACAAATACACAAAATGGGAGGATGGTTAGCCTGTGGTATTCCTGGTTTAAACTTGTGTTATTTCATCGTTTTTCGTTCCTAGGAAAAGAGCCGGCTGGGAATAACGGTGATTGTCGTCATGGTAACAAACGTGGAAGGGTGTGGCAATCACGAGGACGTCTTGGCCTCTTTTCACAATTAAGAACCCTTAGTCTAGTCTATAGAATGGGGAACATCGGGCTCCCTGTGGTGGCGTTATCTATCACAGGGTATATTTGTTACCAGGCTCCAACCAGCCACTTTTTGTAAATGAGGATCTTTGATGGCGACTGAAAGAATAATCATATGTACGTTTGTCACATTGAATTCTAAAATGAGCTAGCTGGATTTGTCTCCAGTTTTGACTTTAGCACGATACAAACACATTCTAGAGAGCAACTGGAAGGAAAACAGTTGTTTATCTTTCTGTTGCTTAGCAACGAAATAACATAGGATATTTAGCAAATTTCCTCTGGTTTTCCGTGGTGTGGACTCTTATTTACCACGATTTACGTCATCACATGGTCAAAATTTGTTGTGGACTCACGAGGCGGAGCCAAGTGAGTCCACAACAAATTTTGACCATGTGATGACGTAAATCGTGGTAAATAAGAGTCCACACCACGGAAAACCAGAGGAAATTTGTTTTTTACAACAATATTAGAAAACGTACAAGGAAGTTTCGTTACAAAGCGTGACAGCTTTGAAAGAGCCAGCGTTGTCTATAACTTTCTCGCGTCAGCACCGTTGTCTGGACTCTCATTTACCACCGTACATCGACCAATCAGATCGCGAGATTACCGGCAGTTGTGGTAAAATTACTTTTACATCTCGTGTTTTCTTCAAGTTTTATAATCCTGCCCGCGCCTCGTATTTTGACTTAATGTAGTCATCTATCTAACAAAATACTTAACATTATTTATTTATCTAATTATATTCTCAGCTAATTTCATTTATTCGAAGTAATGTTTCTCGGCTGTTTTGCAGCCTGTTTAGTTTGCGCTTTTAATGAAACAAAATCTGATTTAAAAGTCTATCGTACATTGCGCCCTTTCATAAAATTTGTTTTCTTTACGTCACCAGCTAGGCTGTCAGATAATAAGCAATTATCTCAAAGAAAGATTAGATTACGCACAGGTATCCCGACATAGACCAGCCTGCCTTGCTGGCCTTAGCCATTTATACTGTGTATCGCTGACATTATTAGTTAATGTATAATCACTGAAGAGGACCGCAAGGCTGAAAGACCTTTGATTTAAGGTATTCCATCGCAGCTGTATGGCGTTGTGTTTCGTCTACTTGTATAATGAAGATTAGATCAAGTCTCGAGTACCTTGTCAATTTTCCATGCAGGCTCCATGAGATCCATGGGGTTGCAGCCTGACTTTCAGTGCGCTTATTGTCCCAACGTACTTAAAAGCCACAAGAAAGTGTTCAGTTCTGATTACATAAAGTGAAATATGGTCACATCCTTGTGTTTAGTAGCCTCCTGTATGTATGTATGTGTGGTGTTTCCGTTATGAAGTGAAACGAGGTGGATGAGAAAACTCCTAAAAACACCCTAAAATGGTTCCAAGAGAAGAAAAACCACAACGGAAACAACATGGAAGAGAAAGGGTATGTTTATTTATACATTTTACACAATTTGAAAGGATTTATAAAACCCACACATATCTTCTCACAGTTATATTTTTACAAACCCATAGATTGGGCTGCCTACAACAACAACTTTATTCATACCTTCTACATACATGATTTACAATATAATACAAGAACGCTGACTAAGGTAAGGGTATAGGACACCTATAAATAACTAAAAAGCTAATCTAGCTAGGTGACACATGTGATATGTCGGCTTCTCTTGATCGGTATATATATTTGTAGTTTGTGCCAACACTGAAATAATTTTCTTTTGGTCATTAAAAATCAACCGTGAGTCGAGTGTAGTGTCAGTCCAAAACAGTTAATGTAGTGGGGAGTGTGTGAGGAGTAAAAGCAGGCCCCCACCAGCTTTAAGCTGTAATATTCAGCCTGCTATAACAAATAAAATATATTTAAAAAAATTATTAGCACTATTATATTGTTGTAGTCCTTTGGGATCTTCACGGGTCGTATATAAACCACTCCTTGTCATAATCACACCACTTGACGTCGCAACCAGCCTTCGTTCCTTTTGAGTTTCGTATCTTGGGATATGGAAGATCAGCCTGTCTCGAAAGGAGACCTTGACCTAGCCTGCTTGCCGGCTCTTCTATAATTTTTTTGTCATTTTTGTCCTCGTCCCATTTTGACCGCGTGCCACAGGTGACCCAATCCGGGGAAAAACGACCGAAAAAAAACACAGAAGAGCCGGCAAGCAGGCTAGCGACTATGTTAAGATGCGGGTAGCGCGGCAGTCATGAACTAATACATTAGTGTTATGAATTTAAACAAGGCTAGATGGAAAATAGTTTTGAGCCTGTTTACTGAGTTATTTCAGTGACTCTTGGAGGAACACCTGAAGCGGAAAACACAACACAAGAAAACGAAATTAGGGCGCAAACATGAGTATGACATGCCCTGGAATGGCTAAACAATTGTTTATTACAAGGAAAACTTTTTTAGTGTACTTTCGATTCCCCTGTTTCTATCTGTATCTGTTTATTTAATTCGTAAAGCTTGTTGCATACGACCGATATTTAAAAAAAACAATAAGACAAAATTACAAGAAAGTAAATAAATAAATAAATAGATAAAGACATAAATAATTAAACTTACGAATAAGGATGTAGTCTACTAGAAAGGCTACTACAGTGACATTACACTAAGTAATTAAATAGGTGAAATGAATAATGATAATATGAAAACATTCGTACTGTTATGGATTACACCAAGAATGATAAAACTTGGCTGCTGATGCCGTCATTACTCGTAGAGTAATGTTCTTGGCCTTTCTGAGTTCACGAGGAGCCGCAAGCCCTGAAACTTGGTTCAGGGATTAGCAGGAAACAATATAACTTGGACGGATAACGTCCAAGTTTCCCGTTGCGCAGCGCTCTACAGGATACCAGGAGAGCGCCGTGAATCAGCGGGAGACGTCAATCAAAGTAACACGGAGTCGAACGTTTTGAGCCCCGCTACTAAATGTGTTATCTGTGAAGTGATTTCAATCAAAAGTCAGCTGAGTGACACGGCCCGGATAACTATGTTTGGTTAATATGAAAAATCAACGAATGCAGCGATGAAATAAACAGGTATGTCCTATGCAGAGTTTGCATAATCTAGCAGTTTTTAAAGTTCCGCTATTACATTTCTGACCTTTAGCCTTCCAGAGACTTTAAACATGAACGGTTAATCGAATTTTATAACCAAATCCAGATAACTCAGATATTTGCCTTTTCAATTTATGGAGTTGCAGCTAAGGTTTCTTTCTCCCGTGGATATAATATGTGCAATTCTCTAGTTTCTTGAACGCGTTCCATTAAACTGATAGAAAAAAATAGGACAACACGCTAGTGGTTGTGATTTGCCGGTGATGTACAGAATTAGTCGAATCTGAAAAACAATTGGTTCGTAATCAAAAGCCCAATCACTTTTCCAGTTTTCACACAAGTTCAATTCAATCGGCCAGTTACTGAGTGACCCACCTTTCCGGGTAAAGCTAAGATACCAAAGACAGGAAATCAGAAAATAGTTTTAGGATGATGCAATTTAAGCTAGTAGACTAATTGTGAGCAAGCCACCGGATTTTTTTTATAAGCAGTCGGACTGTGTAGGTCTCTCGGGAAGCATTGTAATATTTGTAGTTTGTTTTAAAGAAACTCGAAGGTTCAGTTCAATTGACCTCACAAGATTATTGTTCATCTTTGCAGAGATTTGAAACTAGACAATGTTTTGCTGGATGCCGACGGCCACATCAAATTAGCAGACTTTGGCATGTGTAAGGAGAGTATGGCTCCTGGAAAAACGACCTCGACATTCTGTGGCACACAAGACTACATAGCTCCCGAGGTGAGCTCAGTGGCCTATTGCCCCACATTCGAGGTAAACTATGTCCCGTTTGCTTTTAAGCCTTTGCTACAAAAAGATCTCTACAGAAACATACAGAAAAAGCCACAGTTATACACTACCCAAGTGACCAGGAGGGCACATAATTGACGATATTCTATGGTAAAAAATACTGAATAATACAGATTTTAACGATTATGTTGTAATGAAAAAGCCACAGGTATACACTACCCAAGTGACTTGACTGTGATCCTCAGGTATATTCTACCCAGGAGGGCACATGATTGGCAAAATTCTATGGTAAAAATAAAAATACAGATTTTAACGATTATGTTGCAATGAAAAAGCCACAGGTATACACTACCCAAGTGACTTGATTGTAACCCTCAGGTATATTCTACCCAGGAGGGCACATGATTGGCGAAATTCTATGGTAAAAATAATAATAAAGATTTTAACGATAATGTTGCAATGAAAAAGCCACAGGTATACACTACCCAAGTGACTTGACTGTAACCCTCAGGTATATTCTACCCAGGAGGGCACGTGATTGGCAAAATTCTATGGTAAAAATAATAATAAAGATTTTAACGATTATGTTGCAATGAAAAAGCCACAGGTATACACTACCCAAGTGACTTGACTGTAACCCTCAGGTATATTCTACCCAGGAGGGCACATGATTGGCTAAATTCTATGGTACAAAATACTGAATAATACAGATTTTAACGATTATGTTGCAATGAAAAAGCCACAGGTATACACTACCCAAGTGACTTGACTGTGACCCTCAGGTATATCCTACCCAGGAGGGCACATAATTGGCGATATTCTATGGTAAAAAATAATAATAAAGATTTTAACGATAATGTTGCAATGAAAAAGCCACAGGTATACACTACCCAAGTGACTTGATTGTAACCCTCAGGTATATTCTACCCAGGAGGGCACATGATTGGCGAAATTCTATGGTAAAAATAATAATAAAGATTTTAACGATTATGTTGCAATGAAAAATCCACAGGTATACACTACCCAAGTGACTTGACTGACCCTCAGGTATATCCTACCTAGGAGGACAACATGATTGGCGATATTCTATGGTAAACAAATACTGAATAATACAGATTTTAACGATTATGTTGTAATGAAAAAGCCACAGGCCAGGTATACACTACCTGAGAACGGAAGCCACATTACATTTATTCTTGTCGCATACGTCTTCTAAAATGTGAAGCAATTCTCCTCCCGCGCTTATTTTGCCACGTTTTAGCTTCTTATGCTTAGGCGACTTGGCCTTTGGAGATTTGTCTAGGCCGCAAGTAGGAATGGATGATACCGATGATGGGATCAAGCAGCTAAGTCGGATCTTGAGTTGGCTGATATTTTCCTTGGCGTCAGCGAACTCCCGGACAAGTTTCGCGGGCCACGGCGAAATGGGCGCCATGTTCGCGGGGAAGGGCAGTGATTGCACAGTGAACATTGATCGCAGCACCAATTATTTTCAACGCATCTGTTGTCAGATAGCTGTCCTCTCCCAATTCCTTTCTTCTAAGCAGTCTTCCGCAAAGTCTACGGGTGGAAACCACTAAAACTCTGCGAGAGTTGTATAGTTCGGCATTTTGGACCAAAACAGATCGGAACTCTTCCACTGTCCATTCGCTGTACGCAAATCACAAAGATCAATCTGTTGCAGCTCATGCTCATTGTTAAACGGAACGTGATTTCACCAATTTTTTTGATATCTTGGGCCGAATAACTGTTCGTTAACGGTACCAATCGAGAAGCGAGCTGTACACTAGGACTAACATTGTCGGGAGCTTTCATTCGAACTGAATATATAATTCCGAACCCGCGCTCCTGAGGTCAAAACTAGGAATTTGATCCATAACAGTGGTTAATGATTATATAAACAAGAGCCCATCTGGGCTTTCACTCGGGCCACATTAGATTGAAGATGAAATACACCAAAGGGAAGAATTATTAGCTGAATTTAGCAGTCTTTAGGAGTGGCCAGTAGCGCGGTGACTTTCATTCTCTGCTCCCCTAGTATATATGTAATTTAATAGTTTTCTTTTTACTCGGGCTGCCTGTGGCAGCGCCGAGTCTTAAAATGCAAGTCGTTATTTTTTTTTTATTCAGTGTAGCACGCGATCTGCGCATGCGTTAAAGGTCAAATTCACACCAATCAGATTGCACTGTGCTGGTCACGCAACAATCGCCAGGTTAATGTATTTACAGAATTTAATACAGTAAATCAAAATGGTCGACCCGCGAGGGCGAAAGCCTTCCAACAGGCTCAGGATATTTCAACTGGCGCTCTTGTTGACCATAAAAATACATGAACAACCAGGAGCCGTAATACATTCGATCAGCGCTGTTTGGACAGATCCAATGTACATTTAGAAACGTAAGCGAAATACAATATCCAAACACGTTTGGATATCAACGGGTATCGAATTATCATCAAAGGTTAGGGACGGACCATTAGAAAAGTTATGGGGGGGGGTGGGGGAATTCCAAAAAAAAAATCCATACGAGGGAAAATTAAAAAAAAAAATATCCATGCACAACCAGCAACACAGAAAAAAAAAATCTACATGGAGGGGGAGAGGCAAGGCAGAGGCCAGAGACTGCACAAATGTACAGGGATGCCATCAACTGCAAATGGTTTCCTTCTATCACTGTTTTTGTTGCAGCAACTCTTTTGTGAGAGGTACACATATGTTTCCTTTGATTTATCCACTATTAAAAGCAGGAGAAATTTACATTATTTTTCGTCTCTCAAAAATATTTGTTTGAATGGAATTTTCACTGGTCTCGCTATGAGCTTGAATCATAAACAATCATTTGCCATGCAAAGTGATGCAGATGTACACTTTTATAGGTATCAATATTAAAGTATAACTTTTAATATGGGCACGCTAGCCCTGATGCCCTGATTAAAAAAAAATTCACAGGAGCATGGCTCTTGAAGTTTAATTAGGACAAGAATTATTAAGTCATATCAAAATCATTGCACACAGAAGAGGACATTTGCTATTGGTCATCGCTTTGAAGTAAATGCGATTTTATTTGAGAGAGAGAACAACTTCAGTCGCATTACAAGTTTATAATGTGGTTTACCTGTTGATAACAGTACTATACGAAGGAGAATTCTCTGCTTTCGTTTGAACGCTCCAAATTCTCTCCTACTGCAGCTCCCGCCATACCAAAAGTCACACAAGAAAAATAGTACGAAATCATGACGAAATAAAACTTTAACAGTGATTTGTACCACTCTAAACTTGAGAAACCTCAATGTTCTATACAGCAGAATACTGCAAATTCATTCTACTATCTGAATTCAGCGGTAAGTATTCAAGCTAAACCCAGGTAGTTCCTAAACCAGTAACGCCTTGTAAAAAATCACTTTACTCGCGAAAGCAAATTCAAATTTGTACGGTCGAAATCTTAATATAACGTCGAAATGCCCCGCTTAACGCACAACGGACGTTAAGGTCAGACCCCCTCCCCCCTTAACGTCCACCCATTGTTTTATGCTTTTATAAAGTCAGAAAAAACAGTAATGAAATACACGGGAGTTCACTTATAAACAAAGTATAAAACAAGCTTACAGCTTTAATAGCTGCAACTGTACAGTCAGTCAGTACCTCGAATTCCCGTACGAGCTCATTTCGGACCTTGCCTAAAATCACTCATTATGTCACGACTATAAAACTGAGTTTCACTTACCTGGAGGTTTGACTGAGGTATTTCATGATACTTCTAAAGACCTTGTTGAAATTTCCGGGAAATTCAATAGAAATTGCGCTCTATGTAGATCTAGCTGACTGGAAACGTTTGATTAAAAAGTGTACTTCTACTGATGAAAATGTGTTTGTTCTGAATGCCCCACACTAACATCCATGCCCTTACCCCCCACCCCCTAAACGTCCGTTGTGCGTTAAGCGGGGCATTTCGAATATGTCGACGGCCCCTAATCACTCCAACTGACAGTTATCAGTTGCAGATTAGATATTACTTAACTTTGATTTGAAGGTAAGTGGAAATCATATATCATTTTATTTGTTTTATAAGGCAAAATAGCTCCCAAATCTATGTATTTTTGAGTGAAATGACTGGGCCGATAATTGAAGTGAGTCACCGGTTATCGATATGTAGGCTTTTGTACGCAATAACTTTGATATGCAAAGGTAGCTAATTTTGAATAGATTAGTACATAAAATATTTGCAAAAAAAAAAACGTGCATGAGATCGTAGCCGGAAAAAAAATTGCTGCACAGCAAACTGGAGTAAAAAAAAAATGCATGCAGCTTGAGAATCCCCCACCCCCCCCCCCCCCCCCCATAACTTTTCTAATGGTCCGTCCCTTAGATCTCGTCAGGCACGCTCAGATAAGAAAGTTCAAAGCTCTCAGACAAGGCGAGACAAGGAGATATCACTTTCACTGAGTCATTGTCAGAAATCTATTCCATCGTGGGCGGTCTTGTACAGCTAAGGCATGTTTTACGACAGAACAAGAGCCCATCTGGGCTTTCACTCGGGCCACATGAGATTGAAGATGAAACTACCAAAAGATCCAAAACGAAAGTTCAGTTACGTAAGTACTGTAAGTAAACTCTTTTTGATTTGAATAAATTTCCTCTCAGTTTGTCTGTTAATGTACTTTTTCTTCTAATTATCGCTTTATTTAACATCTGTGATTTAGAGTATGCGTACCTCAGAATAAATTATTTGAAAGGTCAACTGAATTCTTGTGTCGATAAGCGCAAATGTTTTTTGTGAAACAGTCTGTGTATATGAGAAGCGGCTTAATAGAAGAGCTTTCTCATTTATAGGAATTACAATTTTTTTTCTTGCTATGAAATTTATGTTTCATTTCACATTTATTCATACAGTTTTAGCCGGACATTTCCCCGAGTTTTTGATCTATTTTCAATCAAATTCAAAGTCTGAATATGTCATTGTATTGCATTTATACACTTGAATTGCCAGTATTCTGTTGTTCGAATCCTGCGTTATCATAGTCATGCCATAAAAGCGATTAATAGACCAGTCTGTTTTTTTGACGTTCTCACTGGCGAATTAAAGCACGACTTGATACTAAGAGGATTTCAAATGAAAGTGTATTTCATCTTCAATCTCATGTGGCCCGAGTGAAAGCCCAGATGGGCTCTTGTTCTCGTATGTTGACCTTTTAATTTAAACACTACTTATTCGTTTATAAACACACTGCATTTGAGCAGGCATATATTCATTGTTTTGAACCCGATAATTAACCGTACTACCGTACTTCATGGTCCCTTTCTTTAGTAGTGAGTTGTCGGTCAGGTGATTGTAAACTCTCGTCATTTAGCACAGAAAATGTATCATCTGATGAATAGGGATCGGGTTGTCATGTAAGAAATATGGCTCTTGAACAAACTGATAAGCTTCAGTAGGTTGGGTAGTCTCGAAACATTGTCTTCTTTTTTGTATTCTTGATTTTTTTTTAAAGTTTGAAAGTCGGATCTCAGCTTTAAGTTATCAGTATCCGCTTTCAACTCGCCATTTTCAACTTCTAGGTCAATAATATATTCGAGATGACAGCATCTTGATTTCGGTCTTGTATATATCTTGCTGCACTAATTTGTCTTCCAAATGACTGAGTTTGGTTTCTTGATTCGTGTTTTGATGTGACGAGAGTAAGAATTCATTACCCATATCAGTTAGGTCAGCCGCCATGTTACAAATCAAGGTCGTTAAAGCAGCGAGAGAGTTCTTATTGCGGGCTAATAAATATTTTTATCCTCGTGAAGAATCTAAAGAATTCCGTCTCTTCCGGTTTGAATTTGACTCATGTGTATGTTGCTTTTGGAGTTTCAAGGATATGTTGATCCAAAACTACAGGCTCTTGGGGTTTTTCATTGACTTGTGAACTTGCAGGCTCTGTAATTTGTTTTGTTTTCTTAGTATAACATAAAGTGTTGAACATGTTCATGTTATCAAGCATGTCGCGCGTGACCTCTGTTTCTTCGTTCATTAAGTTCTCTACTTTCATCTGTAATCTGGGAAACTCTATCTTTGCCCATGCCTTGGCACATAACTATTCCTGTTGTTAAGTAGACGTGGATGATTATAAGTAAAATCCTTCGACAGCTTGTACCGTTTCCGCTAGGTCAATATCCTCGCTGGAACGAAATAACTTGATCTCAATACTCTCTGATCCAACTTACGGTAAATTTAAATCTCTGACAGTTTTTAAGAGACTCATAATATTGGTCTTGAAGTGCCTTCGCCCAAAATAAGATGTTCTCCTCGGATGTTTTAAATGCAGCACAGCGAGCCGATGGCTTATAGATTCCAATATGTATTTCTTCGAATTTTAGCTTTCCGGATCCTGGCCCCTACACTGGCTTCAGGTCGTCGTACGTGTCGTATAATAAAATCACTGGCCATCTGGGTAAAAAACGCGGTCCTTCGGCTCCGACAATAGCGCCAGTTGAAATATCCTGAGCCTGTTGGAAGGCTTTCGCACGGGTGAAGTTAAATAAAACATTAAACTGGCTTACATTTGAGAGATGAGACTCCAAATTAGAGAGAAAGTTCCTCGCGGGTCCTCCGCCATCTTGCTTTACTGTATTAAATTATGTAAATAAATTAACCTGGCGATTGTTGCGTGATCAGCACAGTGCAATCTGATTGGTGTGAATTTGACCTTTAACGCATGCGCAGAAATTTTGCGACACCCAACAAAAAAAAAAAAAAAAAAAAACGGACTCGGTGCTGCCGTTTCGGGAGATTCGGTGAACCGGGAGCCTTGGTTTATTTTCCGAGAATTTATAAGGCGCTCCTCAAATTTACAGCAAACAATCTCGGACATTGTTTTGTTTCTTGACGTCTGAATTAATTTCCGCGTTCAGTGGCGCTAGTTTCAATCTTTCAACAACTATTGTGGTTCAGTATCAGCCGTGTAATTCTTTCTTTCAAAACAACATTGTTAACACTTACGGATTATATACCCAATGTGTTTGACTAAAGGAGCGGTTTCTTTTCATGTACATATTATCCATCATCGCGAAATCTACTCTGAAAATTTAATCCAATTAATATACGGTCCAAAATTTTAGGGCTTGCGGCTCCTCGTGTTTCCGAGTCAAAATATTCTCAAATCTGGAGACTTCTAATGTAGCGCTTGCGTTGTTCTTTTTTAGTACTCGCCCATTCTTATTTTCTCATTATGACGTCACGGCTTGTTTATGAGGGGGACAGAATCGACACGAACAATAGAATTTTGAAATAAATCTGCTCTGCTGAGGAAAATTTAACTTCGAATTGTCTGGTTTCCAGATATCAGCTGTATCAATGTTTATCCCATAATATTTACCGTATTTGGTGGCTGTTACCGCTATTCTACGTTCTACTCTATTACCAAATCAGCTTTCTTTCACATCAGGAGGATTGCTAAAATTAGGGATTATCTCTCCGAGGACTCTACTGAAGCTCTTGTACATGCATTTATAACTTGTAGATTGGATAATGGTAACGCACTTCTGTATAGTCTGCCAAAATATCTTACGCAGAGACTGCAATCCGTTCAAAATTGTGCCGCCCGGCTTGTATCGCGCAAGTCGAGGTATGCTCGTGCTATGCCGCTACTGATGGAGCTCCATTGGCTGCCAGTAGAAAAACGGATTGTTTTTAAGTTATTATTATTAGTTTTTAAATCCCTTAACAATTTAGCACCTCTTTACATTAGTAGTTTATTGAATTCATATCATCCCTGTCGTAGTCTTAGATCAGCTGGCAAATGCCTTCTGGTCGCCCCGAGGTCTAACCAAAAGACCTATGGTGACAGGGCATTCTCGGTGGCTGCGCCGAGGCTGTGGAACGCTCTGCCCATTCAAATAAGGACAAGCAATACCCTTACCATTTTTAAATCTAGTCTTAAGACTTATCTTTTTAAACAAACATTTTTATAATTATTATTTTATACTTTTAACTGTAGTATTGTAAAGCGCCATAGTGCAGTTAGTGGATATGGCGCTATATAAATTTCTTATTATTATTATTATTACAAAATGCATTTGATAGCGATTTACTTTGTGTTGTTGTCGTTTTGTCCCCCTCCCACGACCGTGATCCTTAGCGTTTAAACAATAGATTGTTTTGATTTGACGTCATAATGATACAGGGCAATTGTGCTGTGGACGTAGTGGTAAATTTCGCGTTTAATAAGAACCGGAATAGATACTCACGACGTTCCAACATGACAGTCGTGGTCTACGCCGTTTGAGGAATTTTCCTAGATAACTGAAAAGGCGCGTCGGCTCTTGTGTAATACTATCCAGTTACGCATAGTGGCAAATATTGTACTTGATTCCACGGAAAGTTTATGTATTAAATACGGCTGGGAATGTTTACTCCTCAATTTTGTTAATAAAACTGACTCGAAAAAATACCCAGCCGTATTACACAAACTTTCCGTGTAACTTAAATCTGGCTTACGTTATTGCCGAAACACGCGGAATTAAATTAAAGAAGCTAAATGAATATCAAGTTACTGTGTTTCGAACAGAGGTTGATCAAGCCCATGATTCAGTCGCCGTAATATACTGTCATGGCGCTGGAGAGCTTTAATCGTATTTAAGAGAGACTGAGTTAGATCTATACGAATCACTATAATCTTCTGAATTCCATTCGCTGTAGCAGGCGCCCTCCCCATAAACATGCGAACAACATGAAATGGTATCTATTTCAAACTTTGGTTTGCTTCTCCATTCTTGGAGCACTCAATGCCAGACCTAGCGAAGAGGAAACCTGCAAACAACTCTGCAAACTGCAAGCAGAATCACAGACAATACTTATTGGTAAAGAGGTAAGCCTATATCTTTATTCAAGAGATATTTTGTATTACCTCCAAGTGGTATAGTTCATTGCATTTGGAGCATCGCGTGTTAAAGCAGTCCTTGCGATAGTAGTCATCGAGTAAAACTCATAACGAGTTCCTACTCGTATTTATTCAACAGTTGGTCAGTAAATTAATCGATCAACTGAAAGGTGTCTTTCGGGATATCCGCACAAGTAAATAATGGATTTGACATTAGAGTTTCATTTCCAGACAAAACGCTGCCAAACAATATCGAAAGTACGTCTCGCATCTCAGCACTGAAACCCTGCTGAAACGAAAACGAACTTCTATAATTCTACGACCTGTTAACACCACAAGTATTTGTTGATATTTTTAAGATTATTTTTTCTTTATTAAAGAATATGGCCTAACCGTGATGCTTAGCGGCCTTTTGTTTATTTCCGCTTCGTGAAACTATCAAACTAAACAGAAAAACTACAAAAGAAACAGATTCAAGTTGAAACTATCACACAAAACAGCAGGACTGTACGATTTTCAAAAGATTAACCTACTTTTCAACTGTGACTAAATGGCCGCCATAGAGCGCAAATCATCACTATATTCTATAAATACTTCCTTCATTACATGTTATGTTGTAACTAATATATTTAATCTTTAATAAAAAGCCCGAAGACTACAGCAAAGCTGATATACAACGTCAAATTCTAACACAAAGCACCACGGTTAGCTAGGCCTGACACGAAAAGCGCTCGGACTAGATTGCAGCCATAGACAGCTGTTTCGTTCTTATTAGAACTCGTTTTTGGCTTTTCGCCACACGTAATGACGTGTGACCCGATAACCAAGCCTATCGATATATCTGTGATCAGCTCGTAACTAGATGCTTCTTTAGCGCAGTCCGCCGGATCGGTAGTGCATTGGCACCGAAGCCCGCGTACTGTTTGCTATGCCATACTGACGAGTTCTAATAAGAACGAAACAGCTGTCTATGGCTGCAATCTAGTCCGAGCGCTTTTCGTGTCAGGCCTAGCTAACCGTAGTGCTTTGTGTTAGAATTTTACGTTGTATATCAGCTTTGCTGTAGTCTTCGGACTTTTCATTCTTAATTGTTTATATTTGGCTGCATAGGTCCTCACTTCGGATCCAACGTAGCCTGCGTAGCTCCGGCCCATCCGAGCCCTTTTCCGGGCCCTTTTCCGTGCCTTTTTGAGCCGAGCTATACGCAGGCTAGATCCAACGTATTTTTGCAGGATTTTTGTTCACGGTATTTGCTTATATATTTTCTATTTTAATAAAAACTCTGCTGTACTACTCACTTTACCTTAGTAAAGAATCAGATGAAGTGTACTCGGAGACCAATGAGTTAGATTCCGCATTCGAAAATGGGAAAGATGCCTTCTGGCGAATTTTAATGAGAAGCCTCAGAAACTCTATTTCTGGCATTTTAAGGTTCGAAATATCACCTACTTCATAAATTGTACACCCTGTAACGTATACTGCTTTACGATCCCACTTTATTTTCATGAATGAAATTAAAAGAAGCCCCTCCCCCCCTTCCCAAATGATACATCATCCAATTCCCCTCCCTCATAAGTAATGAATTGTTCCTAAAGATCGAACGCGAGAAATTCGAAATACCCAAAGTCCAGATGGCGAAAGTCTGCTTGTTATTTCTCATTCTTTTCCTGCAGAAAGATCAGTTTACCAAGTGCCTTCATGGCTGCTTGAGTTCACAGAACACAGGTAAGATACACTGACCTGCAGAAAGATCAGTTTACCAAGTGCCTTCATGGCTTGCTTGAGTTCACATAACACAGGTCAGACAGGTAAGACTGCGAATCTGCCCAGTTTTGTAATTTTCCAAAACGCACTTCGTTATGACTTTAAAATCGGAGAAAAAATAAATGAACTGGGAGCTGGGAAAACCGGAGACCCCGGAGAAAAACCCACGAATGCAGATAATAAAATAAGGAATCAATAACAAACCTAACTCACATACAGTACTTGAAAAACTGGGCTAAAGTGAACAATCTGCACCGAAAAAAAGTGGTCGGTAAGTGGTCGACCACTTACCAACCACTTACCAACCACTTACCAACCACTTACCGACAATACTTGAGAACTGCAGTTTAGATGGTTTCTTCTGCCATTTATGAATTGGAACATACGCTTATTATGTTGTAGACAGTTGGATATAGATGAATAGTGTACTCATTATATTTGTCTCTTCTTCGAAAAACTGTACATCTTTCATGGGATAGAAATTTCTTGGAAGTTTCCAACAAAATTTTCATGGTATTTTCAATATATTTCCATTCGTCAGTTCGAATTTCCAGTTCGAATAACGGCGAGAGGCGAGTATTTTACCATGCACAGCGCCAAACTGCGTATGATTGTTAATTGATAATCCTTCACTACCATCGAACGCAGTTCATGACATACTTAATGGAGGACCAGATTGGAAACAAGTGTAAACTTTATCTGCATATCCTCATAAAATAAAGTGTTATTATTCATTATTATTATTATTATTAATTGTTGCATTCTTTCGTACGTACATATATGCATGTGCATATATCGAGGCGCTTCGGTTAAGCTTCTTCGAGTCTCTTAAATTAATTTATTTGCTTTATACTCTTTGACCAGATCCCACCTAAACCCACGCCAATTTTTTGTTAAAGATATTTCCCAACATTTGTTTTTGCTTTTTCGTTTCCCAGTTGAATTTAGCAGATCTTTGTACAAAGATCACAACTATTCAAACAAAGTTGACTACATTCGCAACAGGACAAAGAGAGCAGCGAGGGAAATTCCACGCAAGAGAAGTAGGTGTACATGCCGTTATTTTATCGATCACCCAAAATAGCTCGGTTGGAATTGTTATTGACTTCTTCAATTTGAGAGGCAACTGTCTTGCATGGTGCGGAAACACTCAATTCCCTAATTCTGTTATTAAGTTAATTGTCCAAATATGGAGTTTTATTCTGTTGATGATCAGAACCTGTTGAATTATTTATTACCTATGGAAGATAATTATATCATCAAATGTGATTGGTTGATTAATACTCTTTGTTTTAAATGTGTATCTCTGTCATGTATAGGTTGCAACAGTACGGCAAGCAGCGATTTCGTAGGAATAGTGAACAACGTCACGATTGACTTCCAAAAAACCTTACTTGACGTGAACGGGAGTGTGGCTGATCACTGGACAGCTGTCATCGGGTGGAGTCCGCTGACCGGTGAGTTTGACCGGCATATCAGAAAAGGGAAAATGTGCCTCACACGGGCCTCCTGTGTTAGAACAAGGTTTCTGCAGAATCGAACTCTTTTGTATTTGATGAACTGCGTAATAATCTTGCCAGGTAACTATGTAATTTGATCTGACAACAGATAAAAAGACCGCCAATCTCTGGACCCATTATGTCGTTCAATGGATGGTGAGAAATCGTCACGCTCTATGCAGATTAGTTGCCAAGGTAACAGCGTTCTGCTTCCAACATTTAAGGCCCATGTTTTTCTCTCTCAGCGAACTTTAGGCGAATAAGAGGACACATTCCTATTCACGACTTTCATAATGGCTGCCTCCTAATTTGCATATGTGATTTCCCGTTTCGGTAGTTTATCCACATGTATGTGAAAGAGTATGACGACATTAGTGAACTTGTGAAAGTTGAGTGCTGTAGCTTATAAAGCAACGAAGTTACAGCCAGTTGAAATTTGAGAGATTTGTATGAGAAAAACAACGGAGGCCTTTATAGCCTCGCTTTCATGTTTTTCTGCATTACAAATGCTTATAGCTCAACAGCAATTTTCCACATTGCTCTAAAACTCAAAACAATTACTAATTTTAATGTGATCTTTCATGTGGTAGCATTGGTTTCCCCCTACAGATTTATCTTCCAAATTATGCAAATTAGGAGGCGGCTGGAGGCGGCCATTATGAAAGTCGTGTATTCTTAGGTTTATTTCGACTTTCAAAGATTCGAAGTGAGTAAAGAAAAAGAATAGAAAAAGGTTACTTAGTCGTAGCCAATCCGACCATTGTGAATAACGTAATGTGGATTTATCCATCTTAGTGTTTGCTGCAAGGATGAAAGTGGGCCGGTAACAAACGTAGGGCGTGACCGCAGAGTTGCGTGACGAGGAATGACTATAAGATCGCATAACGTAATTGTAGATACTTTCCAGATTCCTAGTTTAACTTTGGTGTTGTAATCAGGGTCATTTGCATGATGGCGTCACATACTATAAGTACCAAAACTCGGAACCTTTTGTTCCTCTAATTTGAACCACTTTGAATGAGAAAAATAATTTAAAAAAGATTCTGGTTGTTGTTGTAAAATGACGCTATAGGCTTAGGAGTCCACTCGCTGTTGATATAAGGTCTGCGCAAACGAGCAAACGTTGTTGCGAGTGAGCAAACGAACGGGAAGCAAGAAAAATGTTTTGCTGCCAGGCTGAGCAAACCAAGGAACATTTCACGAGAAACAAATGCTGGTGCATGCGCCTTAATCATGCTAGGAAGTTTGCGCGTGCGCAACACGTGTAGCGCAGCCCTGGGATCTAGTCAACATTGTTGCTTCTGCGAGCAAACGGGCAACACTTGTCGTGGTAGCAAAACTTGCTTCGCGGAAGCAAATTTTGTTTCCGAAACAAATGTTTCGCGTACGCGCAAACGAAAAAAACATTTTGGGAAACACTGAAATTCACAAGTATTTCCGCAACGGTGTTTCCTCGTTTGCGCAGCTCCCATAAAGCCATCACTCCCTGTTTTACCAACGCATTGTTTAGTTCTACAATTTTAGGTCCAATATAGAAGCTAAGAATGTTTTATATATTTACACATCTACATGTAGTATCCAATAATCCAAACAAAGCTAAAACAAAACTTTGTATTCACATGGTAATGATTTATAAATGTTGAACTTCAAATGAAAAAGCTTTGAAGATTTAGAATCCTCTATATATCTCATTTAGATTACTTATTTTAATAACGTTACTTTACAGAATGTAACATCACTTGTTTTAAACAACACAGATGATTGGCAGTATCCAGATGTACTCGAGCTCAACGTAAGTTAAAATACTACATGATTTCCTCTTCTCCGTGAAGACAGAGAGAGAGAGAGAGAGAGAAAAGAGAAAGAGAAAGAGAAAGAGAAAGAGAAAGAGAAAAGGGTGAATGGGACGGCGTGTCAGGGTGGGGAGGGTGGGGGTTGTTTCAGTTCTTGGCATCTATACCATTGAGCCATAAACAGACTTCTAATCGATTCCGCTTCTTCTTTCTTTCATTAGATGGCTGACAGTTTTCCATGTTCTCTTCACTTCACAGGTTTCTACGTATCCGCTGAAGGAAAATGTTGGTTACCGATTTAGTATCTGGAGAGACCCCAGACGTAAGCTCAGTTTACCGATTGAGTGTCCTAAAACCAAACCCAAACTAATTACAGAGCCAATCACGAGCAAGTAAAAACACAATGAGCCAATCACGAGCAAGTAAAAACACAATGTGCCAATCACGAGCAAGTAAAAACACAATGTGCCAATCACGAGCAAGTAAAAACACAATGTGCCAATCACGAGCAAGTAAAAACACAATGTGCCAATCACGAACAAGTAAAAACACAATGTGCCAATCACGAGCAAGTAAAAACACAATGTACCAATCACGAGCAAGTAAAAACACAATGTACCAATCACGAGCAAGTAAAAACACAATGTGCCAATCACGAGCAAGTAAAAACACAATGTGCCAATCACGAGCAAGTAAAAACACAATGTGCCAATCACGAGCAAGTAAAAACACAATGAGCCAATCACGAGCAAGTAAAAACACAATGTACCAATCACGAGCAAGTAAAAACACAATGTACCAATCACGAGCAAGTAAAAACACAATGTGCCAATCACGAGCAAGTAAAAACACAATGAGCCAATCACGAACTGAAGTTATTCACGATTGGTTTTACTTGAACCAATCACGAGGAAAAGTAAACGCAATTGTGGATAACTCGCTAAAACGAAAATTGATTATGTGACGCACCAAAACAATGTCTGGTTTTAGTTTACAACTTGATTGGCTGATAATTACAAAACATTTTTCACAGCCAACAGAAAGGCTAAGCAAACGCAAAACCAAAGCAATCACTTATTACTTTCAACACTGGAAAACCGTTCTGTATGTTTGTTTCACAATTTTAACGTGCCGCCGTCGATCCGGTTGTTATTAATTCCTCATTATGGCCTGGTTCACACTAGTGACGTGACGCTATTCCGAGAACAAACGGTTTCAAGATCTGGTCAGCATTCTAATGAACTTCTCTTTCTCTCGGAAATGTTTTCAGGCATGTCAACATCGGTTTCATCGGTGCTTTATCTGATAGATGTTGATAGGCCATTTCAAATCGTCGTAACATTATTTATCAGAAACATTTATTATCAGAAATGTATACTCATCTATAAATACCTTAATACCGGACCTGGCACTTGCCTATCTTCTCAATGAGTGCCATTACCATCAGTATACTACTAGGCATAACGTTCTCCTTCGCCTACCACTAGCAACAATCACCAAATACCAAAGTTCTTTTAAGTACAATGGTGCAAAAACTCACTCCCATCTACCGTTAGGAATCTCCCTAGCCTCTCCAACTTTAAGCAGGGAGACAAAACCTTTTTTTCTGAAACAATAGAATGTAAAAAATATAAGAATATAAATATGTAAGTAAGTACATTCATTTTGCTATTTAACGTTCTTGTATAATAGTGTGTAGAATCCAGAGCCCCATTTAAACCAGCTTGCTGAACTGGGATTCTCATGTTTTACGTCATTTACGAGATGTCTAATGATCATGAATGGTTCGTATTTTTCAGCTCCCCCAAAGTTTCATCCAATAACGTTGCCAACCACAGGTAAAATAAATACAACACTTAATTCCACTATTGTAGTAATTTGTATGAGTGTTTGAATAAATTAAAAAAAATACTAATCATACTTTTTATTTTCCAGTGTCAACAGAACAGTTAGCCATCATTTTAATTGGTTGCTCGGTGGGTTTCGTAATGGTTGTCATAGCAACAGTGGCTTGGAAATTAAGAAGAAGTATTTCGGCGAGTGATGATCTTTGGACGCATTATGTGACGCGGCGGGTACGGAGAGAGAGACGACGCATTGAGTCAACGCAGTCAGAATGTAAGGTTACTTTGTTAGCTCTGTATGTGAGGAAAACTTACTGCAGTAACCAATGAAATGCTATATACTATCCGCAAAATGATAAATATTTAAGGTTAGAGACTGGCCTGCGTATTTTATTGACAACATAAAATGAATACGAAAAATAATGAGTACTGCACTAGGCCGAATGCAGTATGAAGAAATGTCTAGTTCATCGTACAGTCAGCCTGTATTTATCAATAAACTGACAAACTAAGTACATCTAACTTTTAATATTCAACAGAGCGCACAGCGTGCTGTGGTGAACAATAAAGCACTGTCATTACTCTGAAACTCTGAATTTGTAACGGAACCTGAAATAACCATATGGGCTGATCAAAGCCAGGACCCGGCTAATCCACAGATCGAATTGTAATTTACCAGTAGACCACCCCCAACTCCCTCTCCGAGGGGGGTACTCCCAGAAATTTAGGATAGGGGTGTGCCGCGAGATATCGAAACCGTGACCCTATTTAAGGGTGAAAAAATGTAAAATGAGTACCCTTTCCAAGGCATGAAACTAAAATATGAGACCCTATTTATAATCAGAATTTATTATTATTATTATTATTTTTGTTGAAGATTGTTACGTTTAGCGGGTTTTGAGCAAATGCACGATATTGCACGGAGGATTATAAAATAAAATATCAGTCAGAGCATATTTCGACTCCACAAATAGGTTATTGTATTTATACACCCCCTGTGAGCGTATAAGCGCGCGTCAAAGAAAATATTTGAAGAATGATAACAACAAGAACTTACATTGTGGCGTAAAAAAATGCATTTATATTTGTCCTTGGACATTATCTGATCCTCGAAGCTCACAGTTTCTCTCTCGGGAGCTGTTCTCTTCTCGGAACAGATAATGTCCGCGGACGAAATATAAATACAATAACCTATTTGTGGCGTCGAAATATGCCCTGATAGTTCACACAGGTTACGCAGGTCATACAGGTTACAACAGGTTACACGGATCATACAGGTTACACGGGTCATACAGGTCACACGGATCATACAGGTTACACATGATCCCACAATCTTGATTCTCGTTTGGGTGAGCGAAGAGACTCTTTACTGAAATAGTCACATAACTGTTTGTGTATTGTTGCAGTGACAGTTGTCGAGGACATCAATCGCTACTACGTCTCTTACTACCCCGAAAGCGAAGACTATGTTGATTTGGTCGTCAAGCTGGTCTGCATCCTACGAGACCTCAACTATGACGTCATCATGGACCGTATGTCCGTCGACGTACAGCAAGAGGGCCCCATAAGATGGGCGCACCAGGAAATCACTAACTCATATAAGGTACTTGTATTGTGTTCCCCAAACTACCTGAGGATGTGCCAAAAGTGCCCTAACACACCAGGAGAGCCCCTTTCTATTGAAGAGAGTAGGGTCTGGTACGAGATAGAGATGCTCGGGAGAATCTTCACCCAGAGACGTTGCGCATCCAAAATGGTTTGTATTTGGATGAATAACGGGATTCCCGAGGGACTCCCGCCGTGGATGCACGTCACATACAAGTGGCCGCCTGATTTTGAGAAGATATTGGCGAGACTGGATGAGTGTGTTTAGGAACAGTACATATATACTCTGAACGTTTTAAAAAGACTGAAAATCTTTATATATCGAAAAATTAGATATCGTATTAGAGTAAATATATGAGAAGTTATCTATTTTTACTCAGTCAACAGCTTTCTATCACTCGTTCACGAGATAAACAAGTCATTTTTATTGAAGCAAGAGACCATCACCGAAGAGAACCAATGCCCACATTAGGCCAGATAATCCACCCCAATCTATGTTTAGCTTGCATTAATTATCTTAACTATCTAAAGATTGTTTTGATTGGTCATTACTCATGTCGCGCTCCATTGACAATCGCACTTCACTCAAAATGCTAATTGAGAGGTACCTAAACTAAAAATAGCACATGGATCATCTGCGGGGGTTTCTTGTTTGAAGATATTTTAATTTCTATTTTAAAGTAAACAGTCACTTGGTCTCAGTTGTTCGATTCGCGTTAATCCAGGATTAACTTGTAAGCGAGGCTCCTGGTTCTCTGGGGAACGGGATTCTAAGTATTATCCTATAGCTATAATGTCTGCAAAACCTGTTGTATTGTCTGAAATAAACCTAGCTGAAACATATATTTACATGGAATAATGTTAAAATGTGAGTTCTTTGGCGATTATCTATTAGAACGAAAGAAGTAAACTGTTTTCGAGTTTATTTCTCGAGGTGTACTTTCACACTGACTGAGCTTTGCCTTTACCAGCTAATAATTCAGATACAGATGTTCAGATGTCAAAGAGAGCGTTATGGAATCAGTCATCGAAATTGTACGTTTTCACTGGTACAACATGGACGATATAAGGAATATCGCTGTACACAGACCTTAAATTATCGTCCTGTTCTTGGGACGTTCCGGAGGTTGGTAGTAGAATTTGTACTATATTTTGGGGGCAAAATTCTCGCGCGCTTCGCTTGCCCGTGAATTGAGTTGCGTGCCTTGTGCCGCTTTATGTGAGCGCGCGTACGAGATGTAAACAAAGTTACCGAGTCCAACATTAAGTTATTTAAGCACCACAACACAGCGAAATCAGGTCAAGTCACCTTTGATCACATATATGAGTTAGGTATTATTCGGGACATCTCATATAATCGTCCCGTTCGTCCCGATCGCTTGATTCTTTTGTTAATTTACGCTTCAATTCACACCGAACGAAAGGTTCAAGCGATCGGGCCGATTATATGAGAACTAGCCTATTTAATATTCCCCGAAGTGCATAGAGGGAACTAGTGGTGGATATTTATCGAGTCTCGAAGCGGCGAGGTAAATATCCACCGCTAGTCACCGGCACATACAAGTGAAAGAGCGTTAAGGAAGGGCGGGGGGGTGGGGGATAGGTAGTTATGTGCATGTATGGTTTGTTATTTTAAACTATCGGTTGTAATGTAGCTAAAAGAATGCAAGTGTTGGCTGTTTTTACACCCCACCTCATATAAGTACCTGGGCCTAACCTTTAGTGCATTCGGAAACTTCACTTTAGCTAAACAGGAGCTGAAAAAAATTGCGTTAAAAGCCTTATTCAAACTCCGCAAAGAAATGGGAGATCACTTTAGAACAGATATAAAGCTAACGCTCAAACTTTTCAACTCCTTAATTCAGCCAATTCTACTATACGGGAGCGAAGTATGGGGGGTTGACTCCAACAACAAATTAGACAGAGACCCTATCGAACTAGTACATACTAAATTCTGTAAATGGATTTTAGGAGTGTCCGAATACGCAACAAACAATGCATGCCGAGCCGAATTAGGAAGATTTCCTCTTAAAACAGAAGCAATATCCAGGAGTTTACTGAAGTTCTGGCTGAAACTGCAAGTCTGCGATACCGACAAACTTGCAGTGGACGCTTTTTTGGACTCAAGCCTCTTAAATAATCCCGCAAGTTGGTACAAAAAAATAAGTAAGATAGTCCTCAAGCTCGGATTTGGAAATATCTTAGTCCCCTCAAACACTATCGCCGATAACACATCAATAATTTGCAAGAAACTTAAAGGGATCCCCGAGTGAAAAACACATTGGGGCTCAAAAGAATCTTCAACATGTTCTTTGTTCAGAAAATGTATTAAAATTTGATCAAAGATTTTTAGTATTAAGAACGAGCACCTCAAAGTTGGCCCCACGAAGACATGGGCGCCGCCATCTTTGTTTGCATTTACGGAAGTGACGTCACTTCGTCCCACCAGCGTTCTACTCTCTCACTTATTAGGTGTTTTTAGGATGATAAACGCCTTAACTGTACCTCACATACATTGTAGTTCTTATACTTATTCAGAAGTCACTCGAGTCTTTTAAGCCATGTTGTTTTGCTGTTATTAAATGGCAGTTACGAGACCTTGTTGTTCGTCTGATAATTTCTCGCCTTCCCAATGCTTTTCTTCCTCCTCCCAGTCTTCTGAACTTTTCTCATAATGTCGTCTTCATCATAATTCCGGTTTCTGTAAGAATTCCTCTGCAATCTCGATGAAAATATATCCACTTTAATTCCGAGCGTGTGAAAATCATACAAAGAGAAGTAGCCGCGATACGCTGGTGGGACGAAGTGACGTCACTTCCGTAAATGCAAACAAAGATGGCGGCGCCCATGTCTTCGCGGGGCCAACTTTGAGGTGCTCGTTCTTAATACTAAAAACGTTTGATCAAATTTTAATACATTTTCTGAACAAAGAACATAGCCCCAATGTGTTTTCACTCGGGTATCCCTTTAAGCAAAGGCTATGCGACATAGAGTTCCAAAATTGACACAGTGATATTTACAATGATACAAGAAGAAATGCCAATCAGAGAAATAAGCTAAGGACCTACAGAAATTTTAAAGTAAATTACGAGTTCGAAGACTATCTACCGCGCTTAAGAAACTTGAAGCATAGAACGGCTCTAACAAAGCTTATATAGGATAAGCAACCATGATTTAGAAATTGAAAAAGGAAGACATGCTAGGCCATTTAAAAAGGTCGATGAAAGATTTTGCAAATTCTGCCTGCCTAGAAAGGAGATTGAGGATGAAGCTCATTTCCTCGTAAAATGCAATAAATATAACCATTTACGAAATGCGTTCCATGCTTCAATGCAAAATGAATTTCAGATAAACATAGAAAAGTTATCCGAGGAAAGTCGGCTAAAAATAATGTTAAGCCCCAACAATAGGACAGCAGCTATAGTTGCAAAATTCATATACGAATGTTTTATGTATAGAGACAATGGCCTCAAAGAACTCTGATCGATTCTGCCTCGACTCTCATAATTCTGAAAGACCCCAAACACCTGTAGCACAGTGAAGTGCACATTTATTTGGATAAATGTCTATGTACAGATGTATACGACTCCAAATAAAAAAACTATCTATCTATCTATCTATTACACTGCCCTAAAGTCCCTTTATGATGGACATCCCCTGGAGACTATATATAGGGGATTCTACGGGTAGATACTTTAGAATGAATGCTTTCTTTGTAGGGTGTTTCATAGAAAGTAGTTGGATACGATTTATCTTTAAAGCAACGAGAACTTGTCTGTTCATCGCACAGAATGGCGACCTGAAGTCTGAGACATCGCAAAGCACTCTGGGTGAGAGTAATCAGTCACAGTTCGCTTTAGAACTTCATTTGCTGTACAAATGTTGCACACGACTCATTTAGTGTCGTTGTTAACTTGACTCAGCCGCAATGATTTACGTCGGTTAATGAATTAAAACTTCAAAAACCTTCAGCGCTAACTCACTGGGTAGAGGTCGTGATGTCACTGGTAACAAACACGTAATGCATACTTTGTACAGCTGAAGATACATAACTACCTACATAATAACCTTTTGTATATTGTATCAAAGTTACTTTTGGTGTTGTTGAAAATGGGGCTTATTTCAACTGCTACTCTGATGTTGTGTTTGGGACTGCAATATAGAAGCAGGTAAGGCAGATGGGCTCATGGATACATACAATGGATGACTATTTTCTGTTAAGATGTTTTGTTTCTTTCGCCTGTTTTATTACCTGATAGCGCTCGAAATGGCAACTAGCTTCCCATGGTGGTTAGCATATATATATTACCGACTGCGAGCTCTACAAATATCGGCAGATATAGTTGGCGAGAGGCGCAGCCCCAAGTCACTATCAAGTCCATAGTAACCAAGAGCGAGAAGTCTAATTGTTTTAGCATCACCACGCCACCGTTCTATCAACTTAGCGATCGAGAAAACTGTGAAAAAACTCGCAAAAAAAGCATTTTTCTAAGTGATCAGTTGCGCACGGTCGACTATCGATCGTTAGTATAAACCAACTAGTGGACTATTACAAATCCTACATTCTGATTGGCTACGCTACTATAGGTCTATTTGTGATAGCCCATGGTAGAGAAAAACCGTACGCATTTTCACGAAATAATAACATTTTTTAAACTTCAATTTGTTTCTTTCTATTATTTCTACTGTCCGACTAGTTAGTTTATACTAAAACAATTAGACCTCTCGCCCTCATGGTCTACGAGTTAAATAGCCCATTCGGGCCAATCAGATGGCGAGTTTGCCAATAGACGGCGGCTAGATTATGCTAAAGGTTATTAGTCGGCTAAGCATCTAATACGGCTGCGTATTTTTATGAATGAAGAGTAAAAATACACAGCCGTATTAGATGCTTGGCAGACCAATAAGATGTTTATTATATAAATTCTGGCAAGAAACGACATTTTCTTTCCATGATACCAGAAACCTGTGCGTGCGCTCGGCGCTCGAGGAATGGTGACGAGAAACCATTTCACTGTAACTACTCGAAATACGGTTGTCACGCCTAAATTAAAACTCTTTTCTTCCAACACTTTAGTAAACAGAGTGTGAATTATAGCATTACAAGGCCTGGTTCAACGCGAAAACTGGCTAAAATTCCGTGATTATCTCTGTTATTCAGGCAATTTTAAACCATTCTTTACCAAATTGCACAAAATGACATAACTCGTATAAGTCAACGGCGTTTCCTGAGTCAATGCTCAGTTAATATCTGCAAATGCCAATCAATCAAATTCTGTAGTTGAAGGTTCTTTTTTCGCGGATTGGTGGAGGAGGGGGCCTGAGAAAAAGTAATAATAATAATAATATAATTTGAAGTATGGCTCCCTGAGGTGGGAACTCGAGCAGTAGTAGTCCCAAGGATATGCTGTAGAGTAACACTGATAATATAATTATAGATGTCCTTAGAGGATGGTCGAACGAACTCGAACGAACGATGCAGAGGTTGCTGGGGTCGAAAGGAAAGACAGTGTTAAGGAAGATGCAGAGATCTGTAATCTCGAGCAGCCCGAACATGGCGCGTATGTTTAAAGTTTTGACGTGAATCCCATATATCAAAATTGTAACCCCAAGTCCATGCCACCATTACAAGCGGGTTTTTTTATGAGCCAGTTGTTTCAACAATTCAGTTTTGTCGAGAATTCCGGACTTCTTATACTAAACATTTGGTTAAAATAGTTCAGCAGCCTGGCAACATGGTTTAGATGACATAGGTTCTATCTGCCAGACCATGTGGAATGCTGACCAGAACAGTCTGGTGTACGGAGTAGACTTCAGGATCGACCTGCAAAGCCGAGCTGTCTCCTATAGAGATGCAGCTCCACGGCGACTGTTTACCTATGTGAACGAGAGGAAGCTCAGAAAGCCGACATTTGTTGCATTCAAAGGTTAGTACCGCAAGGGATCCTGGGTACTCCATGAACTCTAGTCTGAAAATGGGAATTAAAATCTTAAATGTGAGATAAATTAGACATACACAAGAAAGTAATACAACAATTAGACCCTTTTCATTGGCATGTGAATCGTTTGGGCAAAAGGTTCTTTCTTCAAGAGATTTCCATAGTAATGTATAAAGGTCATAAAGGAAATAATACACAAGGGGACGGTAAACGTGATCGATCTGAAATGAAGCAATAAAAAGGGTATATTTCAAATCTTTACTGCTTCATTTCAATTTTTATATAAAAATACCCTCTGACTGTTCTAAGTTTTTTTATGAGGCGAAAATAATTACATAGAAACAAAGGCATGGCGAATATAGTTCTATATACGGGATTTCTTGCATGGTAGAACACCGGCCTTAGATATATTAAAGTAAGTAAGTAAGTGATTTTATTTAAGTGTCAATGTATTTATCCTTGCAGCTAATTGGAGACACTAGTCCTACGATTTTACGTCCTTATCCGAGAAGACGTGAAGGTCTAACCGTTTGCTGTATATTATGCAAAGGCAGCACCTTCTACTCAGCTATTTTAAGGCCCTGAGTGTTGGTCCGGCCGGAGTTTGAACCCGCGACCTCCCGCTCAACAGACCGGCGCTTAACCACTGAGCTAATCGTGAGGCGGTTAAAATAGCCAAACCTGGTCTTAAGACCATATTCCCAAATAGCTGGAAATGTAAAATAATGGATGACGTGGCTACTATCTTAATATTGTAATCGCACAAAATACATAAGATCGCAGTCATACAGCCTGCGCACAATGTCCACTCCCACCTAGAAATCTGGTACGGGGGCTGAAAGATTATCATTTAGAATTTGTCATTATTTCATAAGCAATCGCTGGTTCATGCTGTTTTTGTTTGTGTTCTTAAGATCTTCTGGACAATTACGTCATGAAAATTGGCATTACCGAAGTGTTGACTACGAGAGAAAAGGATGAGAACAGACGTTTTCTGAGGGCTATCATGAGCACACAAACCATGAAAGAACTACACAACTACCTAGCATCACGAGGAAAAGTACCTCGGGGCACGGTATGAGAAAATAGCTTGAAAATAAGCTTGAGCTTGAACGAATAGGCCTTTTGCAGGAACGTAATCACGTGGTTGTAATGGTTGGCAACAAATCTAAGTAACTTCATTGAGTTAATGGCACTGGTACGAGATCGGTAGTGTTATTAGCAAAACCTGAGTGTTTGTAAATGCTATTTTCTACCACCAGTCGATTGTCGATCTTTCCATAGTTAAAGGGGCTATGTCATCAGATGGTACTGCGCATGTATCGAGTAATCGCTCGTTTAGTGGCTGTTAATTGGATACAAACAGTTAAACTTCCCTCCCTCAATGCCCGATTGAAAGGATTTTCAATATTTTCCCTGGAGACTGTTTATATACACTGTTTGGTAGTCATTTTTACATATTTGCTTTCATTTTAAGCATCCCACATGGCCGAGAGGTTCGCTAGTTCATATCAAAATCGGTGGAAATAGCTCTTTCCGGCCCGGAAAAACTAATGTAAAGTCTTACCGTGACACAGCCCCTTTAACTATGATCTTTCTAAAACGTTTGGAAATTTGTTTGCCACACAGTAACGCCTTTCCCACAAGATCACGAGCTCAATTCATTACATATCATTAGTTATTGAAGTGATATATCAGTGAGCACGTGACTGTTTCCTACAACTGAAGGCCTATTGCGTCTGAGAGCCAAAAAGAATTGACCCTCCGGCTAACACTAGCACTCCACTAGCACTCCACTAGCACTCCACTAGCACTCCACTAGCACTCCACTAGCACTCCACTAGAACTAGGGATATCTTTATTGTATTGTGTATAGTCCCTCGAGACTGTTTTACATATCGACAACAATGCTACTGGTCCTAGCACTCGAGTGGGCTATCTTCATTGTATTGTAATCCCTCGAGACTGTTTCACATATCGTAAACAATGCTGTTTTCACTTAGGTCAACCTCCCTTCATGTAACAGAGTAGCGCGAGCCTTCATATGACCAGAAGACATGCTGTTTGTGAACAACTGAATGCGTTTCCACTAAACACAATATTCAAAACGTTATGACGAACGTGAACGGCTGTCAATTATACTGATCAAGAACAGTGGTCTGTAGGTGGAATATATACACGGTGCAATTATAGCCTGCGTCGGTCGCATCTGCGACGCAGGCTAGGTGCAATATTACCTAACCATCGACCTAGTTACTAAACGTTCGTTGAGTTCGAACCGCCTCACTGGTTAGCTCAGTTGGTAGAGCACGGTCTAGAGTGCGGGAGGTCGGGGGTTCGAACCCGGCCGCGTCTTTGGGCAGGGACGTTTAAAAGCCGTTGGCCTTGTCTCCTTCTACTTCTAATCAGTATTTGAAGGGGACGTGAAAGACTTACCTGTCGGTACTACTCGAAAAAGAGCAGGGGATTGTTACCCGGTACAGCAGCCTGGCCATTGTACTAACCACAGACTCAACATTGTAAACTGCGTGGCTGTCATTAGCGCCGTAATAGCAGTCCGAAAAATGCACTGACGGGATATGTCAGTAAAATGTAAAGCACCATGAGACTGGTGATAAAATGATGGCGCTATATAAATATGGCCTATTAATATAGTCACTATATATATAACACGCGTGACGCTTCAATTCATCATGTTATCAGTCATGGCGCGACTGCACAAATATATATATGGGATGCGCAGGCCGGGGACAACTACAATGAAAGCTAATGAAGCACTGCAATGAAATTCTTCATTTTTTTCCCTGGCTGCGTTATGGGCAATGAGGTATATTTTACATTTAACCATGCTGTTCTCCAAGTGCGGCATATATTTTTTAGTTTAAAGAACCGATATCAATTCATTCGCAGGCTCAGTTCGAACAAAAGCTCTACGTGATGTGGTTCTATTTCTACGGCCGCGCAGGCTATCGGGATTCCTCTGGCTTTGAGCATGTGTTCCTGGGGGAGGTGTACTCTAAGAATGGTGAGAACAAAGTTAAAGGCTTCCACAACTGGTTGCAATTCTACCTAGAGGAGAAGACCAATGCTGCTAATTACCATGGATTCTACAAAGCACTACAAAACAAGGTAAACAGACAAACATGGCCTGATTTTGACCTTTATTTTGGTGGGTGGGGGAAATCGAAACAAGTGGAGAAGCATTTGTAAGTATTTACATATTTGTTGGTTTGTATTATTTGTATCTCTATTATCATATAATTATTGTAAGATCTTTACATTTCTTAAGTTATTGTTTACCATTATTATTATTTATTGTTATAATATACATTACGAGAGCTTCCTAAGAACGCGCGATTTCATTGGCTAAAAGATGAGCTTAGCGTGCATTATTGACAAATAATGTATTTTATTGACAAATACAGGCATGCGCACGCGCTGACTGTACGATGAACGTGACTGAACTGTACGTGATTTATTGGCACTGAGTGATATTTTGAAAGTTCTCAAATTCTCCTAAAGGCTCGTGGAATTATCAGAACTTTCAAAATATCACTCAGTGCCCATAAATCACGTATATCATGAGCAGTTCATGCGATTTCCTCTACTGAGCACACAGCGTGCTGTGGTCACCAATAAAGCACTGTCATTAGCCAATCACCTGCTTGGAGTGCACAACGTGCTGTGGTCACCAATAAAGCACAGTCATTAGCCAATCACCTGCTTGGAGTGCACAACGTGCTGTGGTCACCAATAAAACACAGTCATTAGCCAATCACCTGCTTGGAGTGCACAACGTGCTGTGGTCACCAATAAAGCACTGTCATTAGCCAATCACCTGCTTGGAGTGCACAACGTGCTGTGGTCACCAATAAAGCACAGTCATTAGCCAATCACCTGCTTGGAGTGCACAACGTGCTGTGGTCACCAATAAAGCACTGTCATTAGCCAATCACCTGCTTGGAGTGTGCACGAAGTTGGAATATTAATTTCTTGTAAAAGCACACTCCAGCAGGAGAACCGTGTCCTAGTTCACGCTCGTGGTCGGCGCGTGTCCTATTTCATGCTCGTGTTCGGCTCGTGTCCGATTTCATGCTCGTGTTCAGCTCGTGCATGCACCCGCAGTTTTTTCAAGACCTCGAGCGTGCATTATTTTTTATAGAACATGGAGAATCACCTTCAATTTGTTAATTATTATTCATTATTATTTGTGAGAAAGATTACTTCAGTCTAACCTCTCTCTCACTCTGTCTTCAGCCTAGGCGCCTTAAACTAAAGTTCAAATGGAACAACTACGACAAACCGGTTAGCAGCTTTTTCCTTGGCACCAGTCCCGAGTTTGAGATGGCTTTGTACACGGCCTGTTTCATCCTGAAGCCTGGGTTGAAGTGTAGCTGCCGCATCAACTCACAGACCATCACTGTACAGACCTATACACATAGTGGCGGGAAATATGTCGGCACTGCCTTCCCAGTAGTGTGAAGGCTGCATGACATACTGAGAACACTTTGACTGCCTGTAGCATGTAGTAGAAGCCTCGGGAGTAGAAGATATTTTATCTAATATTTACGCCCGCCCAAATGGTTAAATATCGCGTAAAACATTGTTTTTAATGTTGGAAAATGTTTGACGATGTTTTATGAAATATAATGTCAAACATTACATGTGCAAAACATCGTAAAACTTTCCTTTTCTTTACAAGTTTGTTGAACCACGTTTAAATCGTATGGATAGCCTGTAAAACACGTGCGCTAGTTTAATCTGGTTCTCCTTTGGCACTGTTTTATAAAGCATGTTTTACGTTGTTAAAATCGTTTGGCATCCCGTAATTTTTGGAGCGGATCCAGGGGCTAAAAGGGGATTCGATCGAATCCCCTTTCTCTCCCTCTCTTTGATAAAGAAAAACAAAGAAGTTGCCTCACTGGTTAGCTCAGATGGTAGAGCACGGTCTAGAGTGCGACAGGTCGTGGGTTCGAATCTCGGGCGCGTCCTTGGGCAGGGACGTATAAGTGTAAGCCGTTGGCCTTGTTTCCTTCTAATCGGTATTTGAAGGGGACCGGAAAGAACCTGCTGTGCCATTCGAAAAAGAGCAGGGGACTGTCACCCAGTACAGCAACCTGGCCATTGTATACTAACCACACACCTAAAAAATTAGTGTAAACTGCGTGGCAGCTATCAGCGCCGTATATTAAGCAGTCTGTAACATCACTGACAGAATGTCAGTAATTTGTAAAGCGCCATGAGACAGTGGTGATATGGCGCTATATAAATGGTCATTATTATTATTATGATCGAACCCCCTTCCTCTCCCTCTCTTTTATAAAGAAAAACAAAGAAGTTGCCATGATGGAACCCCCTTCCTCTCCCTCTCTTTCATAAAAAAAAGAAAGAAACAAAGAAGTTGCCATGATCGAACCCCCCCGCCTTCCCCCCAGAGAATCGTGGATCCGCCCCAGAATTTGCCATAAACATGTTTGATAAACCAATGTCTTACGATGTTCTAGCAACTGTTTTATCCATTTGGTCATCCCTTTAGAGATGAACGGGTCATTAAAGGCGTTTACCAGTTACCAATCACAGTCATGTCTTTAAGTAGCTTCCTCCTCCTTACTGATTGGTCACGGAGTCTCAGCTCAAATGCAGGGTCTGGATACCGATGGAAACTCATACATATAGATAAAGTTGCCTGCGGCGGAGGCTAGTCTTCAGTTAAGTATGTCTTCGCTTGCTCTGTCGCTCAAGTATCATCACTATCGTTGTCTCTGTTGTGACGGTCGTCATAGTAACTGTCGTTGCAGTTGCTGTTCTTGTGACTGTAGTTGTGGTTGTCGTGGTAACAGTAGTAAGCATTGTCTCAGTAGAAGATATCGTAATCTCGGTAATGGTGGTTGTAACTGTTGTCGTTACCGTTTGGATTCTCGTCTTTCTAAGAACCACAGCTCCACTCGCCACTTTGGATCAGATGATAGTGTCCTTCCTGCACAAAAAATGCTACGTGGCATACAATAAGGTGTCGTTATCAGTGTGTTGTTAAGCTTGGCCACTGTCCACTAACCAGTCGGAGCCCAGTAAGTTCCGCTGACAAGTCCTTTACCGGAACATATCACCTACTCATCTGCTTTCGTTGTACAAAAGATACAGTAAATTTGCCCTTGTTTGACGAACTCTAGTTTCCGTGATTAAAGTTGAAGTTGACCTTTAACTAAAACAAATGACGCGAAGAGGCAATTTCCCAGTGAAGTCAAAGCAGTTAAAGATTTTAGCCAATAGCGGTATACTGAAATAGTTTCCCCGGCCGCTTGTCAGTCCAGTTATGTACATGTATGCCTGTCTCAAGCCGGCATGCAGTTCTTGGACGGACTCGTTTGTTGAGTATCGTGTTCAATGTAGAAAATGAAGCTTTAAATCAAATTCAAAACAAATCAGACAATTTGCTCAAAATAAACGACCCCTAATTGGTTTGTCATCATCACGTCCAATCACCATTGCATCTGTTTGGCAGGTCTTCACAACTTTGTTATAATTATAACAATGACTTTGTTCGGATTATCACTAAACAATTCAAATCATTTTTCATTATTCTGTCTACATAAGCCGCCTCAGCTGGTAGGGGATTCTTTGGCCTGGTACCTGTTGTCATATTTACATGCAAAACAGTTATCATAAGAAACGAACGGCAAAAAAAACAACGATCCTGGAGTGTTGTTGTTTTATTTACGTGAAAAATCGAAACAAAATCAAATGCCGTCAAGACAAAAGAAACAGCAAGATGCTATGAACATTAATTAACCACGGTGAATCAAATTCATTATAACCAGTTAGTTGGGAGTCAGTTCCTCCCATATAATCGCTTGAGACATGGCGGTCGCGAGCATGAATATCATCCATTTTTTAAACCTACGAGCAGTTGTTATTGATACCGTTATAACGAACTGTTGGGGACTGGGTCCTAATAAAGAGAGCAACTGCTGACTCGAATTTTGTGCAGACGGTTATATCAGTGAAATGGCTAAAGGACACTGCCGGACTAGATAATCAGAAATGCATTGTCGATTTAATAATGTACGTAATGCAATTGAATGGTCACTTAACTTGACAGTCATCCCTTTAGCAAGACGTTTGCGAACCAGCGAAGGGAAAATGAAAGATGAGAACGGGCAGTGAATCACCACATGACATTGATAAGCATCCAGTCGATCGTAAGCCAATATATATATCAAGTGCTGTGGTACAAGTTGTACGGACGAACTTTCTTTGCACCGTTTCTTTCCTTCTTCTCTCATCGGCTCTGGTCTTGCCTTATGTTTGGGGGTATTATCGGAGAGGATTTAAAAACTTTCAAGAGTCAAAGTAAGTTCTTATGTCCCTATCGGAATAAACATTCTCTATTTATTAGTGATAAGATACGAAACAAGTTGGTTTGCTTTGTTCCACAGGCACGTACTCTCATTGTAGTCCAGAATCCTTTGCGGTGATACAACAGATCTCAGTCGTTTTTGCTAAAAAAAGAAATAGTTATTTCGAAAATGGGAGCTTAAACGACAGGCTGCAGAAAATCGAGTGTTGGTTTTACTACGTTCTGTTTTAACATGACTTTTGTGCAACCGTATACTGTGATTACGCGACTAGTCCAGTCCCGGCATTCCTTTCGGTCTCGGGCTACGGGAGTCGGGACTGGACTAGGGCCCAGGGACTCTCAGAACGTAATATTTTTCATGAAAAAACAGTTCAGTAGCTTGAACACTTGAACAGCGCCAGTAGCCCATAACCAGGAGCGTCCATATATCTCCTATGTAGCTGTCACAACGTTTTCACAAGTTCGGCTATTTTTAGATCATTTTCCCCGCCAATTAGTGGTTGCAGCAGTGACGGAACAAACGATGCCTCATTAGCTACTTTTGTTATACCAACGACATGATTGCTACGCTTTTGTGATTTTATTCCCCTAGGAATGATTACAATCCAAAAATAGCGGAAAACCGCTCTAAAAATAACCTAACTTGTGAAAACGCTGTGACAAAGGCCAAGTATACAGAATGGACGCTCTTGGTTATGGGTTCCTGACAGCGCGAATTTCTGCTCTTCCGGTTCGAGTCAAGCTAGCTCACGTTTCATTAGAACATTGATCAGTGCCATCGTTACTCTATTCTAAGTTTCTCTGCTGTCTGACTATACCATATGCTGTGCAAGCTTCCAAATTTGGGTAAGTTCATGTGCTTCGATGTGCTATCGATGCTACTATTTATGCTTTCAGCCAGAAAAATTAGGTTAGTACACGTGTGTGTTTTCATATTGTAAAGTATCGTAAATTCTTTATCACTTTTCGAGCGACAGTCTCAGTGTAAACATATCGCTTTCAAGCACATACATATAAATTAAGGCCAAAATTGGAATTAAGGCGCAGTGGTTAAGCGCTTCGCCACTCACCTCTGTACGTGGCCCAGGATGCGACGCCACATGTGAGGTGAGTTTGTTAGTATCTCGCCCTTGCTCCGAGGGTTTTTCTCCGGGTACTCCGGTTTTCCTCCCTCCACAAAAACCAACACGCTAATTGCCCTATATATCATTATGACGTCACGGCTTGTTTATGAGGGGGACAGAATCGACATGAACAATAGAATTTTCAACTAAATCTGCTCTGCTGAGGAAAATTTAACTTCGAATTGTCTGGTTTCCAGATATCAGCTGTATCAATGTTTATCCCACAATATTTACTGTATTTGGTGGCTGTTACCGCTATTCTACGTTCTACAAAATACATTTGATAGCGATTTCGTTTGTGTTGTTGCTGTTTTGTCCCCCTCCCACGACCGTGATCCTTAGCGTTTAAACAATAGATTGTTTTGATTTGATGTCAAATGTTCATTTGTTGGCGTTTCTGGCTGGTCAACGAAAAAGACCTTGCATGGGAACGAGGTGACATATATGATATTACGGACGTAATGACGTCAAAACGCACATTTGGCTTCCGGTTGTCGTCCGTGAGTCACGTACGTCTGGTGCTTTTAAAAGCTCTCTAATATAACGCGAGATCCGCCCTCAGTATTTACGTTAATAAAAGTGTATAAATAATATATAGTAATAATAATAATAATATGATGATGATGATGATAACAATAGGAAATAATTAAAATAAGAATATTATAATAATGATAATTTAATACTACTAGTAATGAGCATAACAATAGAAAATAAGTAAAAATAAGTAAAAATAATTATACCCGAACATCCAATACTACAGCTGATATAATATTAATCTGTCTTTTCATTGTACTTCATTTTAGCCTCATCCGGGGCCCAAGAACTCTCGATTCAGTTTTCTGCCGAAAACTCTTTGCTGCGGACAAGACTCGCTGGCAACAAAACACAGACTATGACGTCAACATACAGAACATTACAAGAAAGTACATGCGCAATGACGTAGCACCGCTGCCCCTGTTTACATGGGTCAATGATACTAAACTATTCAGTGGACCGTCAACTTTCACTCGCATGATCGGTAAGAGGAACAAAAATATTTGATTTCACTCCTAGCCCTAGGCCTCAGCTTTAAGATAGAATTTATACAGGAGGATCGGGGCTCATGGTAGGATTTAAAGTGCATATGAAGCGAAAATTAAGTTGATCTAATTTTTAAATGCTTTCGAAATGAGGAATAACGAGATCATCTCGTTTCAGAGATTTTTAGGCAATCCCTTTATGTAGGACGACACGATTTTTTACCAAAAATACAATAGAATACAACACAATACAATTCAATACAACAATAGAACGCAACACAATACGATACAATAGAATACAATTTGGTAGCAATTCGTATCGTCCTACATGAAGGGACGGCCGATTTTTAGGTTTTGTAATATGCAAATGAGATTATCTATTACGTCATGTTGGTTGCACAGAATATCTTTGCAAATATTGGATAAAAGCTATCGAAACTTTCATTGCAGATATATTGCACTATGGAAAGTATACATCACTGCAAATTATGGTGTTGCCATGGAAACACTCTTGGCCCCAGCCATCTTTCACCTTGAACATAAAATTCCAACTTATTTCCTTGTTATAAAAAATGAGTTGCTTAAACTCATATACAATGCCTATATTATTCCAAATCTTATTTTGGACCCAAACCCAAAGAAATCGTGTTTGACAAAAGAGATTAGGGAAGTTTGTTTTAGTTAGTGTTTCCATGGCAACATCATAATTTACACAATGATGTGTATTTTCCATAGTAACATACATATGCAAAGTTTCAATAGTTTTTACCCATTATTTGCAGAGATATTCTTCATTTTGTGATTTCTCTCCAGGATCATTTCACTTATATTACCAAAACCTGAAAATCTCTAAAACGAGACGATATGTTGACAAACGGAAAATGTCAATATTTCTCATTTCGAAAACATTTTTAAATTAGGTCAACTTAATTTTCACTTCATATGCACTTTCATATAACGTCGACGTCAGCCATTGTTCATCGTGATTTATTCAAGGCGTCACGGATGAGTACATACTTTTACAATTTGTACAACGTGCCACAAGAAAAAGAAATGAAAAGTGATTCCGATATTTAACAAGGTACATGTACACGACGTAACGTGCAAAAGGTATGTAGGCATTTTACTAAATAAAAACTACGGAGTAGCTAAATTGTCAAGAGAAGAGAACTTGGACCACTGAGTATGGTAAGCACTCGTAAGCGAATTAACAACATTTTGGAACTTCGTTTTCTTAATAAATATATACTTCATACTTCATACTTCATACTTTATTTATCTTTCCTTAAAAAGGCTTTTCAAAGACAAAATACAAATACAATACAACTACAGTGTACATGATAATTTGAATTACATCTATCAGTAATTTAACCTATTTTATCAAAAGAAGCTTCAGAAGTTTGTTCTGCGGAGGCTGTAATAAAAAAAAATACTAGTTCAACCAGATATCATATTCACCCGCAGACCTATTCGACAACTATTTCCTGTACACTGGGCAAACTGAACACCTTACCCGAAGGGAAATCAAAGAAGTCAGGAAATTCCTCGATGTTGTCATAGCAACGAGGACCATGAAGATCGCTCATAAATATCTTGTCAACGAAGGACTTGCTTCGAAAAGCGAGGTATGTGGTAATTGAGATCCAGTCACTGAACAGTAAACATCGGTTCTATATAGATTAAAGGGGCTATGGCATAGTGTTGCGCATGTGTGGAGTCAATGTTCAATTGGTGGCTCTTAATTGGTTACAAACAGTTCAAGTCTTCTTCCTCGATGCTCGATTGAAATGAAATATTTTCTTTGAAGACTACGTCTATTACACAGTTTGTTGGTTATTTTTGCATATTTGCTTTGATTTGAACCATCCCACATGTGTACGCCAGGTTCGTCAGTTCATATGAAAATCGCTGAGAATACCAGTTTCCCGGACTGCCAATATAAAGACCTCTCACGTGATACCGGCCCTTTATTACTACTTAACATCTGATTATGATTTGTAGCGATACGTCGCAAATATTGTTGCGTCATGTTATACCTAATAGTAACTGGAGTTTTATTCAGGTACATTCATTAACGACCTATCAGTACTCGTAATGGTAATGTGCTGTGTTCTCTGTTGCTATTGATGCCGCAGCGAGCGTTCAGGAGGCAGTTATGTAAGATGTGGTTCTATTTCTATCGCCGTGGGATCCACCGAGATACGTCTGGATTCGAGCATGTATTTGTAGGTGAGTAACAAAAACTGTAAATAAAATATTTTAATTTATCTGCGCAGTGCAATGTTGTTGTTGGGCATATAAACTTGGTCTTCCTGTGTTCAAAGATAAGGGTCCCAGTCTTCACTCGGTCATCCTTATGCCACAAGAAAACCGGAAAGGAGTGAAATATGTAATAAAGTCCCAGTCAGAAAAGAAGGAGGCCAGGGTCTGAACCTGATCTAGATGTAGGGAATGATGGTCCATGATTCTATTAAACCTTATTTCATAAAAGCACAAATTTGTTGTTTTAATGAAAAACGGAGAAAATTATGGTGGTTGTTGATTAGCCACAGCCAGTTAACATCTCCCTCAATGCTTGATCAAACGATTATGCTAAACCTCCTTGGAGATTAAATCGACACAGTTTATTGTTTTTTGCATGTATATTTTCAGTTCAACCGGATCGCGCATGTACGCATGCAAGTTTCGTCGAATAATAATATAATCGGAACCGCTCAAAGTAACTTCCGTGACACAGAAAAAAACAAAAGTAAAATTGGGAGAATGCTGAAGTACTTCAGCAAAATAATTGATGAATTTGCATTTTTAAGGAACTGTTAATAAGGAATGCCTGCAGGTTTGTTAGAATTAACCGTTGATCTTTAGGAGAGATCCTTATGCCACAAGAAAACCGGAAAGGAGTGAAATATGTAATAAAGTCCCAGTCAGAAAAGAAGGAGGCCAGGGTCTGAACCTGATCTAGATGTAGGGAATGATGGTCCATGATTCTATTAAACCTTATTTCATAAAAGCACAAATTTGTTGTTTTAATGAAAAAGGTGTGCCACTTCAGGACGGTGAAGACACAAACTCGATTGTTCAAGCTGTGGGAGACTTTATTGGCGTGCCAGTTGAGTCGGTAGATATCTCGGTTAGTCATCGGCTAGCCGAAATTAAACCCACAAGGGCAGATGCTGCGAGAGACCCGGCGATTATTGTTAAATTTGTCCGGCGAGATGTGCGGGATCGATATTACAAGGCAAAGAGAAACCTACGAGATAAGACAACACGAGATCTAGGGCTTAGTCGGATATCAGAAAACAATATATACATCTCAGAAAGTTTGACAAGGAGAAATCGTGATCTATTTAATGATTGTCTAAGAGCGCGTAAAGACCTTGGTATCAAGTTTGCATGGACACAAGCTGGTAAGATCTTCGTTAGAAAGGACGAACACTCTACTGCTAGGCACATCAAGAACCCAGGAACCCTTGAACGCCTCTATGCTAAAGCTGGTACGAGACCTGGCAGATCTGGCACAAGTCTAGCCACAAGAGCAACAGCCAGTGGAAACAGCTTAAACGAGGAGCATTCTGATGGAGAGTAAAAGTAATAACAATTTCAGATTATGCAAGACACTCGAAAGGTGTAATCAGAGCTGCATAGAGCAACTCGGACTGTCATATTTACATGTTTGCAAGAGATCTAATAGATGCTGAACAGAAAAAGATAAGTGCCCTAAATGTTTAAAAATAGTTAATGATAACATGAGAGCAATTCAGTGTGACCTTTGTAATTATTGGTTCCACCTTAAATGCTCCCTGTTATCAATCAAAACATACAATTATTACTCTAAAACCAACGAGTTATGGCTTTGCATTCAGTGCCTTGGTGAAGTCTTCCCATTTAATAATTTAATTGACTCTGAATTGATCAAACTCTCATATAATTCCAATACTGATTGTTTATGCTCTAAACACATTTCTGATCTAAAACTTGATTCCTTGCCTTGTCTTGAATCTTCTAATTGTTTCAATAATATTCCTTGCTTGAGCAATATTGATTCCGATATCTCTCTTCCCTCTGTAACTAATTTTAATTATTACTCAGTGCATGATTTTCATTCTAATATAGATGTGCAAAGTTTGTTTCAATCAAAACAAACATTCTCTGCATTTCATTGGAACATTAGAAGCCTATCTGCAAACATAGATAATTTAATTTATTTATTATCTGAACTTAATCAAGTTTTTTCACTAATTGGTATCACAGAGACTAAACTCACTCAAAACAAGGACCAAATTACCAATACTGACTTAGAGGGTTACAATTTTATTTCTCAGCCTACCCTCTCAAATGCGGGTGGTGTAGGCTTTTATGTTAAACAGGATCTTTCTTGTAATAAAAAAGAGAAGTTTTCTATTTCAACAACAGATTATGAAGGGCTGTGGATTGAGTTAGACAATGGGTCACAGAGAAATATAATCTGTGGGGTAATTTATAGACATCCAAATGGTAAATTAGAAACCTTCTTAGATTATTTATACAGTGTAATTGAGTCCATTCATCATGAAAATAAGTATTGTGTTCTAATGGGGGACTTCAATATAAATCTTTTGAATTTTGATTCACATCCAGCTACAGAGCAGTTTCTTAATACTCTTGGAACTTATTATTTTCATCCACAAATTTTGAAGCCTACAAGAATAACATACCATTCAGCTACTCTGATAGACAATATATTTTTTAACTCTGCCGAGCATCATGCTATAAGTGGCAATATTTTATATGATGCCTCAGACCACCTCCCCAATTTCCTCATTATAAATAAATTCTGCAACCTTCCCTCCAAAATAAAGTTTTATAAAAGGGATTATTCTAATTTCGATCATCAGGTATTTGTTAATGACATTTCCTCTATTGACTGGAGTACCGTCCTTCCTAATAGCACTGATGTTGATGACATTTTCAACTCATTTTACTCTGAATTAAACAGAATTGTAGAGAAACATGTACCCTTTAAGCAGCTTTCAAAAAAGGAAGTAAAATTGAAATCTAAACCTTGGATTACTAGTGCAATTAGAGTGTCTATTAAAAAGAGAAATGAGCTTTATAAGAAATTTATGAATACTAAACTTAAATACTATGAATTAAAATATAAGTTCTACAGAAATAAATTAACTACTTTAATTAAGTCTAGTAAAAAAAAGTATTACAATGACTATTTTTCTGAAAATGCCAAAAACATAAAAAATATTTGGAATGGAATAAAACAAATAATAACCCTCAAACCGCAAAATGCAAGTATACCCTCTAAAATTGTCTTAGGTGACTGTGAGTTAACTGATAGCAAAAGTATTGCCAATGCCTTTAATGATTTTTTTTCAAACATTGGAAACCAGCTTGCTAGTTCTATACCCGAGGTTCCTAAATCACCTTTGGATTATCTCCTTGCTCCACCTACTACTAGCTTTTACCTATTCCCAGTAACTGCAAGGGAAATAGAAGAAGAAATTTTAAACTTGAACCCAAATAAATCAACTGGTCCATATAGTATACCCACTGGCTTATTGAAATTATTAAAGGATTTTGTATCTAAACCTCTTGAAATACTTTTTAATATTTCTTTTTCTCAAGGTAAAGTTCCCAGTAAATTTAAAATTGCCCGTGTTATACCTGTTCACAAAAATGGTTCTCAGACTTCTGTAAATAACTATCGCCCAATTTCATTACTTTCTGTTTTCAATAGACTAATAGAAAAACTAATGTACAACAGGCTCACTGATTATATCGATAAACTAAACATCTTGAGTGATAAACAATTTGGCTTTCGGAAAAACCACTCAACCGTCCATGCCTTAGTTTTGATTGCTGATAAAATCCAAAAGGCAATAGAAGAAGGAAAGTTTTCTTGTGGCATATTTCTTGACCTTAGTAAAGCCTTCGATACCGTGAATCATATAATTTTGTTAGAAAAACTTAAAAACTATGGCATTCGGGGCATTGTATTGGAATGGTTTGCTTCTTATTTATCCAATAGAAAGCAGATAGTATCAATTGGTAGTGTAATCTCAGATGAGAAATGTATTTCCTGTGGAGTTCCACAAGGGTCTGTACTTGGCCCTCTTTTGTTCCTCATCTACATTAATGACATAAAATTTTGCTCTGATATGCTAGAGTTCCATTTGTTTGCTGATGATACAAATCTTTTTTACTCAAATAAAAACTTGTCAGTCTTGGAACAACATATAAATACTCACTTGGAATATATCAGTACATGGCTAGCATGTAATAAGCTTTCACTTAATGTAGATAAAACTAATTATGTCATATTTCATACCCCACAAAGAAAAGTTCCTTTTATCACTAAATTGTCCATCAACGGGAAAGCAATCAAGAAAGAATGTAGTATTAAATATCTTGGTGTATATCTTGATTCCAACTTAAGCTGGAAGAATCATGTACTTCATGTTTCTAAAAAAGTTAGCAGAGGTATAGGAGTACTTTCTAAAATTCGCCATTATGTAAACACTAACATCCTAACACAGCTCTATTATACCTTGATCTTTCCTTTTCTAACATATGGTCTTGCTGTTTATGGTAACACTTACAATTCAACTCTTAAGCCACTAATAACTCTACAAAAGAAAGCAGTAAGAATCATAACGTTTTCTGATTTCCGTGAGCACTCCAGCCCTCTTTTCAAAGCATTGGGTATTCTAAAGTTTCTTGACCTAATATTCTTCCACAATGCAAACTTTATGTATGATTATTTCACTTCTAGGCTGCCCAGAGCTTTTTCAGGTTTTTTTGAAAGTGTAAATGAAAGGCATAATTATAATACTAGATTGGCTGCTAGGAAAACATATTGCCTTCCCCAGATTAGAACAAACTATGGAAAATTTGGTCTTCGATTTTCTGGTGCAAAAATTTGGAATTCTATTAATGACGAATACAAGCTTCTGTCAAAACCGTCCTTTAAAAAATATATTAAAACTGATATTATTAATTCCTACTGATGCTACCTATTATTTTTTGCCAATTTTTTTCTTTTTTTCTTCTAGTTTAGTTATACTTCATTTGTCATGATGTCTGTGTTCATATCTGCTGTATATATATATATATATATGTATGTATATGTATTTGTATATATATATATATGTATATATTGTTTATTGTTTCATAGAAATTGTAAGCTTACTTGATACTTGACCATACCATTGTAATTTGTTTTCTATAGTGGCAATCTGACACGATTAGTTTTACTATTTTCAGATTGCCAGTAACGGACATTTATATTTTAACTGTCATGTAATTTATCAAGTGTGTGGTTACAAATAAAACTTTGTTGTTGTTGTTGTTGATCCACACAGGACGAAGAGGGCGAATGAGCGTTGGGGGGTACCACAACTGGGTGCGATTCTATCTCGAGGAACAAGCAGGGATGGTTGATTATAAAGGGCACATAAGAGTTACTCACAAAGAGGTGAGAGCATCTCAGGATCCTTACGTTGTAAGGTGCTTTGATATCAACGCCTAGTCTGCAGATATAGCGGCTTTTGTTGGGGAAGTATGTTGGGTTACCTGTGGCGCGCGGAGAGCTGGACACCACAGGCAACCCAAAATAAAACAACCATTGTCATTAATGAGCCAACCAGAGATCCATTGGTTCCAATTGTAATGTTTATCAACACGAAGTATCGCTATTTGTTGATATTATATAATATATATTTTTTTAACAATATTTGAGCTAAACGTTAACCCCAAGAGCGCAAGCGCTCATCTAGGGAGCTCACATTAATTTACATTTACACTTATACATATAGACCACGAAGAAGCAGAAACTTTACAATTTAAAGAATAACAAACAAGAAAACAAAAAGATACAAATACACAAAATGGCTAATAACTAAAGCGACCTGAATCAATAATAAAAGTCCTAACTGCATTAAAAATTGAGGCATTATATTCAAAATTTAGAGTGGAAGAACCATTCAGTAATACATCCAATTTTGGGATAAATTTAAAGTAGCCCATAGATTTCCAGCATTCTGCATAACTGAGGCAAGCATTATAGCGCGCAGAGCAGCAAAACGGGAACAAATCAACAAGTATTATGTAATTATTATTATAATATAGATACGATAGTACGCGCGCTCTGATTGGCTAAAAAGCTGTTTTATCAGAGTATATAACATGGTTTGCCGTGTTTTATTGTTTTCAACTGGCGGTTTCCTTAGTTTTTCTCAAGAAAGCAGAAAAGAGTTTAGAAGAAATAGTTTGTTTTGACCGCTGTACTGATGAGCTTGAAAGTGCCGACATAAGCGAACCGTTGCTAATTAACTCGTATCATGTTACGTTATTGATTGGCTTACACAAACAATCGGGAATGGAATGTGTGGCTGGTGTAAGCAGCCGTTAGTGGGGCTAGCGTTTGCGTGACGACCCTTAGCATGGCTGCGAAGGAGACTACCAGGCATCCGGCACAGTCACACTCCATAAGTTATCGTATAATTTTCTACGTAGAATAGGAATGAATAAGACTATTGCAGCTTTATCTGTTACCCTAGGTCAATAAATATTTTACTTTTTTTCAGCCGCGCCGACTGACCATACATTTTACGTTGGATGGAGTCGAGAAGCCTATCGGTGGATTCTTCTTAGGAACGAGCCCAGAGTTCGAGATCGCTCTTTACACTGCTTGTTTTCTTAAGTTCCCTAATGGAGCTTGTACTTGTGGCATGAATGGTCAGAAAATCATAATAATGACATACAGATCGAAGGCTAACCCTATCAATGTTGCTACCGCTTATCCAGTTTAGCAAAAACGTAAACCTAGTGAATGTCTCTGTTTTAATAACATGCAGCTGCTGAATGGAACTATTGTTAAGGTATTCCGACCATTAAAAAGAAACTGAAATAACAACTATTTAAAACTTTGCCTAGTTATTACCCGAAACAAGATCACCATATAGCACATAAAAGATGGTTCTCCATCGTCTATAACAAAATAATGCACGCTCGAGGTCTTGAAAAACTCCGGATGCACGAGCGGAACGCGAGTGCATTTAGCAGCTTTTCAAGATCTCGAAAGTGCATTGTGTTTTGTTATAGGACAATAGAGAACTTTATAATATAAATACTCGAGCATGCATTATAAGAAAATCAAGCACGCTTAGCAGCCAATGAAATCGCGCGTTCTTAGGATCTTCCCGTAAGTTAATATAATCTTTTTTTTTTTGCGAGTAGCTGCACTAGTAATTTTAAAGGCCCCAAGGCAGAAATATACTAAAGCTGAGTGTGAGCAAACAACGTCCATTAACTGCTAGGTATATGAATTGCCCATAGTGAAATATTGAATTTATTATTCAGTATACGTATACCAAACGCCTAACATAAAAAAACTTTGAAATGCTATACATGCAAGTTTCGCTTCCTAAGCCGCGAAGTACACAAAAATGCGCTATTTATACGAGGGCTTCATTAAAGTGTTTATGAAACCAAATTTTGCATCTTTATTTTATTGCAGAATAATAAAGTTCATTGCTTTCTGATTATCAAGAGTATATTTATTTTTCAGTTCCGCCTTCGGAAAGGTCTCTTTTTCGCCATTCAAATTGGCTACTGTACCGTTTGCCGCGCGGCCAAATGAGCTGCGTGACGTCACTGCGAGGACTCGCTGTTTATATACTACAAACATGGCAGACTCGGCAAGAAAGTTTCAGAGAAAACTAAAAATAAGCGAGGAAGTGGAAGATATTGTGTGACTGGTGGCCTTGGTTTTCTTCCCGTATTTAACTTTATCCTACGCCAAAATGCAATGGACATTGAAGTTGAGAAAAACAATAGTCAATGTCCACATTCTATACTCATTCACAGTTTGTACAAGTACAACACAACTACAAAAAGTACAAGAAATAACTCACCAAGAACTCGACGATAACTTTAATACTCCTGTACTTTTATGCTGAAGCCAGAACAGTGAATGGCAAAGACTACGATATAGGGTTTATCTGGTTTCCTGTAGAAATTCGTTTCAGAGGATCCTGAATGTTCGTGAATGAAAAAGGGACGATACTGAAAACTTGCAAAGAACCCAGACGCGGCGCCATATGTCAGTTGAGTTTGTTGGTCTCTCTCTCTCTCGCCCTTGCTCCGAGGGTTTTTCTCCGGGTTCTCCGGTTTTCCTAGCCTCCCTCCGCAAAAACCAACACGCTAAATTCCAATTCGATCTGTGAGATTAATTAGCCGGGGCTTGGCTTTGATCAGCCCCAGTGATCAGCCCCCACGGTTGTTTCAGGTCTCGTTAGAAATTCCGAGAGAATTTCGAACGTATAGTCGAACTGAGCCCCAAAAGCTACGCAACTCACTGCCATCAGAGCAGCAGTTAAACACTGTTCCTTGGGATAATGAAAATATGCTTCTTCAGACCAGAGAATAAATAGCCAGTATCAACGATGCAGTTGTTGTAGAAAATAGTCGGGAACCTCAACTCACGTAACTCAGTCTCAGATGCCGCTATTAAAATTTCGCTACAAACGCTTTCTGATCTCTATGAATGTTTTTCCATCAGGCATTTTCAACACTATCACAATGTGCAGATTAACTTCTCCTGACAATAACTTCTCCTGACAATACATTGTAAAAAGAAGGCACTTTTGTGTTTCCTGCAACAGTTTTGATCAGTTGACAATTTTACAGCCCATTTGTACGGTGGCTTGTTAGGGCCATTAAAAAAACGATTATATTTTTCTCAAATCCCGAGTTATTTTTGAAAAAAAAAATTATTATGGCAAAAAAATAAGAAAAAGTTATTAATCCCGAGTTGCTAATCCCGAGTTCAAAATCCCGAGTTGCTAATCCCGAGTTGCTAATCCCGAGTTCTTAATCCCGAGTTGCTAATCCCGAGTTGCTAATCCCGAGTTCCAAATCCCGAGTTCCAAATCCCGAGTTCCAAATCCCGAGTTCTTAATCCCGAGTTGCTAATCCCGATTTGCTAATCCCGAGTTCTTAATCCCGAGTTGCTAATCCCGTGTTCCAAATCCCGAGTTCTAAATCCGAGTTCCTTAACTGTACACGAGGTCTTCTTGTCTGCAGCAAAGACTGTCCACGCCATCACCTACTTCATAGTTGTACTTTATTTGTACTTGGTACGCTTTAAGCCGTGTTTATCGGTTTTGCCAAGCTATATTCCAAGTATCGAAGGCGTCGCGAATGACCAGCGAGAACTACTTGTTAGAGAATATTTCAATTTAGGTTTATATTACGCCGAAATTCTAGCTTTTCCTTTGCTTGTGCATGGTCTCATTTTAAGTATGCGGCAGATGAAGAGAATACTGAGGGATATGGGACTTCGAAGTGATGTGAATAGTATTATTGATTCCATCCTCAAATATCTTTTCGGAATTTCATCCTACATTATTAGAACTTTACAAAAATGTTGATTCATTGAGATGACTATAGTTATTTTAACGTTAGAGATCACAGTTTGCTAATCTCGAAAATCATCACGTGCGAGTACGGTGTAGAGATAAAATCGCAACGAAGAATATGGAAAAAGTTGCAACCCCAGTAGTCTTTTTGTCTCTTTCCTGAAATATCTTTTAGCTTGTTCTAAAATAAACATATTTGAATTTTTGCTTTCTTAGAGCTTGAAGACTCGGCGCGCTGGATTAGGTTTGAACGAAGACTGAAGCCCATCATATCCTTTAAGAATAATCCTTCATGCTGAACTGAACGTAACGACTTTGCCGATAATTACAACGCTGCCATCGGTGGCGGTCCCAAAAAATATGGGATACCCCGTCACGGGCATCATCTACTTCATTAGCTGGCGGCAGTTTTCCCCTATGGATCCCTTAAAAAAATTGATATGGCGCCGTTACCAGGAACTGAGGAGGTAATATATTAATATTGTCGTTAAAACTGGCAATATTTGCATCTGATCGATCGGCCGCCATTCTCACTACACGTGGTAAGAAGAATGGACGAAGAGCTCGGCCTCGGAATTAGGAACTCGGGATTTGGAACTCGGGATTAAGAACTCAGGATTAAGAACTCGGGATTTGGAACTCGGGATTTGGAACTCGGGATTTGGAACTCGGGATTAGCAACTCGGGATTAGCAACTCGGGATTAGCAACTCGGGATTAAGAACTCGGGATTAGCAACTCGGGATTAGCAACTCGGGATTTGGAACTCGGGATTTGGAACTCGGGATTAAGAACTCGGAATTTGGAACTCGGGATTTGGAACTCGGGATTTGGAACTCGGGATTAAGAACTCGGAATTTGGAACTCGGGATTTGGAACTCGGGATTAGCAACTCGGGATTAGCAACTCGGGATTAATAACTTTTTCTAATTTTTTTCCCCAAAATTTTTTTTTTTCAAAAAATAACTCGGGATTTGAGAAAAATATAATCGTTTTTTTAATGGCCCTAACAAGCCACCGTACATTTGCGGCCGGCAGTCTTGCAATTTCTGTCTTTCACTTTTACCAATCGACATGTTCTTTTTATAGCAGGTTATTTTATCCAATAAGAAACGAGCTTTCAGGTCGTCAATGTTAAGCTGTCAGAATTAAACCAATCATCGACGAGAAATGTTGTAAACAAGTTGAAGTACAGTTTTCGCTGTAGTCAGTTCGCTTAGTTAGATTTTTATGTGGGTTCTTAAAATGATATAGCTTACTTTCCTTCGTCTAGATTGAAGTTTGTATTATAAAACAAATAAAAGATGGTTCTCCTTGTTCTATTTAAGAAATAGAAAACATTTCCCGTGTTTCTATAGTTATAGAAACACGAGTGGGAGTTTGGGAGAACGAGAAATGGCAGTGGGAACACGAGCCCGAAGGGCGAGTGTTTCCACAGCTATTTCGAGTTCTTCCAAACTTCCACAAGTGTTTCTATACTCTATAGCAACAAGGGGAAAATGTTTTCTATTTCCTTTATAAAATAACCCCCAGAAAATAAGTACAACAATGGAAAATCACTCATTTATTAGTATCACGAAAATGCAAATTCTCCTAACCACGCAATCAAAACTGAGCGCGCGCTCAACTTTCAATGTTTCTATAGAGTTATAGAAACACGGCTTTCAGCCAATCAGAGCGCGCGTACTATCGAATCTATTTTATAATTAAGAAATAGAAAACATTTCCCGTGTTTCTATAGAGTTATAGAAACACGAGTGGGAGTTTGGGAGAACGAGAAATGGCAGTGGGAACACGAGCCCGAAGGGCGAGTGTTTCCACAGCTATTTCGAGTTCTTCCAAACTTCCACAAGTGTTTCTATAACTCTATAGAAACATGGGGAAAATGTTTTCTATTTCCTTTATAAAATAAACGAATAAAAGCATGGAAACGCTCGCTTAATTTGATAACCAAAACGTAAATTCTCACAACTAGCCCAAGCGCGCGCTCAACTGTCTATGTTTCTATAGAGTTATAGAAACACGGCTTGCAGCCAATCAGAGCGCGCGTACTATCGAAACTATTTTATAAAACAAATTATAAAATAGTTTCGATAGTACGCACGCTCTGATTGGCTGTAAGCCGTGTTTCTATAACTCTATAGAAACAGACAGTTGAGCGCGCGCTTGAGCTAGTTGTGAGAATTTACGTTTTGGTTATAAAATTTAGCGAGCGTTTCCGTGCTTTTATTCGTTTATTTTATAAAGGAAATAGAAAACATTTTCCCCTTGTTTCTATAGAGTTATAGAAACACTTGTGGAAGTTTGGAAGAACTCGAAATAGCTGTGGAAACACTCGCCCTTCGGGCTCGTGTTCCCACTGCCATTTCTCGTTCTCCCAAACTCCCACTCGTGTTTCTATAACTCTATAGAAACACGGGAAATGTTTTCTATTTCTTAAATCATGTACTTTCAAGGTCTTGAAATGGTGCTAAATGCACTCGTGTTCTGCGCGTGCATCCGCAGTTTTTCACGGACCTCAAGCGTGTAATATTTTTTTATAGAACGAGGAGAACCATCTTTTATTTGTTAAGGATTGTGTTGCATTCTACTGTATTTCATTTTTTGTATTGAATTGTATTGTGCTTTATTATATTGTATTTTTTTGTAGAAATGCGCATCTTCCTACATGATCATATGAAGGGATTGTCACTTGCGAGTCCTCACAGTGACGTCATTGTCATGGCATATTCCGTTCCAGGCCCCGGACGGTTTTTAGCATAAAGTAGTCAATTTGAATGGCGAAAAAGAGACCTTTCCGAAGTCGGAACTGAAAAATAAATATACTCTTGATAATCCGAAAAGAATGAACTTTATTATTCTGCAATAAAATAAAGATGCAAAATTTGGTTTCATAAACACTTTAAGTCGCGGCTTGAACTTCAGTTTTTGACTCGTGTATACGAATCGTTCACGGCTTAGATAAGATGCGCCTAACTTCCTCTTGTGTAAATGGCCTCATCGTATGAGGCACCAATACGGCAGCCTAGAGAGTTTAGAAGAAATTTATCTGATTTTGCCACTATTATTATTAGTTATCGCTTTATATCTGTTTAGGTGCCAATTCAGAGGGGTTTTCAAGCCTCAAATGATGAACTGGGAAAGAATATATGGATTTTTATGCCCTTGGGAAACAGGCTGAGCCGGGTTATCATCAAATCTAAAATCCTTCAACTCCGGAAAAACACCCTATGTATGTGAAATTTTCTGTGAATTCTTTTATTATCCATTTCTATAATACATAAAAAGAGCAGCTTTGTAGTGCTTATAGATCTAGTAAACCCATAAATATATAGTAAAATAATTACTATTTTAATCGTGCCTGCATGATCGCCTATGCAACGTGTGCAATTCTTAGGTGCTCTAATATTTCATCGTTGTGACTGCTAAGTTTCCTGGATTAACAAACGTTAAATTATATTCTTCATTTCCCCCGAAATGGTTCAATGTCGTATGTAACGATAGGCCTGACGTCCATGCTTAACCGTAAGGCATCATTCACGAATCTGTTTCGATATTTCTTGTCATGAATTTAACGGCTGTTCATTTCCGTAGAACGGATCACTGTTCATCTTTGGTTACTCAGTGAAGTTTATTCACGTCATGTACATTATGTATGGGTATGGTGTGACGGGCACACTTCAATGGCCTCATCCAATCACAGTGCACGGCTACCATACAACCACGGTATGGTACGGGTGGCACGGTTCTAGTAGCACGGTTACGTTCTTGCACTATTCACGAACTCTGTCTTCTAAGTCCTTCGTGTAAAACTCGTATTCAAACAATATCAGTCATAAGATTCACAATACTAGTCTAACCCACACGATGAGGCCAGTACCTACTCCAACTTCAGCCGCTCACGTGCCGCTCACGTGCCGCAGGTGTTTATGCGTCTCCTTCACCTGGATTTCAGGCCTCGTTCTCAAGTTGGATAGATGCTGCATCTCCTGACATCTTATTTCAACGTTGATGAGGCTGTCTTTCTCTTTTCAACACATAGCTGATTGTGCTGAGGACCATCGACTTGACCTCTATCGTTCTTCTCATGCCTCTCTTCTCGTGCTTTTAATCCTCCTTCAAGGAACACGACTACACAAGGTGGTCCTTAGTTAACAAAGTCAACGTAGAACTAGTAACGGACCTGAAAGATGCAATATTGTCATCCCGTAAAAATCTCGGTTATAAACCCTGGGCTTATACAACTTCGTAAGCGTTTGGAAGGAGCTTATAACAGGAGGGGCTTATATCCGGAGGGTAGGGGGTTCATAACCGGGATTTAAAAAAACCGTTTGGAAATGCGTTAGCAGAAAACTAATTTAACACTTTTGGACACTAGCCTTTCCATACAAATTTGTTAGTGTTTGTGATAGATTTTCACTTACGATAATAAACTGTTTTTCAGTCAAGGGTAGAAGGGTGTTTATATCCGGGAGGGATTTTGTGCTACCAGACTGCTGGGCCTATAACCGGGATTTTACGGTATTATTAGGAACTACGAGATGTAGCTTCTTGGCCGATAATTGTGGTGCTTTGTTCAAAAAGCTGAATATTTCGAAATAAAAAGAGAAGTTTTCTAAACTAAACTTGTCCATACTCACCCCATGGCGTACATGGGGATTTCCTTAGAGAAAATGACGAAGAGTTGGTGGGTCCCAGTCCTCACGGCGTAACACTTGTGCTCGTCTGCACACATGTATGTCTCCATAGCTTGATGGGAGAGACTGCTGTACAGGTCACTGGATCGTGCAGACTCATCTGTTGAAATGAGGTGTAAAAGTGTCTTTAACGGCAGAAAGTGACGTACGATTTTTTTTATCGCAGACAAAAATATCGTGTTAATAACATCTTTACCAATTCACGGATCATAATTGACAGCTCTTGCATGGGTCTTCCTCAGACCACCAAACGTCGGTCTTAATGCAGTTTCGCAGAGAAACCACATCTTGAAACTCTTCACAATTTGATTGGCATCTCGTTCAAGTGCCTATCAGTTATACTAACATTGCTGTTATGGTTAGAGTATTCATGACACATGCATGACCCTAACTTCATTCGTACCTGTATCTTCTGTTGGTGGCTTGATTGGAGGAAACAAAGTCCCTACGATGGACTTGTAAAATGATGTTAATGCAGATTTTCGTTTTGTAATAGGTAGACTTACGCCTAAGTATAAACCAGAGGTAAGTTAAATAATTGTAGTTTTCTTATGGTGAAAAACTCATTGGAATACAAATAAGTTACCACTAATGTTGCTGAAGACCGGAAAATATTAATTATCGAGGTACATAATACAAATACCCCATCATGCACGAATTGAAGTGCATTATAAGTAGCTATACCCCTTATTTGATAAAAGATCGGAAGTGCATATATTAAGTAGTTATACCCCCTTGCTTGAAAACAAAACCGGAAATGCTTACATTAAAGACACTGTGTCCAAGCCCATGAATCATTGCACCAATGTTTGATTAGTTTGTTTATCAACGGCCACCTTGCTAGAAGGCTAGCTTTTAGTCTAACTCTAATGTTTTTGATTGTTTATTAGTTTCATAAAACACATAGGCTAGCTTAGGGTAGCGAATTTCATAATTTCTAGCGGATTAAAAGCCAGATCAAGCCCATGAATTATCGCAGGATTGTTCGAATATAAATTGACCAGTACTCGGTAGGGAACCTTTAGATTCGAGTACGAGTTTTCACAATCGACGAGCAAACAAATACTCCAGCATCGCTTAACTGTATTTGAAGATCTCTACTTTCCTTGCGAATGAAATATTTTGAGTGCAAATATAAATGTCGTACTCGCACTCGAGTCACAGCGAAGAAACGGTTGGACTTGGATACTGCGGTCGTATTTTTGGAAGCATGACTTTCTGGACTAACAGGAGATAAAACGGTGAAGACCATTGCTTTCTTTGTACCATGGTCCCAGAGGTTTTCTCCGTTGATCTGAAGTTTCACATATAAGTGGATAACACTTCTGGAGCCGTGCGAAACTATAAATCTTCCGCGCCGCCTCGGGTGCTTTGTCTTTCCAGCGAAGCCGGCATACATACATATACATACACGCATACATACATATCTTTAATATAAGTTCCCAGAAGGGCTTTTCAACATATATTTACAAATAAATTAAAATACGTTAAACTAGGAAAAACTATAAATTTGTTAAAGTACTTATCGATAAAAATGCGTAAAAACTATAATATCTAAGATTAAAGACTATTACATTGAATTCAGTCGTAATAAGAAGCTAGTAACTTGGACTTAAGAGCTCTCTTAAATTGAGGAACTGAAGTTGACGCTTTAAGTGTGCTATCTAAGGCATTCCAGATCTTAAAGTGCAACTAACCTCTTTTGCAATTTATATATATATGAATCTTTGAAAGGTTTTGAGTACTTCTGCGAAGAAATTTTTGGCTTACAGAGAATACTCTATGTTCTAGGCTTGTTTGAAATGGTGAAAATTTGACCTTTCCTGACCCATGACCGCGTAAGAAAAAGCCTGGGTCGATTCTTGATCTTACGTCATCCAACTCATTCGACTTTGCAATAATTTGAATAAATATTTAGCATTTTATCTAAAATAACTGTTTTCTTTACTAACAACTCACAGACTGTGTATATTCTCTATATATCGATGTTGTTGTGATGGAAAGGCGCCATGGAGAATAATGCATTAATGAGGTGACGTAAGATCAAGAATCGACCCAGGCTTTTTCTTGCGCGGTCATGGGTCAGGAAAGGTCAAATTTTCACCATTTCAAACAAGCCTAGAACATAGAGTATTCTCTGTAAGCCAAAAATTTCTTCGCAGAAGTACTCAAAACCTTTCAAAGATTCACATGTATAAAAATTGCAAAAGGGGTTAGTTGCACTTTAACACCTCTGTAACTAAAGGACCTCTGACCGGATGCTGAGTTACATTTGGGAATGTTAAGGTCACCGCAATTTCGAGTATTGCGCTGGTGTATACTGGATCTCTTGCAAAACCTATCCGATAAGTAGGATGGCGAAAGCCCATTTAAGCATTTAAAGGTCAATAAAGTGTCTCTGAGATTAACAGTTTCTTTAACCGGAGCCATTGAAGGTGGCGTAATATAGGTGTGATATGGTCAAATTTGCGTGCGCCACTTATTAATCTGGCTGAGAAATTCTGCACAAGTTGCAGTTTCTTGAAGTTCTTATCGGAGGTATTAGCCCAAACCGATGAACAATAAAATAGTTTGCTTAGAACAAGGGCATTAACAAACGTATTTAGAGTTTCGGAATTGAATAAGTGTTTTACTCTGTTGATTTGACACAAACTCGCCATACATGATGAGACTAGTTTTGTGACATGGGCATCATAAGTTAGATTGGTGTCAATAATCACGCCTAAGTCTTTAGCTGAAGATACTGGAGTTAACGGCTTTCCTAAGAGTTCTACATGTATATCCAGGGGGGTCTGCTTCAGCATCTGTCGAGTGCCTAGAAGTAATAGCTTGGTCTTGTCTACGTTGATGAGTAAGCTGTTATCACAGCACCATTTCCCAACTCTCTGCAGATCTTCCACGAGTTTCTAGGTGCTGTCTTCCATATCACTTCTTGGGAATGATATGAATACGGCCGGTCCTTAGAGCAGCAATCCCCGGGAAACTCGCAAAGTAGTCCTTTTGAACCGCAAGTGTTCTCTTGTAGACGTATAGAAAGCAAAAGGTGGCCTGCTGAAGGATTACTTGTCGAGTCGCTTCGCCTCGCTGTGTTGTCCTCTACTCGCCGCTCTAGACCGGGATTCGAAAACATATTCGACGAAAGTTACATTTTAAAAGGTATATATACAAAATATTAAGATAAAAGAAACTGTCAGTTAAACATATATGTCTGGAAATGATTACACGATGGCCCAAACTAGAGATGGATTTCGAAAGATTCTGAAGATTCAAGAGTCACACAACAACAACGCTAATCTTTCCGACTTTCGTAGACCACGAAATTGATGTGCGCGCGCAATGATTCATGGACTCGGGCAGAGGGTCCTTAAGTAGTTATACCCCTCATACCATAAACACACTGGATGTGCAAAGCTCATCATAGAGGCCCTTTTAGGGGGGTATGCAAACCCCTGTCTGAGTTTCAAAACTAGTCGTGTCGCAGTCTCGGAAGGTGGGCATGTCGCTGTTTCAACGCCGTGTCGCTTAGTCGGAATTTACCCTGAAAGGGCCTCACCATACCTAGGCACGTAAGTAAACGTACTTACCCTGAAAGGGCCTCACCATACCTAGGCACGTAAGTAAATGTACTTACCCTGAAAGGGCCTCACCATACCTAGGCACGTAAGTAAATGTACTTACCCTGAAAGGGCCTCACCATACCTAGGCACGTAAGTAAATGTACTTACCCTGAAAGGGCCTCACCATACCTAGGCACGTAAGTAAATGTACTTACCCTGAAAGGGCCTCACCATACCTAGGCACGTAAGTAAATGTACTTACCCTGAAAGGGCCTCACCATACCTAGGCACGTAAGTAAATGTACTTACCCTGAAAGGGCCTCACCATACCTAGGCACGTAAGTAAATGTACTTACCCTGAAAGGGCCTCACCATACCTAGGCACGTAAGTAAATGTACTTACCCTGAAAGGGCCTCACCATACCTAGGCACGTAAGTAAATGTACTTACCCTGAAAGGGCCTCACCATACCTAGGCACGTAAGTAAATGTACTTACCCTGAAAGGGCCTCACCATACCTAGGCACGTAAGTAAATGTACTTACCCTGAAAGGGCCTCACCATACCTAGGCACGTAAGTAAATGTACTTACCCTGAAAGGGCCTCACCATACCTAGGCACGTAAGTAAATGTACTTACCCTGAAAGGGCCTCACCATACCTAGGCACGTAAGTAAATGTACTTACCCTGAAAGGGCCTCACCATACCTAGGCACGTAAGTAAATGTACTTACCCTGAAAGGGCCTCACCATACCTAGGCACGTAAGTAAATGTACTTACCCTGAAAGGGCCTCACCATACCTAGGCACGTAAGTAAACGTACTTACCCTGAAAGGGCCTCACCATACCTAGGCACGTAAGTAAACGTACTTACCCTGAAAGGGCCTCACCATACCTAGGCACGTAAGTAAACGTACTTACCCTGAAAGGGCCTCACCATACCTAGGCACGTAAGTAAACGTACTTACCCTGAAAGGGCCTCACCATACCTAGGCACGTAAGTAAACGTACTTACCCTGAAAGGGCCTCACCATACCTAGGCACGTAAGTAAATGTACTTTTTAGTTAAACCCTCTCCCACAAACTGGAATACGCTGATAATTCTATCCCTCACACTAGATGCAAACGGGAAGTGCAACGATTAAGATTATACTATGCACAGGAAGTACATATCTATAGTGGCACCAGTATACTCCTATTTAAACACAAAGTAAAACACAGGAGAAGCTGTGATGTCAATAAAATGAATGCGCTATTTGTACCCTGATCAGCTCCTGTCATGATCCCTGATGGGTAGACGCTTGTCAGACATTTTCTTTCCTCAGTATTGACAAGAATAAACCTGATACAAGAAAAACCGGTCATCAGTGGGATGAACAAAAAGCATTGTCTTATTACAGGATAACAGAAAGAAGCAACAACAACTACCACACGCACCTATACTGTATCACTATCACTTAACTTACACTGGTAATAAACTACTTCTTACCCAAGGATACCACTGTCCACAGTGATGGCTGGTGGTAAGTTGCGTGGGTGTGAGCGAAGACATGCCTTTAGTGTCTCAAGAGCTGGTCTCCAGTACTGTTCAAGATACTAATTGTACGAATAAAGAATTCATCATTATCAATGTCAATACCAGGAGTACTAGTATGAAAGGACAAAGCCAAGACTTTATGAATATTAAACATTGCAGATTATATCATAAGTTTTGGTTAGAACATGCAATGCTGCATCATATGATATGCAAAAAGGCATCCTGCACAAATTTACATAGTGTAACATCCCAAAAGTTATGTAATTCTCAGGTTCCCTTATAGACATGTATGAGGTAGTAGTATGTAACTACCTTGTTCTCGATGTCCTGCAGTGAAGGCGAAGGCCCACAAATAACACACACTTCAATACCTTCAAGAATCTAAAAGACAAATTAAAAATACTTTATATGTTTTGTTCAGAAGATAAATTAACAGCTCTGAGCAACATATATTTAACACATAAAAGATGCCGGGTTCTCCATGTTCTCAGTAACAAAATAATGCACGCTCGAGGTCTTGAAACACTGTGCATGCACGAGCGGAACATGAGTTCATTTAGCAGCTTTTCAAGACCTCGAAAGTACATTATTTTGTTATAGGACATAGGGGAACCATCTTCTATTTGTTCTATAATATAAAACTCGAACTACGCAGACAGAAATTCTCGAGCGTGCATTATAAGAAAATCAAGCACGCTGAGCAGCCAATGAAATCGCGCGTTCTTAGGATGCTACCTTAATTTATATTATAAACACATATACGAGGGCCATAGCGTTATTTTGTCTCACCAGTTAATAGACAGCACTCAGCTACCAAATCATGGTTCCAATAGCGCATTATAATGAGAGTTGACTGTACTCTAAAGGAGCAGAAATAGCCTGTTGTAATGTTGACACTCACCAAATCATGGTCCCAATAGCGCATTAGAATGAGAGTTGACTGTACTCTCAAGGAGCATAAATAGCCTGTTGTAATGTTGGCACTCACCAAATCATGGTCCCAATAGCGCATTATAATGAGAGTTGACTGTACTCTCAAGGAGCAGAAATAGCCTGTTGTAATGTTGACACTCACCAAATCATGGTCCCAATAGCGCATTATAATGAGAGTTGACTGTACTCTCAAGGAGCAGAAATAGCCTGTTGTAATGTTGGCACTCACCTACCAAATCATGGTCCCAATAGCGCATTATAATGAGAGTTGACTGTACTCTCAAGGAGCAGAAATAGCCTGTTGTAATGTTGGCACTCAGCTACCAAATCATGGTTCCAATAGCGCATTAGAATGAGAGTTGACTGTACTCTCAAGGAGCAGAAATAGCCTGTTGTAATGTTGACACTCACCAAATCATGGTCCCAATAGCGCATTATAATGAGAGTTGACTGTACTCTCAAGGAGCAGAAATAGCCTGTTGTAATGTTGGCACTCACCTACCAAATCATGGTCCCAATAGCGCATTATAATGAGAGTTGACTGTACTCTCAAGGAGCAGAAATAGCCTGTTGTAATGTTGGCACTCAGCTACCAAATCATGGTCCCAATAGCGCATTATAATGAGAGTAGACTGTACTCTCAAGGAGCAGAAATAGCCTGTTGTAATGTTGGCACTCACCTACCAAATCATGGTCCCAATAGCGCATTATAATGAGAGTTGACTGTACTCTCAAGGAGCAGAAATAGCCTGTTGTAATGTTGGCACTCACCAAATCATGGTCCCAATAGCGCATTATAATGAGAGTTGACTGTACTCTCAAGGAGCATAAATAGCATGTTGTAATGTTGGCACTCACCTACCAAATCATGGTCCCAATAGCGCATTAGAATGAGAGTTGACTGTACTCTCAAGGAGCAGAAATAGCCTGTTGTAATGTTGACACTCACCAAATCATGGTCCCAATAGCGCATTAGAATGAGAGTTGACTGTACTCTCAAGGAGCATAAATAGCCTGTTGTAATGTTGACACTCACCAAATCATGGTCCCCAATAGCGCATTAGAATGAGAGTTTACTGTACTCTCAAGGAGCAGAAATAGCCTGTTGTAATGTTGGCACTCACCTACCAAATCATGGTCCCAATAGCGCATTATAATGAGAGTTGACTGTACTCTCAAGGAGCAGAAATAGCCTGTTGTAATGTTGGCACTCACCTACCAAATCATGGTCCCAATAGCGCATTATAATGAGAGTTGACTGTACTCTCAAGGAGCAGAAATAGCCTGTTGTAATGTTGGCACTCACCAAATCATGGTCCCAATAGCGCATTATAATGAGAGTTGACTGTACTCTCAAGGAGCATAAATAGCCTGTTGTAATGTTGACACTCACCAAATCATGGTCCCAATAGCGCATTAGAATGAGAGTTGACTGTACTCTCAAGGAGCATAAATAGCCTGTTGTAATGTTGACACTCACCAAATCATGGTCCCAATAGCGCATTAGAATGAGAGTTGACTGTACTCTCAAGGAGCATAAATAGCCTGTTGTAATGTTGACACTCACCAAATCATGGTCCCAATAGCGCATTAGAATGAGAGTTGACTGTACTCTCAAGGAGCATAAATAGCCTGTTGTAATGTTGACACTCACCAAATCATGGTCCCAATAGCGCATTAGAATGAGAGTTGACTGTACTCTCAAGGAGCATAAATAGCCTGTTGTAATGTTGACACTCACCAAATCATGGTCCCAATAGCGCATTAGAATGAGAGTTGACTGTACTCTCAAGGAGCAGAAATAGCCTGTTGTAATGTTGACACTCACCAAATCATGGTCCCAATAGCGCATTAGAATGAGAGTTGACTGTACTCTCAAGGAGCATAAATAGCCTGTTGTAATGTTGGCACTCACCTACCAAATCATGGTCCCAATAGCGCATTAGAATGAGAGTTGACTGTACTCTCAAGGAGCATAAATAGCCTGTTGTAATGTTGGCACTCACCTACCAAATCATGGTCCCAATAGCGCATTAGAATGAGAGTTGACTGTACTCTCAAGGAGCATAAATAGCCTGTTGTAATGTTGGCACTCACCTACCAAATCATGGTCCCAATAGCGCATTAGAATGAGAGTTGACTGTACTCTCAAGGAGCATAAATAGCCTGTTGTAATGTTGGCACTCACCTACCAAATCATGGTCCCAATAGCGCATTAGAATGAGAGTTGACTGTACTCTCAAGGAGCATAAATAGCCTGTTGTAATGTTGGCACTCACCTACCAAATCATGGTCCCAATAGCGCATTAGAATGAGAGTTGACTGTACTCTCAAGGAGCATAAATAGCCTGTTGTAATGTTGGCACTCACCTACCAAATCATGGTCCCAATAGCGCATTAGAATGAGAGTTGACTGTACTCTCAAGGAGCATAAATAGCCTGTTGTAATGTTGACACTCACCAAATCATGGTCCCAATAGCGCATTAGAATGAGAGTTGACTGTACTCTCAAGGAGCATAAATAGCCTGTTGTAATGTTGGCACTCACCAAATCATGGTCCCAATAGCGCATTATAATGAGAGTTGACTGTACTCTCAAGGAGCATAAATAGCCTGTTGTAATGTTGACACTCACCAAATCATGGTCCCAATAGCGCATTAGAATGAGAGTTGACTGTACTCTCAAGGAGCATAAATAGCCTGTTGTAATGTTGACACTCACCAAATCATGGTCCCAATAGCGCATTAGAATGAGAGTTGACTGTACTCTCAAGGAGCAGAAATAGCCTGTTGTAATGTTGACACTCACCAAATCATGGTCCCAATAGCGCATTAGAATGAGAGTTGACTGTACTCTCAAGGAGCATAAATAGCCTGTTGTAATGTTGACACTCACCAAATCATGGTCCCCAATAGCGCATTAGAATGAGAGTTGACTGTACTCTCAAGGAGCATAAATAGCCTGTTGTAATGTTGGCACTCACCTACCAAATCATGGTCCCAATAGCGCATTATAATGAGAGTTGACTGTACTCTCAAGGAGCAGAAATAGCCTGTTGTAATGTTGGCACTCACCTACCAAATCATGGTCCCAATAGCGCATTAGAATGAGAGTTGACTGTACTCTCAAGGAGCATAAATAGCCTGTTGTAATGTTGACACTCACCAAATCATGGTCCCAATAGCGCATTATAATGAGAGTTGACTGTACTCTCAAGGAGCAGAAATAGCCTGTTGTAATGTTGACACTCACCAAATCATGGTCCCAATAGCGCATTAGAATGAGAGTTGACTGTACTCTCAAGGAGCATAAATAGCCTGTTGTAATGTTGGCACTCACCTACCAAATCATGGTCCCAATAGCGCATTAGAATGAGAGTTGACTGTACTCTCAAGGAGCATAAATAGCCTGTTGTAATGTTGGCACTCACCTACCAAATCATGGTCCCAATAGCGCATTATAATGAGAGTTGACTGTACTCTCAAGGAGCATAAATAGCCTGTTGTAATGTTGACACTCACCAAATCATGGTCCCAATAGCGCATTATAATGAGAGTTGACTGTACTCTCAAGGAGCATAAATAGCCTGTTGTAATGTTGACACTCACCAAATCATGGTCCCAATAGCGCATTAGAATGAGAGTTGACTGTACTCTCAAGGAGCAGAAATAGCCTGTTGTAATGTTGACACTCACCAAATCATGGTCCCAATAGCGCATTAGAATGAGAGTTGACTGTACTCTCAAGGAGCATAAATAGCCTGTTGTAATGTTGACACTCACCAAATCATGGTCCCAATAGCGCATTAGAATGAGAGTTGACTGTACTCTCAAGGAGCATAAATAGCCTGTTGTAATGTTGGCACTCACCTACCAAATCATGGTCCCAATAGCGCATTATAATGAGAGTTGACTGTACTCTCAAGGAGCATAAATAGCCTGTTGTAATGTTGACACTCACCAAATCATGGTCCCAATAGCGCATTAGAATGAGAGTTGACTGTACTCTCAAGGAGCATAAATAGCCTGTTGTAATGTTGACACTCACCAAATCATGGTCCCAATAGCGCATTAGAATGAGAGTTGACTGTACTCTCAAGGAGCAGAAATAGCCTGTTGTAATGTTGGCACTCACCTACCAAATCATGGTCCCAATAGCGCATTATAATGAGAGTTGACTGTACTCTCAAGGAGCATAAATAGCCTGTTGTAATGTTGACACTCACCAAATCATGGTCCCAATAGCGCATTAGAATGAGAGTTGACTGTACTCTCAAGGAGCATAAATAGCCTGTTGTAATGTTGGCACTCACCTACCAAATCATGGTCCCAATAGCGCATTATAATGAGAGTTGACTGTACTCTCAAGGAGCAGAAATAGCCTGTTGTAATGTTGGCACTCAGCTACCAAATCATGGTTCCAATAGCGCATTAGAATGAGAGTTGACTGTACTCTCAAGGAGCAGAAATAGCCTGTTGTAATGTTGACACTCACCAAATCATGGTCCCAATAGCGCATTATAATGAGAGTTGACTGTACTCTCAAGGAGCATAAATAGCCTGTTGTAATGTTGGCACTCACCTACCAAATCATGGTCCCAATAGCGCATTAGAATGAGAGTTGACTGTACTCTCAAGGAGCATAAATAGCCTGTTGTAATGTTGGCACTCACCTACCAAATCATGGTCCCAATAGCGCATTATAATGAGAGTTGACTGTACTCTCAAGGAGCATAAATAGCCTGTTGTAATGTTGACACTCACCAAATCATGGTCCCAATAGCGCATTATAATGAGAGTTGACTGTACTCTCAAGGAGCATAAATAGCCTGTTGTAATGTTGACACTCACCAAATCATGGTCCCAATAGCGCATTAGAATGAGAGTTGACTGTACTCTCAAGGAGCATAAATAGCCTGTTGTAATGTTGGCACTCACCTACCAAATCATGGTCCCAATAGCGCATTATAATGAGAGTTGACTGTACTCTCAAGGAGCATAAATAGCCTGTTGTAATGTTGGCACTCACCTACCAAATCATGGTCCCAATAGCGCATTAGAATGAGAGTTGACTGTACTCTCAAGGAGCATAAATAGCCTGTTGTAATGTTGACACTCACCAAATCATGGTCCCAATAGCGCATTAGAATGAGAGTTGACTGTACTCTCAAGGAGCAGAAATAGTCTGTTGTAATGTTGGCACTCACCTACCAAATCATGGTCCCAATAGCGCATTAGAATGAGAGTTGACTGTACTCTCAAGGAGCATAAATAGCCTGTTGTAATGTTGACACTCACCAAATCATGGTCCCAATAGCGCATTAGAATGAGAGTTGACTGTACTCTCAAGGAGCATAAATAGCCTGTTGTAATGTTGGCACTCACCTAACAAATCATGGTCCCAATAGCGCATTATAATGAGAGTTGACTGTACTCTCAAGGAGCAGAAATAGCCTGTTGTAATGTTGGCACTCACCTACCAAATCATGGTCCCAATAGCGCATTATAATGAGAGTTGACTGTACTCTCAAGGAGCATAAATAGCCTGTTGTAATGTTGGCACTCACCTACCAAATCATGGTCCCAATAGCGCATTATAATGAGAGTTGACTGTACTCTCAAGGAGCAGAAATAGCCTGTTGTAATGTTGGCACTCACCTACCAAATCATGGTCCCAATAGCGCATTATAATGAGAGTTGACTGTACTCTCAAGGAGCATAAATAGCCTGTTGTAATGTTGGCACTCACCTACCAAATCATGGTCCCAATAGCGCATTAGAATGAGAGTTGACTGTACTCTCAAGGAGCAGAAATAGCCTGTTGTAATGTTGACACTCACCAAATCATGGTTCCAATAGCGCATTATAATGAGAGTTGACTGTACTCTCAAGGAGCAGAAATAGCCTGTTGTAATGTTGACACTCACCAAATCATGGTCCCAATAGCGCATTAGAATGAGAGTTGACTGTACTCTCAAGGAGCATAAATAGCCTGTTGTAATGTTGGCCTGAAGAACTTTAGTAATAGCTATAACTATATATTACGGTCAATACAGTGGTCAATACAGTGATGGATAGAAAGTTAATTTACCTGGAATGTAACAAGCCTATGTGGAACCTGTAGGCAATAAGGACAACATGGAGTTGAGACTCATAAATAGTAAATGAGGTTTCTACATATCCACATACTAGTGCCTAGCTCGTTCAAATCACCGTGAATTAAAAAAACATCACTGTAATTTCTGAAGACCACAGTGGGATATGGTATATTGGCATCCTCAGGAAAAAAACATTGACATCATAGTTAATAGGGGAACGGTTAGGAAACACGGCAAACTTCAAAGGGACTAACAAAGGTGCTGTGGTTTAGTTTGGAAGGGGCAAAGACAAAAGATTGTGCACGGTCATAGCTCATTAGCGTCCCCTGAACGACTGAACCCACACGTTTCTATTGGCTGAATGATTAACATATTCCAATATATATTGTGTTTTGTACACGGTCACGGTTGAAAAAAGTGAACAAAGACATATATCAAAGAAGGTCACTGGGTTTCAAAACCATTACCCGCTATTAACTATGGATGCATGGGCATTGATGCATTCCTATTTATATAGGATGTTATAGTGATGGTAAAACTGTTCCATATTGGACTGGAATTAAATTAAATTCTTGTTTGCTTCTACGTGAAAAATTGGAAATCCTTTAGAAACACTCTTAAGGAAAAAATGAGATTACAATAAATGACAGATGTTTCCATACCTTTGGGCTTCCGTACGGCAGGTAGACAGGAATGTCTCGAGACGAACATGGAGGCAGAGAGTGAATCAATAGTGACAGCAAGACAGTTTCCATGCCAGTCAGCTCCCACCTAAAAGAGTGGCATTCAAATTATGGTACCTCTAATACTTGCAGCTAAAATTATGGTTGCTTAATATTAAACATTCTAAGTATATCATTTTACTCTTACTTATAGAATGGCTTCACATTATGTAAAACATTCTAGACAAACTCAACATTGCATATAAAGTGACCTGCTCTTATCTGAGGTGGAGATAACTTACCATCTTTCTGTTGCTACGGCAACTTTTCCCATCACAAGCAGACAACCAAATTCACTCTCTACTCCAGCTACGAAGGCATCTAGGAATTCCTAGAAGACAAATGAAGGGCATAATTATGTACCGTTACGAACCAGTATCCTGTGTTACAATATCCACTTGAGCTGCCTGTGGTATTATGCAAACATCCCTGATGTAAGTACTCTACCACAAGTTGTTATCGTTAATCTCAGTAGCACATATTATTGCCTTTATTACACCTATAACTTCATTTCATCTGGCCGAATCTTCAAACATCCTAATACAGGGATCTGAAGGTGGTACACTGCAGGTGGCAGTTTTCTACTAACAGTACATGTACATTTGTAGCTGTCTGTTCTGACTTTTTATTCAGAAGTTTCGCATAAAAAAATTATATAGATTTGCACCATCTTAACCGCCTGGCTCTGATTGTCCAAAAGGTATATAATGCCAATCCACCAGTCCTATCTAATCCCTATCTAGTGGATAAGTATGAACCAAAACAGCTTTATTTTATAATAATTCTATACATTGGATAGAGATTTATCTTGCTCCGGTTGTTCAAAGGGTGGATAATGCTATCCACTAGATAAATCCCTATCCAGTGCATGGATACGAACCATGTATTAACCAAACTAACTTACTTTATCCACTGAATAGGGATTTATCTGGTAGATAGCGTTATCCACCCTTTGAACAACCGGACCCTGTAATACAGACATCATTGAATACTGAATGGCGAAGGACTAGCTACAGCTTCCTACAGTGGTTAGCATACTCTTATCTACTAATGATTGATAAAATATTAACACCTACATTAGATTTTATAGGAATTTGTAACCATTGTGTCTTTTATGTTGTCTGATGTGGATTTGACCAAGGGGGTGTCCGAGAGGCCCCTGAAGGTGGACACATGAACAGCATAGGCATGAAAAAAATTCTGGCAATGATCTTTTGTTCTTGGAAGGTGGCTTGTGTGCCGTTGGACACCCCCTGGATACGCTACTGATTTATTAGCGACACACACCTGCAGTACAGAGACATCAGGACATAGGATGACATCTACTGCCTGTGCTATATCACCAACAAGATCTGTCCCCTCTAACAGATTGTCTATTAGACTGTAACAGCACTGAAGAACAAAATGACATGGAACATTGGTACGTTGGATTTGGAAAGTAAAGCTTCTCTGGGAAAGGCTCTTTCATCAATTCCTGAACAGCTAAATAATCATAATTAACAGAAGACAAAATCATTTCCATCAGCAGGAAATTAATACACAAGGGCTATTATGAGAAAAAACACTAATGATTGTAATTCTAGCTGCAATAATTGAAGGGCCGTGTGCAAATAGGGCACAAGTGTCGATAAAAAAAAAACTTTGCCGTAAGAATAGGAAAACCCACATTTTCTTTTCTCGCTAGTTAAGAGAGCCTTTCAGATGAAAGAGGAATTGATGACAGCTCAAAACAAGCAAGTAATCAAGGAGTTCCAATAGAAAACATATTTGTTATTGTTTGTTATTTCGGGGGGGTGGGAAAGAAGGCTATTTTGAAGAGCGCGCATGCTGTTAGGTTTTAAGTTTCGGCGGGAAAATGCTTTCCATAGATAAAATACATGTCAGGTTTGAACAAGGATCATTTCTCTTTCACCTCAGAAACCAAGCAGGAGAGACGACACTGAAGTGTAGAACAGCAGAGATTCTTGTTGCAATAAAAAATAACATTTCGAAAAAGCAACTCTGTGTAAAGTGCTGTTGGACATCGTTAAAGTGCAACTAACCCCTTTTGCAATTTTTATACATATGAATCTTTGAAAGGTTTTGAGCACTTCTGCGAAGAAATTTTTGGCTTACAGAGAATACTCTATGTTCTAGGCTTGTTTGAAATGGTGAAAATTTGACCTTTCCTGACCCATGACCGCGCAAGAAAAAGCCTGGTTCGATTCTTGATCTTACGTCACTTCATTAATGCATTATTCTCCATGGCGCCTTTCCATCACAACAACATCGATATATAGAGAATATACACAGTCTGTGAGTTGTTAGTAAAGAAAACAGTTATTTTAGACAAAATGCTAAATATTTATTCAAATTATTGCAAAGTCGAATGAGTACTCAAAACCTTTCAAAGATTCATATATATGTATAAAAAATGCAAAAGGGGTTAGTTGCACTTTAAGTCGCTGGCTTATAAACTCATGGTTGAACGAATAACTGTTTGACTAAAAGGCGGTTTGTTATTGCTGGAGATTTACACAGAGTCACGTCTTCAGGTGAAGCAAACTGTTAATATTGTGATGTGCACTAGCGTGAAACAATTTTTGATTAGAAAGAGCTAATGTGTTCAAATTTGGAAAAAAATACGGCAACGAAAGAGTTGAGCCGGAATGAGCATATCAGGCCATTAACGATAAACGAAAATAGATTCCAAAACAGAATGACCACGAACATTGTTGACTTATGTTTGACTCGGCTTGTAGTTCTAAAACAGAGTGGGGAAGGCATTTCACGCAATAGGGAATTGTGTAACGGATAGATATTTCACATTGGCTTGGGCACCATGATAACCCCCAACAGAAAAGACAAATTTCTTTTTGCAAATCTTTAGTTTTGTCTATTATTAGAATTTCACATACAAGCTTTGTCATGATCTACGTAAAATTTTAACTTGATAAAACAAAAAGCGAAAGTAAATGAGAGCAAAGAGTGTCACTCAGTCAAATCGACACTGATGCCTTTTTCCATACGGCCTTCAATTATTAATCATTACCCCATTCAATCTAATTATATAGTCAGAATTATTACTAAAATGCTTTTAATATATAATTATCGATGAAATACCAGTGTCTATTTCTTTCTAAAAAGTGAAAATATAACTGGCTTTCAAAGATTTCTAGCCTTTTTAGTAAGAGATTGAAACTGGTATTTCATTGATAATTATATATTAAACAGAACATTACATGGCCGCTTGGAGATACGCATTTTATCTTCTCGTGTTGATGAAATATCATTCTTACTCGTTCGCTGCGCTCACTCGTAAATCCATATCTCAGCGCGGCCATGTGATATCCTCTATTACTTCCATAGGCAATAATATGTGACAAATTATCTCAACTCCCACTGATCATGAAGAAAATAATTCTGTGTGAGTCCCCCGTCCCAAGAAAAAAAAAAGAAAATCGAAACATTTTAATGAAAAATTATCAAAATAATTAAGACGACATTGCATGCAGATTCAAGCTTAACTCAAAAAACATGTATTTTGTGAAAATAATAACTGAATAGCATTGTCTTGTCTTATTTCAATAAGAAACAATTGAAGTAGAAGGCCCAAATAAGAAAGTTGATTGCTCAAACCACACTAACAACAAAAAGTAGGCAGCTGACTACAAAAACAGTAGCCAGCAATTCTGCCCGCTTCCGACTAATAATAATAATAATAGGCCATATTTATATAGCGCCATATCACCAGTCTCATGGCGCTTTACATTTTACTGACATGATCCCGTCAGTGAATTTTTCGGACTGCTATTACGGCGCCAATGGCTGCCACGCAGTTTACAATGTTGAGTGTTTGGTTAGTGCAATGGCCAGGCTGCTGTACCGGGTGACAATCCCCTTCTCTTTTTCGAGTAGTACAACAGGTTCTTTCATGTCCCCTTCAAATACTGATTAGAGATAGAAGGAGACAAGGCCAACGGCTTATAAACGTCCCTGCCCAAGGACGGGTTCGAACCCCGACCTCCCACACTCTAGACCGTGCTCTACCAACTGAGCTAACCAGTGACTGAGCTAACCAACGACTGGACAAGAATGCCTTGATGAAAGCACTACAGGCAATTATCAGTGAGTTCAAGTATTTATAATTATGCACAATCAAATGATTGATGCTTCTGCTACTTGTGTATTGTTGCAGTATGTTTGCTGCATATACTGATTAGGCCAAACTAACCCTCAGCTCTCTCTTCAGCCACTCAACGTTCCTTGCATTTGTCAATTCATCAATACCAAGTAACAACACCTGAAACATGAAAAATGAGTTATATTACTCTGTGGGTCCCAGTCTTAAAATGCGCTCTATGTGTTGTTGTTTTTCTTTAGTACATGTCACAAGTAGAAAATTGCATAATAGAATGAATGAATGAATGAATGAAACTTTATTTAGCACAGAATTCATAAAGTTGACACTTATTTACAATGAAGCTGTGCATCTATTCAGTCTATACTAAAATATAAATACTCTTAAGAGTTAAGACTAGACAACAAGAAAATGTAAAAATTTATCACATATGAACCTTAATTATAAATTACCTCATTAGATAGCCTATAACTTAAGTACCCTAAATATAACACTAACAACATAGCTAGGTCATCACCATCTTATCGGTATAAATAATACTTTATGGTAGTGTTCCGTTCCATATAGTCTCCCTGCATAATACTGTAAAACAGCTAGTAGAGAAAATGATTATGCAGGGAGACTATATGGAACAAAATACTACCATGAAGTATATATGTGGGCCAAATGATTACGTGGCTACCATGCCGATGCGTCAGACTTTGATGTGTGATATTCTGTTTACCTTTTAAATTCTTCCCAACTTAATGTACAATTCATGTAAAATAACTTTTATGGACACAAAAATATATTAATCTTTTTAGAATTTGCTTTAACACTGAAGGACCTTTTTAATGTCTTATGTGATGAAAGATTGGGTCAAGAAGAAATACATGAAGGAGCAGCAGGTTTTAGAGAAAATCAGGACCTCAAAAGCTGAGTCAGAACAACGAGGCAAATGAATTCAAGACAGTAGTCTGTGTACAGCTGCTGCGCAAATATCAGTAAAAAGCATCTGTGTGTTATGGTCCTTTTCGTGTTCCAAGTCACGTGGAACTTCCCAGAAAACTGGGAACCATATACCAAATAATTGTATAAGTGACTTGTGATCAAGTTCTAAATTCTCCCTTAGAAAACAAAGAATATGAAGGAGCATTTAGAATGTGATCAGTAGTTATGCTGTTCTTATACAGACCCCTTCGATTGTATAATATATACATCGCCGGCACTATTATTGTGTGTAATTAAGTTCCTTACCATAGAATTAAATACAAACTCCAGGACGGAATTCAAGTGTATGTCACTGGCATTGTCGTCTGATGTCACAACTATCAAGGTGATACTAAAAGAAAAACACAGATATATACCTTTGAAATGATGCTTTTCCTTATTTTTTGGGGTCAACTTCGCATGCAGTAATTTCCAAGGATTCCAGTGGTGTGTGAAAATGATGCATTTAGATTTCTTAGATTTAGATCCTGGTCATGTCTTTTATTGGGTTAGATTTAGATCCTGGTCATGTCTTTTATTGGGTTAGATTTAGATCCTGGTCATGTCTTTTATTGAGTTAGATTTAGATCCTGGTCATGTCTTTTATTGGGCATGCATGGACTGCCATTAAATGCTGTTAGACTGCTGATTGTCTCCCATCAAAACAGCCTCCTTAAGTGCAAAGTGTACCTTTATATCATCCATATAGAATAATATTATGTGCAATATAAATGAATTCCTTTCCTCTTCTTAATTTCTTGAGAGAGAAAAAAGTCCTGACCAGTTCAAAGACTTTGCTAGAAAATATAAATTATTAATCAGTCTGCAGGATGGAATCATGGATACATGTATTTCTTTAAAATGGCTGTTACCATTAAAAATACCTTTATCAGTTGAGCTCTTATACAATTCATTATGAATGGTATCTGTACTTTCAGCTCAACTGCTCTGGAACAAAAGTTCCAAATGCACTTCTTGTATTTTATTGCTGACTTAGACATACACAAATTCCTCATAGAAATGACCAAAATATGACAATTACCTGTCATGAAAAACCTTCCACACAACTTTAGCCTCATCAGTAAGAGTGTTGAGAAGAGTAACATCCTGGTTCTTGGCAAACATATGAACTCCATTGAGAGATCCAACGACAGGGAATGGGAGCTGGAATATTGCAAGAAAATAAAGGAATGTTCAGGGCTGTAAATAAAGACATTAACACACCTCTGCTTCATCAACATCTTTTCCAGTAACAATGATAAGTAAATATTTTATTTGTACCATTAAACTTTCATTTATAAAACATACGAAGCTTAAGAAGATACAGGTATTGGTACATGTATATATTCAAATTCAACAAAATCCTGTGTCTTCAGAATATTTTTAGAGGAGCGCTGTTCAGGACACAGGCTAGTAAACCAGTGAAGTTAAGCCCAATCTGGCAAGATTTAGTTCTTGGATGGGAGACCTTATAGGAATTGCTCACTTCTCTACTTCTGGCTATATATGCTGTATTTAAATTGAAAATCACACTAATTTAATGTTCCCTTTTTCCTAGCCTGTGCACAGGCTCTAGGGGAAAATGATGAAAATAAAACAGTTTTTTTTATATCCAGGGCCTGTGAACAGGCTTCCTTTTTCCATGCCCAAGCATATAAAAATAGCCCTGGAATGAGGATAACTGATGAGACCTTATTAATTTGAATGTATTTACTAAATTTTGCTTGCAATAATTAATACTTTTCAGCTGTTTGAAATTTGCAGGCCTGAAACCCACGTGTAAATGACTATAGTTATAAAAAGGGCGGATATATTTGTAAGCTAAGCTTTGCAATAAAATAACTTTTGTAAACATAAGATAACATTTATAGTTATAAACTTTACGAAAGTGAAACAATCTTATATAAATACAACAGAGCTGTACTTAGTACCCTTCAAATCAATTCCTCCAGTTAAAGTATATCTTTGTAGTAACAGAAACCAAGTTTTACCTGAGGTAAATCGCCTTTAGTCCGAGTAAACAGTGGGATTCCACCATCAGTTGTCAAACACAACAAGTAGGCCGCCATGTTGGATTCCCTCCAAGCGCATGCGTCGAGCGTTTTAAAGAAGCTCGACAACTACAAAGATGGCGGCGAGAAAGAGTTAGATGTTCCTTTCGGTCTTTGAGCTGAGATATTTGCTATGTTTCTGTATAGGGTGATATATGGAGTTGTGGCTGCAGGTAGCTGTATACACGTGGTTGGGGAATATGTGGCAGAATTCACATTGGTAAGGGCTCAAAGGTAACGTACCGCAAATTATAGTTATATATATGTGTGCACACCAATAAATTTATATCAACATTCAAACAATACTAAAAGGTGACTTTAGCACATCACAAAGCCTAAATCAAAGGAAATGCTGTTTGTTGAAGGAAATTGTGCATTTGTAGGCGCACCAGTTTCATTTGCTGAGTCGGATAATTTAACGTTCGTTTGTATGCATGTATAAACTTCAAACTATAGCTTATTTTTTTACGTAAAGTTCGCATAAAATTTGAATAAATGTTTTTATAATTTGCAAGATTTATATCAGCCATTGTCTGAACAGTGTTTACACGATCTCACTAATATTTATAATCCCTGATCTCAAAACTACTGGCACTACTATCATGAATAGCCAATACTCGATACGTTCAAATGGTGTATCAATCGTACGTACACGTAGTTTTGGAAGAAATTCCATTCGTGTTTTTTAATGGGGTCACTTAAACCATTCGTCTGCAGTTGTCAATATTTCTTCCGAAAAGTCATGAAATACTATTAAACACATTTGTAACAATCGTTGGAGCTTCATATAAATCATTAAATGCGACCCAAGACCCGCATAAACTTACCGCATCCATTGTGTGGAAGAAATTCGTTTCCTTTTAAAGCCTAAAGCCAGTAAAGGATTTATTTGGCTTCTCGAGGTTCACCTAAACCCATTCGTGTAGTTAGACTCGGCAAATACTAACACATTTGTTAGCGTATTTTAGCGCCCGCAAAATCGAGTCAAAAATGTTATTTGATCTTTCGTGACTGTTGTATGTGCCGATCAAGTTACGGCGAAAATCGTGCGTCAAGTGGTAACGAATGAAAAGTCCGAAGACTACGTCAAGTGGTGCCTTCCGGCGATATTTTTGACGGTCTATCTTCTGCATTGTGAGTGACATTTTTGAACAGAGTTGGTAAGAGCTTGCAAATGGATAAATGCAGCTGTCTTTGTCCACTAATATAGAGCTCGCCTCGGGGTTTGGCGGTGAAATAACGAATAGAAAGCATGTAGAGACCAATATATATTTTCTATAATTTTCTAAAAAAAAAATTGTAGTCGTTTCTTGACCTAATTCTTAGTGTATCAATGTAACATTTTGTTTCTTGCTTGCATTTAGTCTTATCTGGAGGATTTATATTATAGGTGTTTATCACCTGTTGTAGCCAACTATAGAATACCCGTCCATTTTTAAGGCACTTTACTGTAAGTGCGTGGTCCGCGGTCCGCAGTTGGAGTGGACGGGTATTCTATACTTTAGCCCACCTGTTTAGCCCTTCCTTGACAGTAGTTCTTGTTTATTGTATTTTATTTTCCCTCGTATATATCTACTGTTAGACCACAGGCTAACTGCGAACAGTCCCTCCTTTTCCCTCCATTGATAGTAAATTGCGAGCGGAGCGAGCGAACATAAAATATGGCAGGCGTTCGAGCGGAGCGAGAGGAAGAATGGGGACGAGAAAGAGGAGAAGAAAAGGAGGGACCGCAGACATCACACAGGAAATGATTACCGCCCCCTTTTATTTTTAGGATACATGCTTTCATCGAGTTGCCATTGTCCCACCCCTTTTCATCAAGTCGTTATTCTCTGCTCCGCCCCTTTCCGTGAAATCCGATGTAAACATAACATTGCTCCACTTGAGTCCCAAAATATACCGCCAAATGCAAACTCAGGAAAGCCCAATGTTGTCGACGACTCCGGTAAAGAGGCAGAAAACCAAACCAATCTTCGTATGACGATTTCTGCCGTGTTTGTAGTTGCTCTTTTAAAAACTATTACGGTAATTTTTGGGAAAACAGGTATTGTGTTCACACTAGAGGTTCGAGTCACTCACGACTAGCACTAATAGGGAGTTACTTACAATTAGCAAGCGTTCACATTAAACATGCACGTGAAATACGATGCAAAAATATGTCAATCATACTTCCCGCTCATTCGCTCATTCGATGTAAACAACTAAAGCGCGGGCTTGTTCAGTCGTGATTTGCTTCCGCTATCATCATGAATCGCGTACGATTTCTTCGTTCTTTCGCTTTGTTTTCCATGGCTCAGTTCATAAACCAATTATAAGAGCGTGTTCGAGCTCAAGTGAACCGTGTAAGGACAGGCTGAGAACGCTACTTGTTTTGATGCGCCGTAGAAGACGCAGACTTACGGCACTGGATTGATCAGCGAATTCAACTGAATCAGCCCACTGGTCGACAAGCTTGGGTTCTACCAAGGCCACAGTTCTGGTTTAACCAACGTTTAAACAACCATTTTGACGACTCGATGTGGAAGAAGAAATTTCGTGTTTTGATAGCGACTTTTGACTTTATTTGTGGAATAATTGTTGGTCCAGAACTCAGACGAAACGATACGAGATGGTTGACGCATGGCGATCACGTGCCGTATTCACGTGAACAGTGCAATCGGATTGAGGAAGGCTGTACCAATTCTGTTGATTACGTTGAACGTTCATGTCCCAGTCTGAATCCATCGAAAGCTATATCAAAGCGAAAATGCAGAAGATAATAGGTACGGGAAGGGAGAGTACGAAGAATCACGTTTCCAATTTAGGTACACATGTCAAATGAGTTTCCGGGATTAAAATATCTTCGAGCGCTCATTGGCCAGAATATTTACATTGCTGTTTCTAACCCTCAAAATAGTTGACTTGGAAATCGCAGCTAAACACCTCCGAACTATCCTCTATGGCGCCGTAACCAATGCCAACGGGCATTCCTTGAGTGAGTGTGAACGTCTGTTAATTGTGAGTGACTCCGAAACATCCTAATGTGAACACACTAAGGATCTCCACGGAAAATCTATTTTCAATTCCTGGCAAAGCTGGCGTGTTGAAGCTTTCACTTGCAGAAATTTTGCAAAACCTGGGTTATTCTCAGCTCGAGAAAACGATTGGTTCATCCTCCCGTGTTTGTGCAAAGTGCGCAACAAAGACTTGGAGTGCAGCAGATCTAAAATCGTATCTAGATGCTGGCTTGGCAAAAAAAATGTACCCCACAAATCGAAGTCAACTCACCGCAGCGATTCAAACGTATGTTTTCGTCACCACAAGTTTCGGAAGCAAAGAAAAGTGCGAGAATTTACTCGCCTGGAGTATAGTATGGCGTATAACATGATATGTATCTAAAAATGACAAATATACGGCCATCTACAAAGTCGATACATCATGAATTAAGCCCGGTTACAATTTGAAATTAAAATTACATTGTGTTTTGAGAGTTACTTTGTGTTTTGAGAGTTACTTGTGACCTACACCAAAGCTAGACTCAGTGGTGTTTCATGCCGTGAACAGGAAACAGCGTGTAACAAACATGAATACAGGCCGCTTTGAATTTACCAATAATTATGAATGAAGCATCTATCTTCAGAATCAACCGGCAAAAGGTGCTTGTGTTAATTTTGAGATTTCATAAAAGCAATAAAGGCATAGTATGACTAAGTGGGATAATCAAATGAGCTCATTTGGAATTGTAATAACGACTGGAGAACACAGGGGACAGGGGTTATAGAAGTTAATTAGGGTTGTTTAGTGGAATTTGACGAGGGCCGAAATTAAACAGAAGTTGAAGTTAGGTAATAAACCATATGTTTCAAACTCAAAGGCGCCAAGACTTTCTCCAAGCCATTTATGAGATACGTTGATTTTTTACTTCGTCGCTCGCTGTCGCCCTCCAGTAAGCAGTTTCCAAAGTATTCAACTTGTGCCGCCATGAGTTTGAACTTTTCAAACACGCTTCGACGGCCACCGAGCTCGCCATGTTGATTGATACTCTCAAGTTCCACTCCTGCTAGTTTGTGATTGATAGATGTTGACACGCTGCAAACTCGTTAGCCAATGGGAATTTTGCGTTGTTCCAGCAACGCGTAATTATTTCCTCTGTGTGATGTCTGCAGTCCCTCCTTTTCTTCTCCTCTTTCTCGTCCCCATTCTTCCTCTCGCTCCGCTCGAACGCCTGCCATATTTTATGTTAGCTCGCTCCGCTCGCAAATTACTATCAATGGAGGGAAAAGGAGGGACTGTTCGCAGTCTAATCTACTGTCAGAAGCTTAATAAATAAATAAATTAATTAATTAAATTTTGTGTCTACTGCTTCTCTATAGGCGCATATGTTTGGAAAATTTATAAACAAGCTTGATGTAATTGTATCACGATTAAACTGTTTACTGAGGTTCAAGTTGACACATGAAATAGCCCTTAATTGTATTTCTTAATTTAATATATATATATTTTAAACCTTTGTTACTATTGGATGGCGTCGCACATGAAATCTACATTTCTTGTTGATTGGACAACAGATAATAAAGTCTAAAAAAGCAACTGGAGTGTCCACAATATAATTTTACTAGATGTCTGGCGGTACAAACCTTTTCAATTCATCGTCAAACTAATTATTAGTTTCAACTGCCTTTGATATAATTATGTCTTTGACCATCATGAAACTCAGTGTATGCTTAGAGACAGTTGTTGTCTTGCATCTCTCATAATTCTGAGCATCCAAACTTTAGCCAACATTTCTATGATTTAGCACATAGCATGCCGATCGAAATAAAAGATAGCTGAAATTTTTCCAAACTGCTGAAATGTGAAGGCGGGACATATGTCAAAGGTTATCAACATTGCAGTTAAATTGAAAAGGTTTGTGCTGTCAGATGTCTAGGTTTAAAACATAAACAAACACGGAAAAAGTGTTTTTAATGGTAGTAATGAAAAGTCCGATATAAGTGTCTCAACAAGGTATTTTGCATGAGATTGTAGGTTCACAGACTTTGCTTGATATGTTTTGTGCAAACAAATCTTGGTGTAATAATAATAAGAAATAAGAAATAACCTTTATTTAAAGGAGCATGGTCACCTGGTAGTCATGCGCATTAGGCGTGCAGAAAGTCTAATTAGCATATCAAAATCTTCCCGGTTGAGCTAGCCTGCGTTTCATCCGAACAAAACCTTGTTATTGTCGTCTGCGAACCAGCGACGGAAAGCTTGTTCTAGACCCCCAGCAGCGTACCGTGATTTGAGTACGCGTTCTGATTGGCTTTTAAAAATGCTTTTTCTCACACGCCTTCTGACTGGCTATTTTGAAATGATTAGGATCGTCACGCCATGCGATAGCTCCAACAGCTGGTTACATCGGTTGTTTACCATTTAGACAGAAATTCCGGTCGAAATTTCGGTGTAAATGCTACACCAAATTTCCCAAACTGATCGGAAAAAACGTTTACCATTTGTCCACAAACCGTTCCAGATGAAAATCGCTCCGTATAAGGCCTGGAACTGGTACGACCGACTAGGAATTGTAAATGGTACACGATTTCCCATTCAGAAATTCCGGTTGGGAATTTTGGACTACCTTTTCAGACGTTCCATTAATTTCGGAAATTTTCCACGGGACGAACCGAAAAAACGTTTACCATTTACATTCCAACCGAAATTTCCGGAATTTCCGTGTAAATGGTAAACAACCATCAGCACGACATTCCATTCCCCATTTGTCTAGACCAATTACAGCGTAAATGTCGCTTTTGTCGGCATTTTACACGAGCTCACTAGTTCAGCATAAAAATAAACAAGAGCCCATCTGGGCTTTCACTCGGGCCACATGAGATTTATTACTCGGGCTGCCTGTGGCAGCGCCGAGTCTTAAAATGCAAGTCGTAATTTTTTTTTTTTTTATAATTGGTGTCAGACGGCTTCTGCGCATGCGTTAAAGGTCAAATTCTAACCAATCGGATTGCACTGTGCTGGTCACGCAAACAAAGGTTAGATTTCCTCAGGCGCGCTCAGATAAGAAAGTTAGGCGAGACAAGGTCAAGGAGATATCAATTTCAAATAGTCATTGTCAGAAATCTATTCCATCGTGGGCAATGATGCAATACAACCTAAATTTGGGTCAGGTCCATGTTTTACGACAGAATAACCAGAGTCTTTCTACTGGATTCGGAGAGCTCGAGACATTATACAAGTCTGCTAATATGGGGAAAACAATGTATTTCATCTTCAAATTATCTCATGTGGCCCGAGTGAAAGGCCAGATGGGCTCTTTTCTACTTTCAACACACAGTCGCTAAACTGTACGAAATCTCCAAGAATAAATCCCTAATGTCCAAACTAACGGGAAAAACTGAAAGAGGAAATCCTTGTGAGAAATCGACGTACATATGAAGCTATATAAGTTATCATCGACTATATGGGAGTCAAACATCGAGCTGCTATGAAACCGCTTGTGACAGTTTGTTTACGCACTTTCATGACAAACGAACGTTTCTACTTTCGACACAACGGTCGCTAAACTGTACGAAATCTCCAAGGATATATCCCTAATGTCCAAACTAAAGGGAAAAACTGAAAGAGGAAATCATTGTGACCAATGGACATAAATATGAAGCTCCAGAAGTAATTATTGAATACATGAGAACCCATAGAGAAAACCGATAATAATGAACACGGTATTAGTTTCACCGACATTTGTGGCGTAACTGAACTCGCACTACAGCATAGCTTGAAATACTGTACGAAAACTCCCGTTTAAAAATTTCCTGATGCCGAAAGGACCGTAGCATTTAAACAAGATATCCTTCTGACCAATCGACATACATATTAAGCTGTGAAAGTATGTTTCCATTCCATAACAGCCGATAGTGCAAACTAGTAAACTGCCACTAGTAAATTGACCTTGCGAGTACTGAACTTTCTAGCGTCAAATGCATGTGTTACGTTTCCAAACTTTAGGACAAGAAATCTTCCATAGAATGTTCTATTTTATTTACAGCTGAGAACTGTATTATTAAACATAAGAAATAAAACAATGGTGCCATTTGAAGAATTATATCATGTCAAAAGTGCAAACGAAGAAATATATATCTACGGACGCGAGCAGCTCGATCGTTTCACTTTGGTCAAACTCGGACTGTTTACGACTGGAACCTGCAGTTTTATCGGACCTGCAGACTAAATTGTAAACGTGTGGCCGTGTTCAGGCTAGTAAATCTAGCTAGCTAACCACAGGAGGTAGCGAGCTTCTTTAGTCTGAACAGTTTTTCTGCTCTGGTGATTAGCTAGCTAGTGGTCGGTGGAATACTTTGAAGTTCTAGGCTACCTAGCGAGGTAGCTTGAATAGAATCTAGCGCGCTAAAAGCCCATCGATGACAACTACCGGGTGTATTGTACGTCAATTGAGCCATCATGGATAACGAGGATCGCCAAACACCAGTCAGTAGCAGTTTTTCGCACAGTTTTAATATTTTGGTTGAAATTTCAATTGAGCACTTTGGCGGTCAATTATTTGCGATTACGAAACACTTGCGCCAAGGGCAGTTATAGACCAAATTTCTATCTTTTAGAGAGGGTCTGAATGGGGGGGTCTACATGTCAGTTGTCAGTTAGCCCTAGTTAATCATTACTAGAGAAAATTTACAATGTTTGACCCACAAAAAACAAATTTGTCAGTTGTCAGTTATTTTTCGGTTGTCAGTTGTCAGTAAAAAAATGGTCATTTGTCAGTTGTCAGTTATTTTTAAGGCTGTTTGTCAGTAGTCAGTTAACCCCATTCATGCCCTCTTTAGAGATAGAAACAAACCAGAAGAGGGAAAAACAAAAAGTAAAACCTACTAAGTTACTAGGTCTGACCAGTACTAATTTATTAACTAGCGAGTTGCTGACAGATATCTCAAGACTCTAGCTAGCTGCACGATATATCTGAACATACATACACACATGAATAAGTAGTGTTTTCAATAAAAGATCAACTACTTTAATTTACATACGAGAAAACAAAAATATGAAATTACATACATGTATATATATACTAGGGGAGCAGAGAATGAAAGTCACCGCGCTACCGGCCACTCCTAAAGACTGCTAATAATTCTTCCCTTTGGTTATTACTAAGAGGATTTCAAATGAAAGTGTATTTCATCTTCAATCTCATGTGGCCCGAGTGAAAGCCCAGATGGGCTCTTGTTGAAGATGAAACTGATACACTTTCATTTGAAATCCTCTTAGTAATAACCAAAGGGAAGAATTATTAGCTGAATTTAGCAGTCTTTAGGAGTGGCCGGTAGCGCGGTGACTTTCATTCTCTGCTCCCCTAGTATATATGTAATTTAATAGTTTTCTTTTTCTCGTATGTTGACCTTTTAATTTAAACACTACTTATTCGTTTAACACACTCCCCTTTGAGCAGGCATATATTCATTGTTTTGAACGAATTAACCGTACTACCGTACTTCATGGTCCCTTTCTTGAACAAACTGATAAGCTTCAGTAGGTTGGGTAGTCTCGGAACACTGGAGACCTTGGTCTTTCATTGTCTTCTTTTTAGTATTCTTGATTTTTTTTTTAAGTCTCAGCTTTATTATATCCGGTTTCAACTCGCCATTTTCAACTTGTAGGTCAATGAATACGCGATGACAGCATCTTGATTTCGGTCTTGTATTTATTATCTTGCTGCACTAATTTGTCTTCCAAATGACTGAGTTTCGTTTTGATGTGACGAGAGTAAGAATTCATTACACATATCAGTTAGGTCAGCCTCCATGTTACAAACTGAATCAAGGTCATTAAATTAGCGAGAGAGTTCTTATTGCGGGCTAACAACCCTCGTGAAGAATCTAAAGAATTCCGTCTCTTCCGGTTTGAATTTGATTCATGTGTATGTTGCTTTGGGAGTTTCAAGGATATGTTGATCCAAAACTACAGGCTCTTGGGGTTTTTCATTGACTTGTGAACTTGCAGGCTCTGTAATTTGTTTTGTTTTCTTAGTATAACATAAAGTGTTGAACATGTTCATCTTCTCAAGCATGTCGCGCGTGACCTCTGTTTCTTCATTCATTAAGTTCTCTACTTTCATCTGTAATCTGGGAAACTCTATCTTTGCCCATGCCTTGGCACATAACTATTCCTGTTGTTTAGTAGACGTGGATGATTATAAGTAAAATTCTTCGACAGCTTGTACCGTTTCCGCTAGGTCAATATCCTCGCTGGAACGAAATAACTTGATCTCAATACTCTCTGATCCAACTTACGGTAAATTTAAATCTCTGACAGTTTTTAAGAGACTCATGATATTGGTCTTGAAGTGCCTTCACCCAAAATAAGATGTTCTCCTCGGATGTTTTAAATGCAGAACAGCGAGCCGATGGCTTGTAGATTCCAATATCTATTTCTTCGAATTTTAGCTTTCCGGATCCTGGCCGCTACACTGGCTTCAGGTCGTCGTACGTGTCGTATATAAAAATTACTGGCCATCTGGATAAAAAACGCGGTCCTTCGGCTCCGACAATAGCGCCAGTTGAAATATCCTGAGCCTGTTGGAAGGCTTTCGCACGAGTGAAGTTAAATAAAACATTAAACTGGCTTACATTTGAGAGATGAGACTCCAAATTAGAGAGAAAAGTTCCTCGCGGGTCCTCCGCCATCTTGCTTTACTGTATTAAATTATGTAAATAAATTAATCTGGAGATTGTTGCGTGGCCAGGACAGTGCAATCTGATTGGTGTGAATTTGACCTTTAACGCATGCGCAGAAATTTTGCGACACCCAACAAAAAAAATAACGACTTGCATTTTAAGACTCGGTGCTGCCACAGGCAGCCCGAGTAATGAGTTCTTCCAAAATATTTGTTATTTCTTGATAAAAGCTAAGAACAGAATATATACGAAGCTATTTGAACCGATTCTACATCCATATTTTTAAGTTTAGCCTCTATATTTCCACTAACGATTTCCTGCCAGACGTGTGTTCTGGCGCGAGTGGTTCTTGGATTCTGGGGAGACTAACAGGTGACAGGCTGGTGACAGTTGAATGGCAAGTCAGAAGACGTGTAAGAAATGAGCATTTTTAAAAGCCAATCAGAACGTGTGCTCAAATCACGGTACGCTGCTGGGGTCTAGAATACGGTTTGTGTCGCTGCTTCGCAGACGGACTATACCAGAGAAAAGTCCGGATGTGACGCAGGCTATGGAAAGCCATTTGGTGCAAAATTCAAGGCGTTCAACTTCTACCACATTCAACAAATTTCGTTCAAGCTCAAGTATTATTTCCACTCAGATTTAGCAACACTGTTTTCAAGGTCAAGGATATCACAGCATCACAACTCATTCAAGGTCAAGCTAGTATGTTCGGCTCACATTCAATAAATTATTTTCACGCTCACAGAAAAATACGTTCAAGGTCAAACAAAAAAAATGTCGCACATGTTCTAGGCAGGAAAACACGATCAACAAACTCAAAAATACTGTCAACAAACCGCGAGACGTTGTCAACAAAAACACGCTCGTTCCCAGGCTCTCCTCATTGCCTCGATCTGGTGTTGAGCACACGGTTTTGTCAAAATGGAGGCCGAAGGTGGATAGAGTGCCATCAATGAAGCTTCTTTAGCCGAATGACAGAATTCGAAGATGCATCCGCGAAGAGTTGTACTCTGGAGCTGCTCGAAACTCTTCACAGGCATTGGTTGGCCGAACAAGAGATTTAATCCGTTCGTTGGCTTCGTTTGCATCGCGACAACTCCAGGAATTTACTTATTTAGTCAGTGCCAAACACATCAAGTCTTCTTCAACCAGCTCTAGCTCTGCCTCGCCATCCATCGCATCAGTTTCAGTTTTCTTTATTTTACACTATTCATTTAATTATATTACAGTCGATTCGTGCAGGTATCATAAAATAATGGAATAACTAATTATTTTAAACATAATAATGTAGATGAAGGTGTGCAGTGGTTAAAGGAGCTTAAGCTTTCGAGTTAACCACTGCCACAAGGAAAATAAATATAAGGCTAAGATTAGGTCGGGTTTACATGTAATATAGTCCTAAGACTAGGTCAGAATTATATGTAGTATATAATGTAAAATATGCAACATGTTCTAACAATTACTGTAATAAATTATTAGAATACGACATTATAGTTGGGTCTGGATAAGGTACAGTTTGAATTTTGTTTTGCACTGAAAGAGATTTAAACTCAGTTTTGAGTTCAGTAGGGATAGTTTGCCAAATTTTAGATAAAGAAAATTTAAATGTATAGATAAGCCATAGTTAGTTCTTACATTGGGTCGATACAGATTTTTATTTTTTGCATACCTGGTATTGTAAGTATGTATTTCAGATACCAGTGTAACATATTGGGTGAAAATACTTTGCGCACTGGAAAAAGAAAAGTTCCCTTGCCCAAGAAATCTGTGAAAACCAGCAAGCAGATCATTCCAAAGACTTAGATAACTTCCTTGAGGATGAATAAATCAGCGAGGATCACGAATATGTACTCAAATATGACATGGTTCTGCTAAAGGGAGAATTCGATTTGGAAAATGGCGCGTGATGAATCGGCCATAAGATCAGAGTTGAAAACAGTTTCCCAAAAGAAGTTCGCTCTTATCAGAGAAACTAATTTTGTTTCATCTAATTGTCCACCTTGAAACTAATAGCATCTCGGAAATATGGGTCCACGTGAATCCAAATGACCTCAACTGCACTAAGGTGTCTTCACTAATGTCAAACTTCGGCCTGCCAGATGTAGCAGTTAAAAACACAAGGAGATCTATAGGAATAAATATCCACTTGTGTACACTGAGAAGAGGACTGCGTAGTCCGCTTCCAGTCCAAGAGCAATAGTCGGATATTTCGTAACAGTTATTCTAAAAATTCAGAGCATTGGAGATTTCTTGCAGAGGATAAGACTTGCTGAAGGAGAGCAACAACAGATTCCAGTCTGATAACAACATTCTCTCGAGCAGATAGATCAGATGTATGAAAATACCTTTCATAATCGTTTAATACTTCAATGATTGACTCAAAAACGTTCTCCCATCCAGATCCTCCAAAAGTTTGTTGTGAATCACCACCATGGTTCGATTCAGGCGCCATATTGATTTCGGTGCACACCAGATTGAGGCAACGATGAGAAAGCCTGGGAACGAGCGGTTTTTTTTTGTTGACAACGTCCCGCGGTTTGTTGACAGTATTTTTGAGTTTGTTGACAGTATTTTTGAGTTTGTTGACAGTATTTTTGAGTTTGTTGATCGTGTTTTCCTGCCTAGAACATGTGCGACATTTTTTTTGTTTGACCTTGAACGTATTTTTCTGTGAGCGTGAAAATAATTTACTGAATGTGAGCCGAACATACTAGCTTGACCTTGAATGAGTTTTGGATGTTGAATGTGATGCTGTGATATCCTTGACCTTGAAAACAGTGTTGCTAAATCTGAGTGGAAATAATACTTGAGCTTGAACGAAATTTGTTGAATGTGGTAGAAGTTGAACACCTTGAATTTTGCACCAAATGGCTTTCCATAGCAGGCTAGGTTGAGCGAGCGTACGTGAGAAGGTCGCAAAGGGGAGGATTTGTAGTAGCATTTTGAAGGCTGACGGCCCTGTATTAGGGAACCACGTTGTAACAATGGCTTCAGAATCGATGGAGGAAGAAGTTTAGTTGGATATGATAACATTTGGACAAATAGTTCTGTTCTTAGAATGTTGAACATGTTTGATTTGGATACTTTTGCATAAAATCTGATATCGGTGAATTATGTCCAAACACTGCACGAAAATCGAACAAAAAGTACATTAAAAATACTTTCTGATGCCAAACAAACCACAGGAACACAAAGAGCATAGTCTTCTGATCAACCGACATACATATGAAGCTGTAAAATAAGTTTCCAGTCCATAAAAGCCAATAGTTCGAACTACTATAAACACGCTAGTATTTAAAGCTCAAAGGATTTTCTTCACAAGTAAACATTGTAGTGTCAAGCACTACACGATGCTTCCAAAACTGTAGGAAAACTCCCGTTTAAAAATTCCCTGAAGTCCAAATAACCACAGCAGCTTACACAGGATAGTCTTCTGAGCAATCTACATTAATTTGAAGCTATCAAAATTGTTTTGGAGTCCATAAAAACCGATAGATCGAACTAGTACAAACAAGCTTGTTAGTTATGCACTAGTCAATTGAAACCCCGGCCTCCCGACCCCCGGGGCATTAACGGGGACATGGCCGTGGAATAACGCACATTTAACGCTGCATTTCTCCGGTGGGGCGGGGAAAGTAACGATTTGCAAAATTTGCGGGGATTTTAGCGGTGGTTGTAACGCCAGCTACGACAGAGCGGGACTGGGCCCGAGCATCAACAACGCTGGAAAAGGCAAGTTGCATCCTTAGAAATCATCCCTTTTTTACCCATCGCTATTTTTAGTCCTAAACGCTTGGTTTATTAATGCTTAGAGACTGTATTTTCCCGATTTTTTGCTCTCTATTTCCGTAGCAATTCGTTTTCAACATGAATTATAAATATTCGATCATCTCTGTCGCTATTATTCACGAACTTCGGTTGTATTTACTTGTATTTACTTCTCATATCAGGTGCTTATTCATTACAATGATCGTACGAAAGTTGTGGTTGTGGATAGAAATTCCACTATAAGTGAGTTTTTGTTCCAAGCAAGCCAAGCGTTTGGCGTATCACATGCGGTGTTTTTGCAAAGATTTGACGAAGACTGGGGCGAACGGGTCGATGTCGACGATAGCAATAAGAAAGTGTGCTTCAGAAAATGTAATATTTTCAAATAATGGAACAACAGATTGAAGCTTATGTATATTCAATTTCTCAATGCCTCCTCCCAATTGAAAATTCTGAAGCATATGCCGGGGCCATAGGGGCGGGTATTGTAACAGCCAACTGTCCCCCGATGGGCGGGGAAAAGGTCAAACTGTAACACTGTATAAATGTTACATTCTCCGCTATGTCCCGGGGGTCGGCGGGCCGAAGTTTCAATTGACTAGTGCATTATAAACAGACTTCCGTTGCAAATAAACATTATATGGTCGAGCGCGCTACAGTATGCTTCCAAAACCGTAGACAAACTCCCATTAAAAAAAAATCCTGATGCCCAAATAACCAAAGCAGCTCCCACATGATAGTCTTCTGAGCAATCTACATTCATTTGAAGGTACCGAAATTGTTTTGGAGTTGAAAACCGATAGATCGAACTAGTACAAACAAGCTCGTTATTAATTCACAAACAGCGCGTTACACTATGCTTGCAAAAGTGTACGAAATGCACCGTTCAAACATTCCCTGATTCCAAATAACTACAGCAGCTCACACAGGATAACCATGTGAACAATCGACATTCATTCAAAGTGATAACAATTGTGTTCAAGTGCATGACATCCGATAAATCGAACTGGTACAAACATACCGTTAGTTAACGCCACGCTGACTTCGTAGTTTTTTCGAAATTTTCTAGCTCATTTTCGCAAATCAAACAAAAAAAGGCTATAGAACTAATAAATATATACATCTAAAATACTGTACGAAGTTTGGAGGACTGATGGCCCACACAAGCTGTTAAATTGGACCAGATTATACCACGCTCGCATTGATGGCGGATAAGTTGAATTTCCCAACTAACTCGTCTCTACTGCGCATGCGTATAAACCGATGACCATGGCCCTTTAACCACGGTTGTACAAATTAAGCTGAGCTGCTTTCAAGTAGCCGTGAAAGCCAAAAACTAACCTACTTACATCAATAATAAAACTATTGTACTTTAAGAATTTACTACTACTTAAAATATTGTAATAATAGGGATAATATTATATAAACAGATGATTTAAAAGTTACGGATGCGATGATTAAAAACCATCATTAAGGGCAGCCTTGGAGGAGAGTAAGGAGGGGGATTTTTTTACGCCACTAGGCAGTTGATTCCATAGTTGCGCTCCGCTGTAGCTGAAGCTCTTTTTAGATACTCACGATGAAATAGTTATTTTCACTTAATTTTAGGCCGTATATAGTAGTTTGGGAACGCTTCGTGAACAATATGTCTCAGATAATTGGGACACATTCCATGATGAATGATGAGTTTTAAGTGCTTTTTTAGGGGGGTCATCAAAGATTTTACCTACTCCTTGGGGGGGGGGGGGGGGGGGGGGTCATCAAAGTTTTGACATACCTGTCTAAAACTCAAAGAAGTCAACGATTTAATCAACAGGCATGACATTTTCGGACTTGTTGAGACTCATGCCAATCAGAATTCTGACTTGGCTATTAACTCATTTCAACACTTCGCAAAATTTAGAAATATTAGCGGCAAAAAGCACTTTGGGGGCATTTCATTATACATAAGCAAGAAAATAAGTAAGGGAGTAAGTTATGTACCTACTACGAACCAAAATATACTATGGTGCAAACTAGATAAAGGGTTCTTCGCATTACCAAAATATATATATGTCGGCACTGTCTACTTTAGCCCCGATAGAACCAACAATGAAGATCATATCAATGAATTAGAACAAGAAATATTTAATTTTTCCACCAAAGGCGATTTGATTCTTCAGGGTGACTTCAATGCTCGGACGGGCGAAGAATGTGACTATATTTTACAAGATGACAATGATTATTTAGAGCTACCTGAAGACTATGAACCTGATGAAAATGTAAGGAGGAGGTCAGAAGACAGACAAGTTACTGATAACAGAGGAAAATTACTCATTGAAACATGCTTCGCAAATGGCTTAAGGATTCTAAACGGTAGAGTTTTAGGTGATCTTCAAGGTAAAAAAACCTGTTTCAAGTACAATGGGAGTAGTGTGGTCGACTATGTCATAGGAAAATCGAATATTCTAAAGAATTTTCAATATATTAAAGTCAATCCTTTAATACCGCATCTATCAGACCACTGCCAAATCTCCTATGCATTCAAAGTCCCTAGAAAATACGTCGAGAGTCAGTTCCCTTTGCAAAATACCTGCCAAACAAAACCGTACAAGAAATTATTGTGGGATGCAAATGCCTCAGCTAAAATATCGTCTTTATTAGGATCACAGGAGTACAAGGAAAAGATAAATGGAGCTCTTTTTAAATATGATCAACATAAATGCCCCAACACCTTAGTGCTTGAATATACGGAAATTCTCTCCAAAGCTTGTGTGTCAGCCGGTTTACGATATCAACAACACACAAATGCAAAATGCGCAGATTGTAACCAAGAATGGTTCGATTTAGAATGCAAAACTGAAAAAGGAAACCTTCAAGGCCTTGGGAAATTGTTATGCAAAAACCCACATAATGAGCACATTAGGGAAAATCTGCACTCAAAGAAAAAGAGCTTCAAAAAAATGTGCAGACGGAAGAAATATTCACACAGAAAGGCAAAAATCGATTCATTAGATTTTAATGATCCAAAGCGACTATGGAATCAATTAAAACGTACTTTTAACATCTCTAAGAAAAAACAATCTGGGAGCCCCGTGAATATAAATACATATATTCTTCATTAAACATACCTGTCTGATGATCGCGTAAGCGTGAAACACAGTGTTACAGAAAGTTATGTGTGTTTGATTCGTCTTCCTATATAAATACATTTTATAATTTTTTCAAAAAACAAAACGAATGCAACAATTCTGGTGACTCCCAAAATGTAACGACTGGGACACCAGAGGACGATAATGAAGCTGATGAAGGGCCCCTTGATCTAGAAATTAGTGAGACGGAAATAAATGACGCGATAGATAACCTCAAAAATAACAAATCCCCGGGCCACGACAACATTGTTAATGAAATATTTAAAAGTGCCAAAGAGCAACTGAAGCCAAATCTAAAGAAATTATTCAATATTATCCTTCAATCTGGTTCATTCCCTAGGACGTGGAGTAAAGGATACATTGTACCCATTCACAAAAAAGGAGATCATGACAACGAAGAAAACTACCGCGGAATCACTCTGTCTTCCCTTTTTGGAAAACTATTTACTACGATACTTAATATAAGACTTAACATTTTCTTAGTCAACAAAGGAATCCTAAAGCAGGAGCAGGGAGGTTTTCGCAAAAACTGTGGCACGGCAGAAAGTATTTTCATTTTAAAATCAATGATCGATAAGTACGTGAAGAGCAAACCAAAGAAAAAAAGGAACCTCCTGTTTACATGCTTCATCGATTTCAAGAAAGCTTTTGACAGTATTCCCAGAAGAATTCTATTTGACAAACTGAAAAAAGTAGGAATAATTGGTAACTTTTTGTCCATCATAGAAACGATGTACTCTGATGATTTTTCAGCGGTTAAGCTTAATAATGAAGTAACCAACGATTTTAGATGTCTCTCAGGAGTAAAACAAGGCTGCATACTCTCTCCTACACTTTTTAACATTTTCTTAAGTGACCTACCTGAAACAATAAACGAAGCCTTCACAGATGACATTCAAATTGCAAGTAAACCTGCAAGCTGTCTACTGTATGCTGACGATTTAGTCTTAATGTCCAGTAGCCACGTTGGGCTACAAAAACGTCTCGACAAACTAGAAGAATACAGCTTAATTAATGGAATTGAAGTCAACCTTACTAAAACTAAAATTATGGTCTTTAATAACACCGGGGAAAAAATGAATAATTATGCTTTTTTCCTTAACCAAAAGGAACTAGAAAATGTTAAATGTTACAAATATCTGGGGCTGATGCTCAGCGCATATGGTAATTTCAACCTAGCAAAACAAGAGCTAAAGAAAATCGCCCTTAAGGCTTTATACAAACTAAGAAAAGAAATGGGGGATCATTTCAGAACTAACGTTACTAGATTAACAATGAAACTTTTCGACTCCCTCATCAAACCTATATTGCTATACGGTAGTGAAGTATACGGTGTCGACAATCCCGATAATCTAGATAAGGATTCTATTGAATATGTACAAATTAAATTCTGCAAAATGTTACTTGGAGTCGGTAAATATTCTAGCAATAATACCTGTAGAGCAGAATTAGGTCGACTCCCTATGAGAGTAGACTCAAAATATAAAAGTATAAAATTTTGGCTGAAATTAATCAGTGGTTCTCAGAAGGAAATTCCTGGGTTGTCCAGTTTGGTTTACGTAGACATTAAAAACGAGACGAGCGTAGCTTTCTGGAGCAAAAAAATCAGAACATTCTTATATCGTCTAGGTTTTGGTAGCTATTGGATTGAACAGCAAGATTTAGATTCTCATAAATTATGGCTCCCTTTAATCAAACAAAGAATAATTGATAATGAAATACAGACATGGACAAGTGAAATTCATAACGATGAACGCAAAGGCTCGCCTGATCAACGTAACAAACTGAGAACATTCCGACTATTTAAAACAAGTTATAATTGTGAAAATTATCTAAAAACTGTCACTGTGCTGAAACACAGAACAGCCATGACTAAATTGAGAATCAGCAACCACAGTCTAGAAATTGAAAGAGGAAGGCATGCGAGACCTTACAAAAAGCCTGAAGAACGAATTTGTTCACAGTGTGGGACCGAAGTCGAAGACGAGATTCACTTTCTAGTCAGATGTAGAAACTATGACGATCTAAGAATTGAACTTTTCTCATCAATTAGCTCAACTCTCAATAAGAATTTAACTCACATAAATGAGAACGTGAAATTTCGTCTCATTATCGACCCACCCAAATCTCTCCAAGCATTAAGTGCCAAGTTTATTTACGAATGCCTTGAAAAAAGGCGTCGATGCGAGCGTTCTTGAACTTTATAGTATGGGGCTATAATTATTACATCTTATCCACTAGTTACCCTACAGTCCTATCTGTCATAAATAGATATTGAATACAGATATGAAGTTCTGTGAAATAATGATATGTAATCACTATTTATAGTTAGTATAGTTATTTGGACTTTAGTCTATGTACTTTATTGTATAAGACTCCAAATAAAATATGTCTGTCTGTCTGTCTGTCATGTAAAATAAAATTGCTGTGGTAATGCTAAGCCAATGTTTAGTCTCCATAACACAGGAAACCAGTGTTTTAGAGAGCAGTAAAATCTAAAAAATTTAGGAGCTCCGTGCTAAATTAAATTTATTCTTTTCTCTGTGAAAAGAACAAACTTAATTTAGCACGGAGCCTCGTATGGAAACCTTTGTGCGTGACAAGTAAAGCATATCGCGGAAGTGGGCTATTAGCGAGGCCTTTGTCCATGTTAATAAACCAATCATTGGTTACGTCTAGAAGGGCTATGACGGTGGAGTGCATCGAGCGAAAGCCAGATTGGTATTTTGATAACAAGTTGTTTGAAATGAGGTACTGGTAAACCTGGTAGTAGACAATTCTTTCTAGAACTTTTGCTACAACGGATAAAACAGAAATTGGCCTGTAATTGTTGCAATCTGACTTACTGCCAGATTTAAATATCGGTGTTACGCGGGCCCTTTTCCAGTCGTCTGGGAAGATACCAGTTTCAAACGATAAATTGAATAAAAACGTCAAGGTTGGAGACAAGACTAGTGCTGCCATTTTTAGGATTTCGAGGAAATTTTATTCAGACCAGGTGCTTTTTAACCGCTAAGTTTTTGCATTAATCTGGTCACGGTATTTATACCCTGGGTGCGCCTTCCATGGCTACATGTTTTTAGAGTTGTCCACGTTAGAGCTAATTTTCGCACTATAGTAATCGGACTTGGCTTTTTTATGCCTGTATGACTTGATTGCGAGCAGCTTTGTATCTGGCCCATGCCCAGTCAATTAGGTCGCCAGACCTGTTCGCTAGTTTTTTTCAAGTGATCAAGATGAAACACGGCTTTTTAATGTCCGTTGTTATCCAAGGGGTGGGTTGACTTCTTATTTCTTCTTACGCAGCGGTGCGTGTTTGTTCAGTACTTCCATAAAACGTTTTTCCCACTCGCGCCAAAAAGTGTTGGGATCCTTAAAAGAAGTCAAACTGTCCCATTGTTGGGCAATCCCTTTATGTAGGACGACACGAATTTTTACCAAAAATACAATAGAATACAACACAATACAATTCAATACAACAATAGAACGCAACACAATACAATACAATCGAATACAATTTGGTAGCAATTCGTGTCGTCCTACATGAAGGGACGGCCCATTGTTGTCTAGCAAGGTCGTGAGTAAAAGCGTTTATATGAGCGAGATTCAACTATTTTAGGTGGGCCTCGAGGAATACCAATCTTGTGAATAGCATAAATCATATTGTGATCGCTTAGACAAACTGATCCGCTACCCCCGTCATGCAGCGACAGCGTTTGTTCATCATTAGTAATGTGATGGCCAATAGGGTTGGAGAGATAACATAAGGTACTCATGCACAAGACAAACTTAGACAAACTGATCCACTATCCCCGTCATGCATCGACAGCGTTTGTCATTAGTAATTTGATGGCCAATAGGGTTCAGTTGAGAGATAACATAAGGTACTCATGCACAAGACAAACTTAAACAAACTGATCCGCTATCCCCGTCATGCATTCCACAATCCATGCTATCCTCTTGATTATTGATAAAATAAATAAAGCAATTGAAAATAATGTTTTTTCTTGTGGAATATTCCTCGATTTTACTAAAGCCTTCGATACGGTGAACCATGACATCCTCCTAAACAAATTGGATTATTATGGAATTAGGGGTTTACCAAAGTCATGGTTTACATCCTACTTATCAAATAGGCAACAATTCGTCTCTATTGGTAGTATTGTCTCTGGTCATAAACCAATAAACTATGGAGTTCCTCACGGTTCTGTTTTAGGTCCATTATTATTTCTAATTTACATCAACGATTTTGTAAATTCTTCTCATGACTGTGATTTTCACTTGTTTGCTGATGACTCAAATTTGATATTTTCTAATGAAAGCCTCACTTCTTTGAAGACAACCATTAACAATACACTCACTGATATTAATACATGGCTAAATACAAATAAGTTATCTTTAAATATAGAAAAATCACATTTTGTAATCTTTCAACCCCCACAGAAGAAAGTCCTTGGTATTGATCTATTTTTAAACAACAAACGCTTATCACAAAAAGATAGTGTAAAATATCTTGGAATTTTGATTGATTCAAATTTGTCTTGGAAAATCCAGACTCAAGAAATATTAAAGAAAATATCAAGAGGGATTGGCATATTAACGAAAATACGTCATTATGTAAATTTAAGTACTTTAGTTAACTTATATTATTCATTAATATATCCTTTCTTTACCTATGGCTTACTTGCATGGGGAAATACATACGCTACTACACTTAATAAATTAATCATTATTCAAAAGAAATCATTACGTATTATTACCTTTTCTCAATTTGATGCACATACAAGCCCCCTCTTTACAAAGTTGAATATTTTAAAATTGCAAGATTTGGTTTATTTGCATACTGCTCTTTTCATGTTTGACTTTTACAACAATAATCTTCCAACTATGTTCAAAGATTTTTTTCATTCCAATCAAAAAAGTACATACTTATAATACTAGACTAGCCTCTAAATGTACTTATTATACTCCAAAAGTTCGTACAAATTACGGTAAATTCAGCTTGCGATACAATGGTGTCACAACCTGGAATTTAATTTGTGAAGACATTAAGATACTACATTCTAGAAAGTTATTTAAATCAAGTCTTACTAAACAGTTTTTGAATCAATATTAGTGCTCTCCTTATCATATTAAATTATACAATATAGATCTTCATTTCAGCTTGTACGTGTATCTGTCTGATTTAAATTGTAAATAGTGACTGACTTATACTTGTATAATGTGTGTGTGTTCGTGTTTTCTTGTCTGACCAATAATACTCATATATAATTTACTACATTTTTGGGGTGCCAGACTCGATTAGTTTAATTTAAGCTACTTCTGACATCCCAGCACTCTAATTTTAGCAAACTGTTTTTCACTGTAAATTCCTATTTGTTAAAAGAGTGTGAATAAATTGTTGTTGTTGTTGTTGTTGTTGTTGTTGTTGCATCGACAGCGTTTGTTCGTCATTAGTAATGTGATGGCCAATAGGGTTCAGTTGAGAGATAACATAAGGTACTCATGCACAAGACAAACTTAGACAAACTGATCCGCTACCCCCGTCATGCAGCGACAGCGTTTGTTCGTCATTAGTAATGTGATGGCCAATAGGGTTCAGTTGAGAGATAACATAAGGTACTCCTGCACAAGACAAACTTAGACAAACTGATCCGCTACCCCCGTCATGCAGCGACAGCGCTTGTTCGTCATTAGTAATGTGATGGCCAATAGGGTTCAGTTGAGAGATAACATAAGGTACTCATGCACAAGACAAACTTAGACAAACTGAGTTGAGAGATAACATAAGGTACTCATGCACAAGACAAACTTAGACAAACTGATCCGCTACCCCCGTCATGCATCGACAGCGTTTGTTCGTCATTAGTAATGTGATGGCCAATAGGGTTCAGTTGAGAGATAACATAAGGTACTCATGCACAAGACAAACTTAGACAAACTGATCCGCTAGCCCCGTCATGCATCGACAGCGTTTGTTCATCATTAGTAATGTGATGTTCAATAGGGTTGGAGAGATAACATGAAGTACTCATGCACAAGTGCAGATCCGATTTTCATAATGCACTGAAATTCGAGAAAATCAAAGAAATGAAAACATGTCTCCAGTTAAACAAATCAGCATTTATCTGCAAATATTGAGTCAGTCAATCGAGTTATACGTGCTTAGCCCAGGATTTTAAACCATCCATGCGTTGAAACACTGTTGCATTATTATCAGAATTCCTGAGCATGTCTACATTTTTCACAATTTTTGGGAGTTCCTCAGTTGCTTGTATTGGGGCAGTTTAAGGTTCCACAGGAGGGAAAGGTTCAAACAAATAATTTAATAAAATGCCATGCATATTGTAGATAATTTCTGTGGGTATACATGTAATTATAAAATAATTATGTGAGATTTTTGTTGTTGTTGTTGTACATGCAGTTAGTTGGTCCATCCATGACACCAACACTAAACAGCAAATCATCTGGGGACATTGTTCTCACTGAACACATTACTCCTCGCCTTAGGACACTTTGCAGGTAGGAAGCATATGGTTCAGTTCATGCACAGGTCGGTTATCTTTGATGTGCCACAGTCATCAATCCAGCTGAACGACCCAGAACATCCATACCTCGCCATTGTGAAAAAAATAGCATTTTATCAGCCTTGTACTCGGGGGTATGGGATTAATTTTATTCACCTCAGATGTCACCCTCAAGCTCGGGCTGCAGCCTCCGATGAACCCTTGGTGAGTAAATGCCATATCCCCTTGCTCCAGGCCGAATACCTTACTAAGTAGTTAACTTACCCAGGAATATTTAGATTACACCAAGTGCTATGTAGCTTCAGTTCTGAAAGTGAGATACACTTGAGTTAGTATCTTTTTTTAAGCAAACACTCATTGGTTGATATTTAAAGAGCCGCTTAATGTTAAAAATGTTGACCAATGTTTTATCCTTATGGTCTTGAGTCTGCATGATCAATGCTTATATATAAGCCCTTATAATTTATGAACACAACAATACCGGGTACTTCTTTGAATATAATTATGTACAAATCTATATTATAGAGGAGATATTGTGATCCTTCGCTCACCACAAGATCCATCCTCTTTGGTTTGCAAGAGGATTACGGCTATGGTATGTTAGAATGTTTTGTATATAATAAGAAAGTTTCCTAGCATGAATAAAATGATTTTGGAAGGGATCGATGTGCATTTTAAATACATTGTAAGGTGTTGATTCTGAGAATCCTTTTATTGTTGATTTCCTGTCAGGCTGGGGACCTTGTTAATACTGGACCAAATAAAGATGATTACAAAAAGGTGAATAGGAATTAAATATAAAATGAATAATCTTAATAAATTATTTTTAGGAGCTGATGAACTCGGGATTTCCCCCGTATTTTTAATTAGTTCCTCATCTCCTATAAGTACACATAATAAGAGAATAAACTTTACTTTGGTCCAAATCCGCGAGGGGAGTCCATATCCCATATTCGCTAGAGGATTCGTACCCCTGGCAGGTCCAAATCCGCTAGCGGATATGAATCGGGGGTCCAAATCCGCGGGAGTCCGAATCCGCAAGGCCACCCGGTTTTAGGGAGGTTTGAGTCGAGAACTCAAACCTCCCTAAAACACCGTTCCAAGAGCTCAGAAGACAAAACGACAATGGAATACTCAAAAGTGAAGTTTCTTCTCTTATTATGTGTGCTTATAGGAGATGAGGAACTAAAATACAGGAAAAAATCCCGAGTTTTTGGATTCCCATACAAAGCCTTGTAATTCTCTCGTAACGTGAAACCACAGGTACCCAAGGCTCATTATGCGTAACGGTTATTTCCGGCGATATTTGAAATTACAGTAAATGTATGGAGTTTTAGTCCGAATGCCCGTTTGCTCTAAAATAAAATTCAATAAATCGTCAAAATATTCTTACCTGTCTCTTGTGTATTTCTTTCAGTTTCTGTGAAGTTTCAAGCCATTCCACTCCCTCAATATTGAATGGAATGGCTTGAAACTTCACAGAAACTGAAAGAAATACACAAGAGATAGGTAAGAATATTTTGACGATTTAGTGAATTTTATTTTAGAGCAAACGGGCATTCGAACTAAAACTCCATACATTTACTGTAATTTCAAATATCGCCGGAAATAACCGTTACGCATAATGAGCCTGGGGTACCTGTGGTGAAACCACTGATTTCAAACTATGAGCTTGAGCCTGTGGTCCACCTCATTGGCTTTAGACATCAAAATCCATAAATTTTTTAAAAAGAATATTATTTTCTCCCAGGTTTTTTACGGATTTGAATTGTTAGTAGTGAAAACGATCATAATTTTTAATGCCACCAAAATCTTATGTGATGACCAGTTTAAAATTGAAAGCTTTTGAGCTCTTATGATTGGACGAGACTGTTTTCCACAAAAGGAAAGTAGTCTTGAAATGCAGTTTCGATGGATTTGATTTCAGAAATGTATTTTTTAAGGGTTGTGTGTTCAGTAAGGAAACCAGAAAATTCTACAGTGATGAAAGCAAATTGCCCCTGAACAATAGAATTGTACCTAGTTTGACACGCATGACTATACTTAACGTTCATAAGAGTGTGGTTTTTGAATAAAACATAGTGAACTATGCATCTCTATAAACATATCTAGCTAGCTAGCTAGCTATCTATCTTCCGATAAGGCGATTACCCCTCTATAAGAGGATTATTAATCGGAAGGTCAGTACAATGTTACATGACGTACATATAAATTAACAATATATCAACAACAACAACAACAAATAAATGGCAAAACTAGAAAAAATAGCTTTGCGTTTGAAACGTTTGATGTTTAGTTGTATTCACAGTAGGGAAATTATTTAAAATTCTCATTCTCGCGGACCTTAGGACAGCTACCGAACCAGGCAAACGGCATGAACAGCGTGCCATAAACGACAAAGAACTCCAGCACAAATAACTAATTACATTTACCTCTAGAACCTTATCGAACACGAAAACCTCACAGTTCATTGGTTAAATATTTGTGTATGAATGTTGAATTGACCTAGGTCTGCCATAATGCGGGTATCAGCGGCCATCCCGAGGGGGCGGCCCCCGGGCAACCCACGGGCAACCAGGGGCTTAGCAGGGGATTTGTAGCAAAAACATGCCCCACACGCGGGGCATTAGAGCACTTTTGCGTTTTCGTGAAAATAACCCGGGGACATACCCACGGGGTTTGCACGTAATCTGCTGTCTCAACGTTCAGCGATTTTCGCCACAGGACTCGCTCGATCGCTCGATATCGATCGACGTTCTTCGATTTCTTTGTCCTTGAGGTAAGTCATATCATTATCATTCAAATTAAGAGATAAAATTAAGCCATCCACTGTCGGAAGACAGAACAAAGAAATAAAGGATAATATTTGTATAAAACTATTAAGATTTTTGACACTTCTAAAACGTTTAGCTTCTAATACTTATAATATGTTGCCCAGGTTGCCCCAGGGGTGGGGGTTTTTGTCACAATTTTTCTGCCCCACCCGAGGGGTTTTAGCATGTATTTGTCATGGCTGCTGTGACAAATGCCCCTGGGTGCCCGGGGGCCGCCCCCTCGGGATGGCCGCTGATACCCGCATAACGAGCGAAGGTGGTGGCTTGGTGGCGGTTGACCAGGCGAGACATGAGCGAACTGCACTCCGCGGTTGTTAAGCCTGGTTTCCATATGATCGCCCGATTGCTTAAACCTTTTGTTCGGTGTGAATCGAAGCGTAAATTAATATGCAGAACAAAAGAATCAAACGACCGAAGCGATCGAGACGATCATATGGAAACCAGGCTTTAGAAGCCATGGGACAATACAATGGATGATAAGTGACTTATACCGCGATGCTATAACTGATTTCTTCAGTGAGAACATATATTGTCTTTAGGGTGCAGTCAATTGACTGTATTCTGGAATAAGATAACAGAGTGATCACTACAATTAAATCACTAATATCAGGATTTTTTAGCCACTGGAATACTAAAATGTATCCTGAGTGAATATCGTGTCAGCAAGCATTTGTACAAATGTATGTGATTTCCAGAGAAAATTCTATCTAATATTATTATTCTGGAATACAGTCGATCAAACATGCCCTTAGACTTCAGATAGGGATGCTGTTATAAATAAAAGAATTCTAACAAACTTCAGCGACCCTCTTAAAGCTAAATAGAAAATACTAATGTTCATTACAATAAGAAATATAATATAAATGTAATATGTAGTGGAAATGCAAGTTATTAATGGTAGAGTATGTTTCATGCAGATTCCCAAGGGACATCTTTGGTTGCTAGGTGACAACTGTGATGACTCCACTGACTCACGTGACTATGGCTCAGTACCCTATGGTCTCGTCAGAGGAAGAGTCTGTTTCAAGGTAATTAATATACATCAGGATAATGATAAGTCTTCTCAGATAAGGGCATTAAATATATCTTATTAGATGGTTTTTCAGGTAATATGGCTGATATTTTACGAGTTGTGAATGTATGTTTCCAAGTCCCGCTGTGTCAAGCAACGAGTTAGCCCGTATGTATTACCTGAAAAACCGTCTAATAGATTTATTATACAACACTTGATTTTGTATGTGATTTCCTTTTAGGATGAAGCCTGTGATAAAATATTAACGATATTGATAAATCCGTACGTCTTTTAGACCAATGTTGTGGGCGACGGAAAACCAGAAAAGTACCTGTCATTTCATTCATGGCACCGTAATAACTAAAAAGTATGACTTGTGATATGAATGTTGTAATTAACCAGTTTGGCCGGTTTAGCTGTTTCCAAAGTTCTCTAATTCTTTCAACTAAATTGATCAATACTGGTGTATAACTAGTGGGTAATACAACAATCTAATGGGTAATTAATACACTGGCATATCAGTCCGTTTTTGTGACCTAATTATGGTAAATCATAGTCGGAAAAAATGTAGGTAGGTAGCTATAGTGTTAAACTAAACTTACCTTGGATTGGAGTTCAATATTTGGCCCAAGCTTGACGTGATCATGATATCTATTTTCCTTTTTTTTTAGGTGTGGCCATTCTCAGAGTTTGGGAAAATTACGAACCATATTTTGAAAAGTAACTGATTACCATTAGGGCGATTAGGATGATACAAGGAAATAGGCTCGATCACCAACCGTGTCGGGGAAAATAATCCAGCGCTCTTTCCCCCTGAATTTCCAGCTCCACAATAGGTGTTTGGTGTCTTCGTTGTAACCAAATAACATTTCCATGCTGTACATTGATAAACCATCTCAGCAGACCCGGCATTTGATGTATAGAAGTGTCAACTTACATGCATGGAAAGTTGTGTAATACGGCTGGGTATTTTTACGAGTCAGTTTTATTTTTTCGAGTCTGAAAGGTACGAAAAAATTCAGAACCGTATTACCCAAACCGGGTTTCTGTTAAGTAAATGGTTTATTCTATGACGTTTGACAGATAAAATATACTTTATTTTGCTTACAGTTCCGATCAAAGATATTTGTAAGAAAATGCTTTAGAGTTTTCAGTTTAAGAAACTTTCAGCTGCGCGCACTGAAATAAAATCTGTTTTATGCGCTAAAAGCTGGTTGACTATTACTCCAACAGCCCCATGATACTGACGAGTTCTAATAAGAACAAAACAGCTGTCTATGGCTGCAATCTAGTCCGGGCGCTTTTCGTGTCAGGTCTAGCTAACCGTAGAGCCTTGTGTTTAATATTACGCTGTATATCAGCTTTGCTGTAGTCCTCGTTTTCATTACTATTTCACTACAGTAAAATAATATTCTAATAGAAATGCAAACTTACTAAAGGATATTGTTCCTTGTAGGGGTATAGAATGGTCCCTCAAAAAATTGTGAGTCTCGGCAAAATTCAAGCAAGTCTCGAAATCTAGGAGTTTCAAAAAGGAGTCTCGGATTTTGAAACAAGGGTCCCCGGCAAGGGTCTCGGCGTCACGTTTACCATTCTATACCCCTTAGAGAAGTAAGTCTCGGGCTCGGATTTTGAAACAAGGGTCTCGGATTTGACCATTCTATGCCCTTACATGTGCCAGAAGAAATTGCAAATACGTGTGCTTTGATTTTAGTAAGTAGATTAGGTACTTGCTTTCTTTAGCAAGTGACTGAAAATGTCAAATTCGAGGCCTGATATGTCTACATTAGTTCAACTTGGGATCAGCTGGATTATTATTTAGCAATTACCTCATTGGTTATCCAAGAGGCCTTTTCGTAGTGATAAAGTTAATGTACTTTTGTAAAACCTGGATCAGTCACCATTCCTTGATTACTGTTCTCCCGTGTGCCACTGAAACGCTGGATAGCAAGTGATGAAGAAAAGAATTGATTTCAGGACACATTATACTTGGTGTAGTTGATTATTTTAGAGAGCTCGGATTTTGAATTCTTCAGCTTCACGTTTCGTCTCATCTCATATTTACTAATCCTTGAAGTGTCAACACTATACAGGGTGTTAAAAGGCTGTCGAGGCTGGGAGTGATATACTTGACTAAACATAAACGCTACAATGAAGATATTAACTACATTATCAAACTCATTAATAATCCAAGAAGCAAAAACAAAGGAAATCCGGCACTGAGCGATAAGTGATCTTGAAATCTACTAGAGATTGCGTCGTGATTTACATAAACTTTTGCTTCTATTTTCTCGGCCAAAATAAGTCGTATCGCCAAAATAACTGAAAACATGACTCTATACATCTAGACGTTTGTTAAGTCCGGTACAAAATTCGTGTCCGTGCTTTATGGGATTTACAACTTTCAGCTCGAGTTTGTAAATCCCATAAATACTCATTCTGTATCTGTTACATAATAATAACATTTAGGTAAATACAACCGATTAAATTATTAGAAATAAAAGGCTTGCTAGTGTGTGAAATTTAAACCAGTGTAAAAGCGGTATTGAATGAATAATAAATTAATAAATAATGTTGGTAATAATAATAACAAGCTGCACGCAGCTTTACCTCGGACAGGTTTACAACAGTTAGATTGTCTGGTTTGTGAACAATTTGCATTTATGAATAATTTATGGTCTGATATATCAGATCTGACTGAGTACGTATACTAGTGAGTTTATCTGCTGAAGTATGCATGCATGCTTGTTCCGCGCTACATCACCGACATTTGTGTTCATAAATTAAATAAACGTATGTACACGAGTTTTCTCGCCTCAAATCATTTAGAGTAACGTAAGGGTTGATCTACCCGCCTGGTTCCAGAGGTTTTCTAGAGAGAACAGAAAGAACAGAAGAGCCGCGGAGAACAGAAGAGCCGCAAAGCGGCGAGCGAGCTGCGAAGCGGCGAGCGAGCTGCGAAGCAGCGAGAGAAGAGAAAACCTCTGATATCGGTGGGTGCTAATCTCACTTTCATGAGGGTCAAGATCTGACTGTCTTTTCTGATTGGAGGAATATTTAATGAGCTCAACAAGAACTGTGATTGGTTAGAGATATTGTTCTCAGGGACGGAAGGATAAGTAATCATTGTGACATCGTTTGGTCAACTGGTAATTATTTACGTTTGCTGGCTCAGCTTCGATCGAAGTCCGCTCGATCTCGTAGTCGTTCGTACGGCGATTCCTCAAAGCATCTATGAAGACATCGTATCATCTGTACTAAAAGATCGCTTTCCTACTGACTGATATAAAGCAAGACAAAGCGTCATTTGGCGTTATAAATCGGAAATCCTATCGACTGGTCATGGCAAGTCGATAATTTTTCAGTTGCTGGGTTTAGTTATCCACGAAACGTAATAGTTAGTTATCTGGCCTCTAAAAGCATTGGTGGGCTCTCGAACTTCAGAATAGTTCTGTGGCATAATTTTCTTGACACCGGATCACTTGTGAAACGCCATTCAGGTCAGTATGCCGTTGTAGATCGGCTACGTGCTTTAATGTTTATCCTGCAGACTCTGCAATGGTCGTTTGTTCGAGATTTTACGGCTTCAGTGAGTGGTGTTTTAATTTTATGGGGAGTTCTCAGAGTTCTCTGCTGTGAACTGAATCGCCTGCATTTGACATGTAAAATTAATCTCTCTCCTGATTGGTCGATGTATTAATTACTCAGTTGATATGTTTGACAGTTTTCAAAACAGGGTAGGGTTGATCTGCAGTTTTGTCAAAGTCTACGCTTCGGTAATTAAAAGGGCCCCGCTTGGACGTGAAGGTCGGAGAACGTCCACATTTTTTCTCTAATCTTGTTCCCAGAACTGTTTTGGTGGCTCAAACTTTGACAGACATGGTATTGGGTCCCCACAGAAGTCCCCATAAATCACTAAGTGCGATGTCGTAACGATGACGTCATCGGTCACGTGATTTTAAGTACATGCCGGTCTCTCTCACTTCTAATGCCAGGAGGCTCGAACTTTGACAGGCATGGTATTGGGTCCCCATAAATCACTTGATATCGTAACGATGACGTCGATCTTCTATCACGTGATTTTAAGTACACCCGTATCTCCCTCATTTCTAATGGCAGGAGGCTCAAACGTTAACAGACATGGTATTGGGTCCCCATAAATCAATTAGTGGTGAAGTCGTAACGATGACGTCATCGGTCACGTGATTCCCTCACTTCTAATGCCAGGCGGCTCAAACTTTGGCATACATGGGTCCCCATAAATCACGTAGTGGTGATCAAGGAGGATTGGAAGGCCTTCCCATAATCCTTTGCGTAGAAACTATTATCAATTTACCTAGTCACGTGAGCAATTCATTCTGCGTTGAATTTCGTGGAGAACGGACCTCGGCAGCACAAATTTTCACAAAGCATATCAAAATCAAAGATTTTCCTGGGATTTTGACTTAAGTTTACGCTAGCTTTGACTTCCCGCGCGACTGAATAAACCAAAGTATTTATAATACTTATTTCTCCCCTTTATTTTTTAAGGTAACCATAATTGAAGTAAAATGATTAACAAAGAATCGTCTGGGAAAAAATAGTGACATTGAATAAGATTAGATTAAGTATATAAACATAGGTTAGACTATTGTTCGTTTTTCAGGTCCATCTCACTCTTATTGTTTACGTATTTAGATTAATGTTATAAATTATATATGACTACCATCAGAGTACATAGAAGTTGTTGTTGATTAACATTAAAATTTAAATTAACATACTTGTGACTAGCTCGCGATAGGAAACGTCGCCGACTAGAACATAGCCTGCAGTGAGCCTGCACTGCAGGCATTCTATTTGGGAAACCGCGTTATATTTGAACGAGTGAAGAATGGGGCGAGGACAGAAAATATTCCCTCGTTCAAATATATCGCGGTTTCCCAAATAGAGCGTAGCTAGAACGAGACATGTTCAAGACGTGGACGGCAACCTGAAGTAAAACCGTATTACATTTACATTCCTCTTGCAGTGCTCGTAACGTCAGCTGCTACTCGCTTCTCACGGCGGTTAGTTTTTTAGTTGATTATACCAGTGTCATTTTATCTTCCCCGTCGACGCAGATCAACACTAGTTTTTACAGGTCATCCATTACATTCAAATAATCAGACATTTCATGATCAGTAGCCTGCAGCCGCGTCCATGCATTTGGTAATGTGGGGAGCTGGGCTATATTTGAACGAGGGAAGAATGGAGCAAGGATAAAAAGGAAGGTAGCAAGGCCTGTGATTTTGAAAAACGCCTCCTAATTAGTTCTGTATGCCCAAGCGGTACACGTTTTGATTTTCCGCGGTTATTGCATGTTGGTCTCGGAAAATGTACGTTTCTCTGAAGTTATCCGAGATCGTAAGTAACAATAAAACGGACGCAACACACTTTGATACAGCCAGAGTTTAGGCTGCGCGCAGCCACTCCCTCGTCGCCACTATCGAAGTGTATCGCATTTTTCTCTTTAGAAATCAAGAATTGCAGAAAATATGCAGTCTTACACGTCGGCGCGGTAGCCGTGTGAGAAACTACCGTAAAGTTCCTAAAGTAACGAGGGTCGTTACTTTCGGTTTTTAGTAGCCTTTTATGGTCAGGGGGTCGTTACTTTCGGTTTTAGCAGCCTTTTATGGTTAGGGGTCGTTACTTTCGGTTTTAGCAGCCTTTTATGGTTAGGGGTCGTTACTTTCGGTTTTAGCAGCCTTTTATGGTTAGGGGTCGTTACTTTCGGTTTTAGCAGCCTTTTATGGTTAGGGGTAGTTACTTTCGGTTTTAGCAGCCTTTTATGGTTAGGGGTCGTTACTTTCGGTTTTAGCAGCCTTTTATGGTTAGGGGTCGTTACTTTCGGTTTTAGCAGCCTTTTATGGTTAGGGGTCGTTACTTTCGGTTTTAGCAGCCTTTTATGGTTAGGGGTCGTTACTTTCGGTTTTAGCAGCCTTTTATGGTTAGGGGTCGTTACTTTCGGTTTTAGCAGCCTTTTATGGTTAGGGGTCGTTACTTTCGGTTTTAGCAGCCTTTTATGGTTAGGGGTCGTTACTTTCGGTTTTAGCAGCCTTTTATGGTTAGGGGTCGTTACTTTCGGTTTTAGCAGCCTTTTATGGTTAGGGGTCGTTACTTTCGGTTTTAGCAGCCTTTTATGGTTTGGGGTAGTTACTTTCGGTTTTAGCTGCCTTTTATGGTTAGGGGTCGTTACTTTCGGTTTTAGCAGCCTTTTATGGTTAGGGGTCGTTACTTTCGGGGAGCTAAAACGCGTACATAGGCCGAGCTATCCCAATAAAACAAGAGGGGTATTTTATATGGCAGAAGCTCTACTAACATATCGGTAATTTACTTTTTATGTAAAACCCCGAGTTTTCACGGTGTAGATTTTCAGAAAACGGCCCAAATGTATGACTGCGCGTATTAACTCTGTCTTTATGCCGTCGTCCTAGACGTTTGAGGCTAGCCCCTCCCACTTTGTATAATTGATGGCAATCCAATGCAAACTACACATCACGACTTTGGTCTCACGCCATCGTGTAGCAATGAAAACGGTGGTAAGAGCAATATTTTTTAGAACGGAAAAAGGCCATTAAGGCATTTTCATATGAAGTATGTTCTCTTAAACTGACTATCCTAGCACACGTGTGGGATGGATTAAATCAAAGTAAATGTGCAAAAATGATTAACGAACTGTGCGTAACCGTAGACCTAGCCGGTCTTCAAGGAAAGTATTGCATATCCTTTCAATCAAGTATTTAAGGGAGGGGACTTTAACTGTTTGAAGCCAACATACCTTTTCCGCTTGGCTCAATGTTGTCCCATTTCAGATCTGTCGGGAATAATATTCTTTGTCCGAAGTATTTCCATATCAATGTATCTCCTCATGCGTTAACCAGAAATAAAAGAAACAACACACAAGAGGATGGTCACGTGATCTGAAATGCGACATCATGGAGACAAGCGGAAAAGATCTATTAACAGCCACGAACATTGATTCCAGACATGCGCAAAACCATGACACAGCGCCTTCAACGCGGATCTGAGGTATGTTTTCTGAACAGTGTATTAGCAGAGCTAGAGAGCGGGAGATCAGGGCCCAGTTCATTAAGACCACGAACATCGATTCCAGACATGCGCAAAACCATGACACAGCGCCTTTAAAGCGGATCTGAGGAATGTTTTCTGAACAGTGTATTAGCAGAGCTAGAGAGCGGGAGATCAGGGCCCAGTTCATTAAGACCACGAACATTGGTTCCAGACATGCGCAAAACCATGACACAGCGCCTTTAAGGCGGATCTGAGGAATGTTTTCTGAACAGTGTATTAGCAGAGCTAGAGAGCGGGAGATCAGGGCCCAGTTCATTAAGACCACGAACATTGGTTCCAGACATGCGCAAAACCATGACACAGCGCCTTTAAGGCGGATCTGAGGAATGTTTTCTGAACAGTGTATTAGCAGAGCTAGAGAGCGGGAGATCAGGGCCCAGTTCATTAAGACCACGAACATTGGTTCCAGACATGCGCAAAACCATGACACAGCGCCTTTAAAGCGGATCTGAGGAATGTTTTCTGAACAGTGTATTAGCAGAGCTAGAGAGCGGGAGATCAGGGCCCAGTTCATTAAGACCACGAACATTGGTTCCAGACATGCGCAAAACCATGACACGCCGCCTTTAGCGCGGATCTGAGGAATGTTTTCTGAACAGTGTATTAGCAGAGCTAGAGAGCGGGAGATCAGGGCCCAGTTCATTAAGACCACGAACATTGGTTCCAGACATGCGCAAAACCATGACACAGCGCCTTTAGGGCGGATCTGAGGAATGTTTTCTGAACAGTGTATTAGCAGAGCTAGAGAGCGGGAGATCAGGGCCCAGTTCATTAAGACCACGAACATCGATTCCAGACATGCGCAAAACCATGACACAGCGCCTTCAACGCGGATCTGAGGAATGTTTTCTGAACAGTGTATTAGCAGAGCTAGAGAGCGGGAGATCAGGTCCCAGTTCATGAAGACCACGAACATCGATTCCAGACATGCGCAAAACCATGACACAGCGCCTTCAACGCGGATCTGAGGTATGTTTTCTGAACAGTGTATTAGCAGAGCTAGAGAGCGGGAGATCAGGGCCCAGTTCATGAAGACCACGAACATTGGTTCCAGACATGCGCAAAACCATGACACAGCGCCTTTAAAGCGGATCTGAGGAATGTTTTCTGAACAGTGTATTAGCAGAGCTAGAGAGCGGGAGATCAGGGCCCAGTTCATTAAGACCACGAACATCGATTCCAGACATGCGCAAAACCATGACACAGCGCCTTCAACGCGGATCTGAGGAATGTTTTCTGAACAGTGTATTAGCAGAGCTAGAGAGCGGGAGATCAGGGCCCAGTTCATTAAGACCACGAACATCGATTCCAGACATGCGCAAAACCATGACACAGCGCCTTCAACGCGGATCTGAGGAATGTTTTCTGAACAGTGTATTAGCAGAGCTAGAGAGCGGGAGATCAGGGCCCAGTTCATGAAGACCACGAACATTGGTTCCAGACATGCGCAAAACCATGACACAGCGCCTTTAACGCGGATCTGAGGAATGTTTTCTGAACAGTGTATTAGCAGAGCTAGAGAGCGGGAGATCAGGGCCCAGTTCATTAAGACCACGAACATTGGTTCCAGACATGCGCAAAACCATGACACAGCGCCTTTAGAGCGGATCTGAGGAATGTTTTCTGAACAGTGTATTAGCAGAGCTAGAGAGCGGGAGATCAGGGCCCAGTTCATTAAGACCACGAACATCGATTCCAGACATGCGCAAAACCATGACACAGCGCCTTCAACGCGGATCTGAGGAATGTTTTCTGAACAGTGTATTAGCAGAGCTAGAGAGCGGGAGATCAGGGCCCAGTTCATTAAGACCACGAACATCGATTCCAGACATGCGCAAAACCATGACACAGCGCCTTCAACGCGGATCTGAGGTATGTTTTCTGAACAGTGTATTAGCAGAGCTAGAGAGCGGGAGATCAGGGCCCAGTTCATTAAGACCACGAACATTGGTTCCAGACATGCGCAAAACCATGACACAGCGCCTTTAAAGCGGATCTGAGGAATGTTTTCTGAACAGTGTATTAGCAGAGCTAGAGAGCGGGAGATCAGGGCCCAGTTCATTAAGACCACGAACATTGGTTCCAGACATGCGCAAAACCATGACACAGCGCCTTTAACGCGGATCTGAGGAATGTTTTCTGAACAGTGTATTAGCAGAGCTAGAGAGCGGGAGATCAGGGCCCAGTTCATTAAGACCACGAACATTGGTTCCAGACATGCGCAAAACCATGACACAGCGCCTTTAACGCGGATCTGAGGAATGTTTTCTGAACAGTGTATTAGCAGAGCTAGAGATCAGGGCCCAGTTCATGAAGACCACGAACATCGATTCCAGACATGCGCAAAACCATGACACAGCGCCTTTAAAGCGGATCTGAGGAATGTTTTCTGAACAGTGTATTAGCAGAGCTAGAGATCAGGGCCCAGTTCATGAAGACCACGAACATCGATTCCAGACATGCGCAAAACCATGACACAGCGCCTTTAAAGCGGATCTGAGGAATGTTTTCTGAACAGTGTATTAGCAGAGCTAGAGAGCGGGAGATCAGGGCCCAGTTCATGAAGACCACGAACATCGATTCCAGACATGCGCAAAACCATGACACAGCGCCTTTAAAGCGGATCTGAGGAATGTTTTCTGAACAGTGTATTAGCAGAGCTAGAGAGCGGGAGATCAGGGCCCAGTTCATTAAGACCACGAACATTGGTTCCAGACATGCGCAAAACCATGACACAGCGCCTTTAAAGCGGATCTGAGGAATGTTTTCTGAACATTGTATTAGCAGAGCTAGAGAGCGGGAGATCAGGGCCCAGTTCATTAAGACCACGAACATTGGTTCCAGACATGCGCAAAACCATGACACAGCGCCTTTAAAGCGGATCTGAGGAATGTTTTCTGAACAGTGTATTAGCAGAGCTAGAGAGCGGGAGATCAGGGCCCAGTTCATTAAGACCACGAACATTGGTTCCAGACATGCGCAAAACCATGACACAGCGCCTTTAAAGCGGATCTGAGGAATGTTTTCTGAACAGTGTATTAGCAGAGCTAGAGAGCGGGAGATCAGGGCCCAGTTCATAAAGACCACGAACATTGGTTCCAGACATGCGCAAAACCATGACACAGCGCCTTTAAAGCGGATCTGAGGAATGTTTTCTGAACAGTGTATTAGCAGAGCTAGAGAGCGGGAGATCAGGGCCCAGTTCATTAAGACCACGAACATCGATTCCAGACATGCGCAAAACCATGACACAGCGCCTTTAAAGCGGATCTGAGGAATGTTTTCTGAACAGTGTATTAGCAGAGCTAGAGATCAGGGCCCAGTTCATGAAGACCACGAACATCGATTCCAGACATGCGCAAAACCATGACACAGCGCCTTTAACGCGGATCTGAGGAATGTTTTCTGAACAGTGTATTAGCAGAGCTAGAGAGCGGGAGATCAGGGCCCAGTTCATTAAGACCGATTAAGCTAATCCAGGATTAAAGTGCCTATAACCGTTTTCCAATTTTTATAGCTTATGAACCTCCGAAACGTTTTGAGTACTTCTGTAAACAAAGTTTTGATTTTTAGTGAATACTTTATGTTGTACGCTTGTTTGAAATCGTGTAAATGTAACATTTCCTGACCCATGACCGCGTAAGTAATTTACACTCATTTACATGACAAGCATTTTGGGCCCACACTCCAAACAGGGCCGAGACTACCTAACCACAGGGTCTCAGAACCCCTACATTTTCGGGCACGCATACCCCGAACAGTTCCACTTACACGGCAAAAATAGGGGGTGCCACGCCGAAACAATTTGGCAGGCGTACCTATAATGAAGGAGTGCCGTGCCCCAAATTCGTGTTGTGTACATCGGACTTAAGGGTAATCCTTGGCTTGAATTTTCAATTATTTTGACTACTGATTTTGGAAGAAAAACTTTTTGTTTGATGAGGAATGAGTTACTAGTACATGTACTTCTAGATGGGAGAAAGGCACCTTTTATCAAAAGAACCATTTAGGACCTTGGTTAGGGATTAATGCTAAGCAGGTTTCCAACAACTGAGGACTGAAATACTAATTATATTTTAAAACTTAATTAGTGATGACTTGTAGCTTTTTCGACAAGGGGAGAAACTTTATTGGCAAGATGTAGGGGAAGCATAGTTATATTGATACTAAATGTATCTATAATATACAATCAAAAGCAATAATTATTATAAAATAAGAATAAAAAGAATACAATTTTGAATTCCAAATGTGCTACAAACTGAGTAAAAAAGTCAAATCGAAATTGCCAATATTTAGTTAGCCTATAAAGAGTTCTTTCACCAACTGTGAATGGGAGGGAATCTGTACATGTATGAGGCTGTTTTGTGTGCTGTTAAAATTATCTAAAACCCTCCCTTCCATTTCTGGAATATCAAAATTCCAGTTCTTGGGAAGATTGTAAGCAATTGTATGATTGACCTCTAAGTTAATGCGAAAAACTAACTACATGACACCTTTCACTATAACAACTTCATGCCACAACACAAACATGATAACAATTACGAATGTTCACTGCTTGTAATTACGAACACAATTCTTTGATTACTTCTCCATAAGACTATCAAAACCCTGAAAAACAAACAAATAAAGGATCTTAGGCATTATCATAATCTCAACCAAATACAAGCTGCCAATTTTAAGTATTGCAACCGAAGCATTCCATGTTATGGTTTCTTGCTGGCTGAGCTTGCGAATGAGGCAAGAAAAGAGGTTCTCATGCACTGAAAAGAGGTCTGGGGAGAGCTTAGCATGCTACAAGTCATGTGACTGTTTTCTTGTGCAGCAGCAGACAAAGAAGTTATTGTTGGTTTATCAGGCTTGGCATCTTACAAGGGTACAGTTGGTTATGGCTCTATACAGTGTATACTTCCAGGGGGGGGGGGGGGTCTTCAAGGTAAAAAGGGTAGGGGTGACCGTTGGCAAACCTCGAAAAATACCCTAAAAAAATCCAAACGGTGAAACATTTCCCACCCTAAAATGTACCTCAGTCTAAAAATCACCCTGAAAAATGGATTTCATTTGGACAATCCCTAAAAAATACTAAATCGCCAATTTCAATCCCTAAAAAATACAACGATCACCCCTACCAGCCGAATATAGGAAGAACACAACACCCCCCCTCCCTCCCCCCCCCCCCCCCCCCCCCGGTGTATACTATGCACTATACTGGAGTTGGTAATAAAAATGCTGTTGCTGTTGCTCTTGCATGGCATACATGTATACGTATATTACATTCAGTAAATTACCTTTATCGTTTACGTGTTCCACGCTGACTATTAAATCTAGCTTCCATTTCCTCCAGCACTGGAAACAGAAAAGATTAATAAATTATTGACATGCAATTCCAGTGACTGAAACAATTCTTTTATGAACTTGTCCCTGGGCTAGCGACTGACAAAAGCTGGTAGCCTGCAGACTTAATTTAATAGCATATACTGCTGTGAAAGAAAACTCTGATCTCAATGTACAAAATGAATTGACACAAAAGCAAAATCTACTAGCCCAAGGGCTAGTGTGTCTCAAGATTCACTAGTCCAACTTGAATATTTGGTAGTCTGGGGCTAGTGGACTACCGCTAGTGTTGACCACTGAATACAGCATGTTTAAATACTCACATTTTGGAGTAAACTTGACAACCAGACGGACACTCTCTATGAAGTAGAAACAAATAAGTCAGTGTTGTGAAGTAACTAACAACCATTGGGAGACTACATGTTAATTTGGAGACATTAGCAGTGTGGTAACAGATGTACCAGTTCAGTTTTGAAGATAATTACCAGCTTAATAAAAAGGCTCAAGTAAGGTGGGTCAACTTACAACAGGATAATAATAATAGGCGATATTTATATAGCGCCATATACGACAGTCTCATGGCACTTTACATTTTACTGACATATCCTGTCAGTGAATTTTTCGGACTGCTATCATGGCAGCAATGGCTGCCACGCAGTTTACAATGTTGAGTGTGTGGTTAGTGCAATGGCCAGGCTGCTGCACTGGGTGACAATTCCCTACTCTTTTTTTCCGAGTAGTACAACAGGTTCTTTCACGTCCCCTTCAAATACTGATTAGGAAGTAGAAGGAGGCGCAAGGATCAGCTGTTTAAAGGGGCACAACAAAAGACAAAAATAACTACCGTAAATACCCATGTACATGTACAGGCTGTACCCCAAACTTTGATGCTTTTTGGGCGCAAAAAGTTAGAAGGTTCATTAATGCTTATACTTGAAATAATACTTCTTCAGAAGAGATTGTGGTCATTCCAAGTCATGCCAACTGCTGTTGCAACTTCGAATATGATTACAACTTTCCGTGTCATTTCTTGTGTATATTTTAACCTTTGTCTTTAAATCACTAAATAATTCTTCTTCTTTTATTCCCCCATTAACTGACACGATTTTCAAGGAACATCATTCCTTTAAACGCAAGAGAAAGTGAGGTTTTCTGGCAATCAATCTTGGATTTTGAAGGAGGGGCCTGGGCCAATTATTGTTCATGATAAAATACGATATAAAAATTATATGCTTGTACCCACATGTAAGCCGCACCCCCAACTTTGGCCCTTGTTTTTGTCCAAAAAAATTGTGGCTTACATTTACATGTATACACGTACGCAGGTATTTACGGTACTCAGATCAGCAGAGTATACTTTCAAGATGAAGTGGGGGGAAATTTAAACAATATTATTATGATGTACATGTACAGTAGGATGGCAAAGATTCGACTGAATGAAAATACTTCCTTTAAGAGAAATTTAGAGCAACTTGAAGTCGGTTCACCGTAAATGAAATCAAGTTTCTAGAATATGATTTTGTAATCCAGTTCAATCTTTGCCATCATGTTTTGAAAGCATACCAAGACATTCACATGGTACAATGTATTTTTCAAAGTGACTTAAGGACGGTGCCTACTAATTGCAAACCAATTTGTTTTCTAAAAATCTATATGGATTGTTTGAACCCCCTAAGGAGCTTTTGAAATCAGAAAAAAATTTATGGGGTACCCATACGTTTAAGAGAGATAATTAAGGATGAAAATCGAAAAAAGTGCTGACTCAGCATTTTTCTTTGTCCGAGAAACTATTTTTAATTCGATTAATATTTTGGGTTATCTGGCAAAATATTAGGACAAAAAACGTTAGACATAGCGTTCTTCACAAAGGATGCCAATCAAACTATTTATCTTACAATGATTATCATTATTTGTACAAATTTTGCTTTGTAAGCCTCATTAGTGACCATGAACACACATATTTTTTGCCGAAATGGGTATCAAGTTTCAATTTTATAAAGACAAAAAATATATGTAAACGTTGTTTAGCTTCTATATTATAGATTACAAAAAGAAAAAATGGGGTTATCCACGCGTTTTAAAAAGTTATGTGGACGGTAAGCCTCTTTATCGCTAATTTTATTTTCAAAAATTGACATTTTTTTACCAAGGCCTCCCTAGTAAGTCTGAAAATTGGTTTCTTTTGTTGCATTCTGGGAGATTTTCAAGATGGCGGTGGGGAAAAGAGTCAGTCCCGTCTTTCGACTTTCTTCATTGAAAATCAAAGCTGTTACTGCTTCCTTTGTGCTCAAACCCCATACAGTCCTTCCTTCTTCATTCTTCTTTGGATTTCCAAGAGGTTTACCCGTTTTCACAAAGCTTATTTGACCGTATTCACACATTGTTTATACTCGGCCGAGTCCATGTTTGGAGAAACTGACGAAACTCGAAAGCATCGACAGGCCTAAAGCACAAGGCGCTGGGCGAAAAGACAGCAGTGATTCATGGCAGTCCAAACAACCTTCATTCAATTGGTCGGGTAAATCTCCTAAATCTACGATTCTTCGACCATCTTCCCACGATAATTCATAAATCATTGAAATGGTCGGCTGTTTTAATACCATTTCAGCTGAAAATTGTCTTTCGTGGCCGTGTAGTGGAATTTAAAGATTTCCCAAATCGTTCATTTCTCAAGCATATCTTTCGACCGTATTTTAAAATCCTTCATCTTTCTGTCTGTCAAATTACACAATTAACACAGCTTTTTCAAAATAGTTCTGCAAATGGCCTGTCTCGCGGGATGACCCACGGGACGCAAGATGCGCAGAACGGCGTGCGCGCTGACAATAGTAGGCACCGTCCTTAAATTAATAATTATTACCTTGTGCAGCCTTCAGGAGGTCAACAGCTTTCTCATGGTTCTCCCCCTCCACACTCTGTGAAAGAATGACATTTTGCAATATTTTGTAAGTACCGGCACCTACATTAAAAAAACTTGCTGAGAGCATGAAATGAAATCTAATGTGAGAGACACATCTCATGTGCAAGAAGCTGGATGATTTCTAAATAGACCAGTTACATTGACAACCATTGTCAAGGCTGAACTGGAGAACTGTTTGGGTTGTTTTAACAGAGCATAGACCACTAACCAGATATATGGCATTAAAAGGAGATGGAATAAAGGCATTTAAACGGCCTCCAGGTAGCCTGCGTAGCAAGCCCAGGGGGAATGGGGAAGATTGGGAAAGAGGGGAGAGGGAATGAGGAGAGGGGAAGAGGAGGGGAGGGGGAATGGGGAGAGGAAAAGGGAAAGGAGGGCTTGCAACGAACCCCCCGTTTTTTCCCTTTTAACGTTCATTTTTTAGACGCAAAATTTTGATTGGCTAAAGTGGTGTTCAATGACATTTGTTTGACACTTGTAATAAAAATAGCAGTTATGCGCTATGCAATGAAGAAGCCTGTTCACGAAGTCGAAGGACTTGTTGGCCATTTGAGTTTTGACCCACCAGATTTGGAAAAAGTATCTTCAACTTCTTGTAGTTTATAGAGCTATTAGTAGATGTACAGCGATAGCTTCAGGGTTGTCGGAAAAACGAATAGCGAAGACCCAGGCGGAAAAACGAACCCCGAAAAACCGAAGACCGGAGAAGAACTGAAGTCTGTTGTAAATTTTTTCTTGTCGAAAATCGTATGTTTAAGCCAAAATGTCTTGCTGGAAATTTAGTACGGATACCCTAGAGGTTTCAGAGAGTTTTTATTTGGTGAAAATCCATACAGAACTCCATTTTCTAGCCCAAATGTTTGATCTTCGGCTTCGTGGAGAAGGCAGTTCAACATACACGACTTTCATAATGGCCGCCTCCTAATTTGCATAATTTGGAAGACCAATCTGTAGAGGAAAACTAATCCTACCACATGAAAGATCACATTAAAACTAGTAATTGTTTTGAGTTTTAGAGCAATGTGGAAAATTGCTGTTGAGCTATGAGCATTTCTAATGCAGAAAAACAGGAAAGCGAGGCTAGTAAGGCTTCCGTTGTTTTTCTCATACAAATCTCTCTAATTTCAACTGGCTGTAACTTCATTGTTTTTTAATCTACAGCACACAACTTTCACAAGTTCACTATGTCGACATGCTCTTTCACATGGCAATGTTCATATTTTCTATACATGTGGATAAACTACCGAAACGGGAAATCACATATGTAAATTAGGAGGCGGCCATTATGAAAGTCGTGTAAGAAGTAGATTATTTACGATTAGGATGTCAAGCGATTCAGGATCGCTACATTTTAGGACAAGAAGCTGCGAAGTTGTATTTTATTTTGAGGCATTAGACTCTAGAGAGTTTTATAAATACTTAGTAACGCGAGTGTAATTGTGTTTTTTCGTGTTGAAAAACGCATGTTTAAGCCACAATTTCCCGCTGTAAATTTAGTATGGTACCCCAGCGGTTGTAGAGTGTTTATTTGGTGAAAATCCATGCAGAAATCAATTTTCTAGCCCAAATGTTTGACCTCTGTTCGTTTTTCCTAGGGGTCATTTTGAACTTCCTTCGCACCAAAGGTCAAACATTTGTAACAGACAGAAACAAGGAAGTTGATTGGTTGATTTTGACAGATGACAATGTCAGACGACACTGAAAATTAATTTATAATTTGGGGGCGTAAGGAAAAAAACGGGGGGTTCGTTGCAAGCCCTCCTTTCCCTTTCCTCTTCCCTTTCCTCTCCCCATTCCCCCTCCCCCCCTCTTCCAATTCCCTCCCTCTCCCCTCTCCCCTCCTCTTCCCAATTCCCCCTGGGCTTGCTACGCAGGCTAGCCTCCAGGGGGTTATTATTTGCATACTTTAATAGCTTACATTGAAGCAAAAGAACTGGGAGGAAACAAGTTAGTTATTAGAAAGGCAAAATTCAAATGAAATTTTCAGGAGATGCTGCTGAAGTCAAGTCACGTTACTTTTGTTTACTCAAAAACCCATGTGACTTCTCAGAATACCACAGCATAGCAGAGACAAATCTGAATAACTCATTCCACTGTTGATATGGGTAGTTTGGGGATCACTGGATATGAACAAGGAATTAGAAGCACTGATCACCCAAACCGAATGACTGGATATGCTACAACAAATGGCTGTGATTAAAAACTGACAAATTCATGCATGTGTGGTTAATTGAGTAATGTGACAATTATAATAAATTGGTTGTTAGGATTTAACCCGAATACTTACAACCATCTAACCTACAAGAACACCTCAAACACTCTGGATTTGAATAAATCTCACTTTTTAGTAGGCTGTCAAAGTAAGTTTCAAGTTCAAGTTCATTTTATTCACATTTTTTTTAGGTAATTATGTACATTTACAACAGCCATAAAAAAAAAAAAATTGTAAGGTATAAGATTTTGTAGGAGGTCTGCATAGTGGCCAAAGGAGCAAAGCTTTCGAGTTGGCCACTACAATGTTGAAATTGATGAGGGAAGGAAGGTGTTTAGCTTACATGTATATGGCTTAGGTGTAGATTTAAGAGAAGAAAGAAAGAAAGGAAGTAGTCAAAAGAAAAGTATTTGATAATAATTTACAGGTAAAGTAGACTTACATATTTAAAGAGTTACACTACAGATATTACATATACAATAACATCAGTATTTTGAAAAAAAAAAACAGGAGAATACAGGTGACTATGACTGGCTGCCAAGGAGGTATATTTTATATTGATTTTTTAAAACTATTATGAGGAAAACATTTAATCTCAAGTGGTATTTCCCCCCATATTTTTGCTCAGTGACAGAGCTCTAAATCTTGTAAGGCCATAATTTGTTCTGGAGGCTAGGTTTTGCTTAGCAGCATATCTAGTATTATGTTATCTATTATTACAGGTTGTTATTGTTATATTAGGTTTTTTTCTAGGTGTGGTTATTAGCATATAGTTGGTCTTTTTAAAATTGATGGATAGCTTATTTGCAGCATCATTAACAACTTTTCCTAACTCATCGAGGTCATTAGAGGAATAAAAAATATTTGTATCATCTGCAAAGATTCTAAAGATAAAATTTTTTGAAGAGTTTGGGAGATCATTGATATAGAGAAGAAAATGTAGAGGTCCTAAGGTAGATCTTTGGGGATTCCTTATCACCAATTTTAACATATTGTTGACGGTTACTTATGTAGCTCGAGAACCATGCATGGGGTAGTCCTCGAATACCATATTTATTCATTTTTGTTAAGAGAATATCGTGATTAATCGTGTCAAATGCTTTAGAAAAATCCAGAAAGATCCCACATGTTATTTTGTTTTCATCTATAGCTGTTTTTAGATTTTCCAAAGTTTCAAGAATGGCGTATTCAGTTGAATATCCCTTTCTAAAACCAAACTGGTAATTAAAGAGTATGTTTTGCTTTTCAAGAAAAAAAATTAGTTGATCATATATAAGTCTTTCTAATACTTTACTAAAGGGGAAAATAATTGCAATTGGCCTATAGTTCCCAAGCTCCGCTACATTACCATATAATATTCTTAAATATAGGGGTTACCCTTGATATTTTAAAAACGTCAGGAACCGTTCCTGTTGAAATTGATTCATTGTATATATTTTTGTGAAGGGTATAGATAGTGGTCCTGACCACTTGCGAGTTTGATAAGTTTGTTTGGGATGTTAATATATGCCTTCTTTTCATCCAGTCCAGCAAATAGTGTATAAACTTGTGGTTCAGTTAGTGGAGATAGGCAGAAGCTATTAGCTGGTGAGGAAGTTATATATTGAATAGGATTGGTATTATCAGTTTCTATTTTCTTTGCTAGAGTTGGGCCTATATTTACAAAGAAATTATTAAATAACTCAGCGATATCCACCTGTTGTGTAAAAGTCTTGTTATTATGGATAATTGTAGTAGGGAAAGACTGGCCTTTTGTTTTGAGTTTAATAAGGGTTCCAATAATTTTCCAAGTGTGCTTAAGGTTGTCCTTGTATTTTAGAAATTGTGTACTATAATAATCTTTTTTACTTCTTTGTTTTAAAAATGTTAGCTTATTTGCATATTGTTTGTATTCAGCAATTCTTTGCGAGTCTTTACTTAAAAAATGCGTGTGGTACATTTTCTGTTTCTTTTTTATCGATTTTAGGATTCCGGCTGTAAGCCATGGTCTATTCAATTGTTTTTGTTTGGTTGGGGAGGCCTGTTTAATTGGAGCATGCTTATCAGAAATTGTGTTTTAAATATTGATTGCATCTTGTGCTTTTTCATTCAAATGTTTATCTGGTTTAAGAATTTCTTCCCAATTAATTAAATTTATATCATTCAAAAAAAGTTCCTTATTAAATTTAGAATAATCTCTATAGTGTTTTTTACTCTTGGTTCTAGTCAGATCAGATTTGACTACACAAAAAACTGGCAGGTGGTCTGATATATCCACTGTAAGGATCCCTGATGTTATATAAGTTATAGATGAGTTGGTATAAATATGATCAATAAGTGTTGATGTGTGATCAGTTAATCTGGTTGGTTTAGTTATAATGGAAAGTACATTATTTGTAAAAAGCATATCTAAGTACTCTTCAGTTTGAGGATGAGAGTTATATTTTAGAAAATCAATATTCATGTCACCAAGCAAGTAAATGTCAAATTTATTAGGGTTAAGTGTTTTAATTACATGTATGTCATTTAATTTGATGTTGAATAAATCGAGGTCAGAGGTGGGGTGTCTATAAATGCAGCCTATTATTATTGACTTTTTGTTTTTGCCAGCATCAATTTGGGACCAGCAAGATTCAACAAGTTCCATCTTAAATTAAATATCAGATCTGGGTATGGCCTTTAAGTTTTTATTAATGTATAATGCAGCTCCACCAGCATTTGTTGGAGAGTCAGTATGGAAAAAATAATAATGTGGAATGTCAACATTGGAAGTCGATTGTTCATTTAATTTTGTTTCAGTTATTCCAAGTATATCAAGTTATAGAGTTATAGAGTACAACTAACCCAGGCCACAGTAACTAAGTGAGAGGCAAACAGCTTTACCACAATGTGCCACCCAGCTCATCTTCATCATTAATACGAATGGCAAACTGTATATCATTCCCACTATCTGATGGGTTTTCAAGACATTTCTTCATAGAGTAAACAAAGGGAATGCAGTCAAGTCGCCCGAGAATGTCATTAAAATTTTGCCTTCCTAAAAACTACCCTTTTATTTTCTCTCTCTAAGGCTTCTTTAGCTTGAAAACTATCAAAGTATGTAAATAATAACCACTTTGAGGCATTTTAAATGTTTCAATTCTGCCTCCTTTCACCATGACCATTTCTCAGGTACATGTATACACCCTGTTAAAACAGCCAAGTAGCCCTCCAGTTCAGCCTTGACAATGGTTGTCAATGATACTGTAACAGGTCTATTGCATTTAATCCCAAATAAAAGTGTCTGTAAGATGTAGAATTGAACACCAATAACCTTACATACAGGATTAGCAAATGACAAAACTAATGTTAAAGTGCTTCTCTTGTACAAGATATGTGATAATCAAGTTTGATTACAGTGTACATACATGTATAATATTAAGCTTTTAATGTGTCTGCAGCTTGACATCCATAATTAACTTGAAAGAATACTATAACCCTCTATGCAATATACTTCATTTACTCACCACACCATTCACAGATAGCAACTGGTCTCCACGCTTTAGTCCTGCATGTCTGTTAAAAGTAAAAATGGCAAATCAGCACTAAGATCTTTACATTGTCCATAAAATTCATACTTCACTTGTTATCACAGATTGTACTAACAAGAAATGTCTTGCTAGGAAGTTTTATTTGAGAAAAACTGCAATATTTTCATCTTTTTCAAAATAATTATGCATGAATTAAGGCATACAATGTACCTGTCGGCAACACCACCCGGTATAATGCGTGAGATGTAGATTGGCGAGTTCTGTTCCCTACCTCCCATAACGTTGAACCCAAGACCCTCATCTGTCTGCAGCAGAAACAGATAAAACCACACAGGCTCAGCAAGTGCTCCAAGTGTTACAGATATTTATAACATACTCCTGTATTCTGATTGGTCAATAACAAGTGCATAAATAGGTTATAGAGTGCACAGTCACATGCTCTCAGTAAATGTTTGCTCAGTATAATTTATTATACACAAAATTTGATTTATAGGTACTGAGTGATATTTTGAAAGTTCTCAAATTGCACTCGCCTATAGAAAGGCTAGTGCAACAATTAAAACTTTCAAAATATCACTCAGTGCCTATAAATCATGTATAGCACTCACGTTCATGCGATTTTCTCTACATACATTGTACATGTATACCTTCACAATAATTTTTATGATAATCAATACTTTTACAAGGTAACTGTACCTTTGGCAGTTCCACTACTCTTGGGTGTGCATGACCTTCACTGGCTGCAAATGCCGCAATGGTAGCCTATACGATAAGTTATATGAAAGTATTTACAATGTATGAATTAATAATAACACATACATGAACATTATGTACATGTTCAGTTACTAAGGCCAAACAAAATAAATGTTGTGTTTCTGGTAAAGAGGTGAAAAAAAAATCCAGGTACGGTAAACAGCTGCAGATAAGCCACACCTTTTTACCCAAAATCTTCGTTGCAAATTGGGGGTGCAGCTTATCAGCGAGAACATCTATAAAAGTTCAATAAATTTTCATAAATTAACGTTTAAAAAAAAAAGGCAGACTGATTAAAACTACACAAAACAAAAAAGAAAGGAAGCATCAATCATCACATTCGAAAGCTTGGTGGCTCCTAAAAGAGCCGTTTGTGTTGTCTGTTTCTTGTTTGTTACTTGTTCCGGATCCTTCTGTTAATAAATCTTCTTTGTAAAAGATATTTTAAGTGGTCAACAGTCGCTTTTCTCAAACAACTAAATGTCACCAGACACGGAATCTCCATTCTACCGCAAAGCTTTTTGCAGTGTTGGCATTTCCCAGTAACTTCACATACTCGTGAACGTGGTAGATGACCAAATGTTTTGCCGCTGTTTAGTACTTTAACAGTAAATTTGTCGAACTGATTTTCCATCTGTCTATGAGCAATCAGTTTCTCCCCGATATATGACTTCCAGATGTCCTTGTAGATGTGATTACCACGTACAGCAGAAGAAAAGGCAAACTTCTCACTGTGCTCCATGTTTTGATTTTGTTCTGTGCACACATGGCAGCATTCTAGTGTCCAATAAAATGTGTGGTTACTAAGCTTTGATGAACGCGACTGCATGCGATCACGTTTTTGTTAATTTTTATAGCTAACAATCTACCTTGGACGAAAAAGTCCCGTCAAACAAATGCTATGGAAAGTTCTATTGTGTATGTGTAGGCCAGTAGACATGAAGTTTAAACACTTTCAGATGTGAAATTATGGGTAAAACTACGGAGTAATCTCGTTGAAGGTTTGACGGGGCAAGGAAGGTGATGCAGATTTCTAATCTTGATTTTCCTTCCAAAATTTGTTTTCCAAAAATTTGAGCTTCTAAACTCTGGGTGCAGCTTATCTGCGAGTGCAGCTTATCTGCCGGTGTTTACGGTAGGTAGGTTAGAAAAAAGTGATCTTTTTTGCTTTTTACATTATGGATGAATATTTCAGTGTACTAGCTAGGCTTAAACAAAAGGGCACTCTGTCCTTTCATTTTTTTTCAAGTGTTTTCTCATTTTTCTGTAGTGCCCTCTCATTTTCCAAGTGCCCTTTTTCAGGTTTCAACTAAAATTAGAGAACTTGAGACTAGTTATTGAACTTGTAAATAATGTATATTTAAACTTTCTATCTTTAAATTATTACTCCAGAACTCTCCTGTTTTCATTCCCCATTTGCTAAAGTGCAAGAGAATCAAAGCATTCAGAGAACCATTCATGCACAAGTCCACCATCTTGAATTGCTTAATACTTTGTGTAAGCCTTACTTTTGTATCTCATTATAGTTTTTATTTATTTTCATATATTATCAATTAAACACCATGTACAGTATAGCCGTCTATAACCATGTATGACCATATACTGCAATGTATTCCCATGTAATATAATTTCTGACGATTGAGCGACATAGGAGCAATATAGTAAGAAATGGTATTCTGACATCACAGGAAAGAGGGCTTTGCCTTGTCTGCATTATGGATAGTATTATGGTTTATATGCAGTTGAGTGGGAAATTAAGTCATTCTACACCAGTCAGCCAACAACAAAGACATTAAGTTAATGTTATGGATTATTTATTATTTTCCTTACAATATTTACATTACATGGTAATTATAATATAGAATTCTCTAAACCTTGGAGAATGGGTGATTGGTTTGAGGAATACGTTTCCATTTTTTGGCCACAACTCCAGGATGGTTTTTATGGTTTTTTGTATCTGGCAGAACACAACATACCGTATTTTATCACGTACAAGCCACACCTCACGTATAAGCAGCACCCCTAACTTTAGCCTGATAAACAGAAGCTTGTTTTTCCCACCTTGTCTATAAGCTGCACCACAAAATTCAGTAAGAGTAGTCTTGTGTTCGAGTTCATACAGTAAATGCCCGTAATTGAAGCAAAATTTCTTCATAAGAGATTGTCATATCACAACAACGAATTGGTTACAACTTTCCTTGTCCTTTCTTGTGTATATTTTAACATGCTGTCTTTAAATCACTTCAGAATTCTTCTGCTGTTGTTCCCCCATTAACCAACAACATATTTAAGGAACTTCATTCCTTTAAGTGCACAAGAAAGTAAGATTTTCTGGCAAAACTATATGAGCACGTGTCTGAGTCTGGATCTTGGATGTTCAAGGAGGCCTGGGGCGAGAGTTTTCTCGAACGTCCAATCGAGCGTGAGCTCCGAAGTTGAACATGAACTCGATGAGAATTATACTTTATTTGAAAATCTGAAGGCTTCCAAGACCAAATATGGCATTTAACAACACTAGGAACCATTCGAGGAGTTAGCAGAGAAGATGACAGGCAACTGGACAGCTAGTTTTCTTTGGAAAGCAAAGGAGAGGAGATTGAGTAGAAATCTTGCTGACACTCGTGTTCTGTGAATTGAATGTGCCATTTCTATTGTTCATATGGCTTTGTTTGCGGTCATTGCAAAAAATGTTTTCTGAAAACACTCACATATAAGCTGCACCCCCAACTTTGTGGCAATTTTTTGTTACTTTCAAAAATTATCTGAAAGTCAAAAAAGGTGCGGCTTATACGTGATAAAATATGGTAATGTATTTAATTATAGGTCAGATCGCGTGAAAGGTATAAGTGCGCTAGGTTCTATCAGTTCCAATGGGCAGGCTGGTACACATTCAAAATAAACCAATTCTTACAATTAAAGTGTAGACCTCTGAGTACTAGTGTAGTCAGAATTTGCGATGTACCATCATGTACATGTAACTAAAAAGTTTTTTTTTTTAAACAATCACATACATGTATAAGCAGTCACCCCAACTTTTTGAGCCATTTTTTTTACTTTAAGGACCTGCAGCTCAATAAATATCATTATAATTGTTTTATGGAGAAAAAAGGAGTGCTTTCGATCAACACATCCTCACTCTAGAATTACCAATAATCAGTAAATGGCAAACACACTGTTAATTGTTAATTCTAAGACAAATCCTAACTCGAACCGCAAATCTAACCCTAACCATCAGGCGAGTTCACGGGTAAACAATGGGTTCTCACTCATCTAGAGTTCACAGGTAAACAAGAAAACAATTTTTTTAGCACTCCTACTCAGACACCAACTCGTAACTGTTTGCATGTAGTGCTTGGTAGTGCATACATCATGACCACTAGACTAAGCGTGTCTACCGCCATTCGGAATTTGACAAAATATTTTTTTATCCTTGACTGGTTTTAAAAATGTCACTGTTTAATTTGCGTTCTAAAATTGGCAATTATTGATAATTGAAGAGCAAAAGCCACTTACCGATTATTGGTAATTCTAGAGCGAGGATAGGTTGTTTTTATCTTTCAACTGTTTAATCATGAATATTCATAACATTCTTATCAATATAATGCACAATGTTATGAATACTTACATTTTCTACCCTCTCATTTTATGTAGAACACTGTATTTGTGTTTACGTTGCTGTCATAGTGAGAAGTCACTGTTTACATATTGTACATGTACTTATCATTGTTTCAATATGTTTTATATTTTTGTTTATTTTACATGTATGTATATGTACCGGTATATGTTTCAAGTTTTGGAAAATAGCAATAAAACGTTTGAGGTTGGCATGAAAAAAATACAGGTCAGTCAGGTTACATGTACATTTATTTTGTTTGGCCTTATCTGCTTTACTTTCCCTAAAAAGACCAAAGACAGACCATTATGCTATAATGTCTTTGATGCTGGCCACCATCTTTTATGTGAGTCAAAAAATGCACAATTAATTTCTTTCATTTGGTCGATCAGCACCAAGGTAATCACGTGTGAGGTGAAAACAATAGCAGCCTCAGTTTCATGAAAATCAAAACAAAAAGAAAGGCGTACAAAGCACACGAGTCTTTAAAATATAAAAATACTGCTTCTAGTGTTACTAAAAAATTAAAACCCAATGATGTAGTATTATAAATGATATTAACCCTTTCACTACTACAGGCTTAAGCCACTAATCCTACCCTGTTCCTGGTGCATAATTAGGCTGGCCTGGAATTTTCAATACCAAAATAAAACATACATGCTCAGTAGATTTTGGAAGCTAGAATGGGTAAAAAATACACACAAATATCATGTTGAATAATGCTTTTAATCATTTCAACTATTAAAGGTAAGAAATAGCAATGCTTTATACAGTTAATTTGAATAGCTTTTGTTGTAATTATAGAAATTTGAATTTGCCGCCATATTGCAGCACTATTCATTATAAAGATCTTACAAAAATAGATCTACACATACTAATTTGCTGCTTTGTTTTATACTTTACAGATACTAGATCCATGCTGGAGACTGTGTAGCTATTTACATCTTAGAAATATAATAAAAATATGAGCTAAAACTCGGAAACTGTGACCAGCTCAGTGGCTGTGAAAATCAGTGTGACACGAAGCGCAACACAAAGCAACCTTGCACAAGCTACACTCGTAGTTGGTCTCAACTTTGTAGCCTTTTGGCGTTCTGTTGCCTGCGGTAATACACTGCCTACACTTTCTCTTTCTACCCTCGATACGAACAGATGTGTGCTGGTCATGGCCAATGGCACGGCTTGGAAGTGATGGAATAAATGTACGCACTGCACGCTTGCGTTGGCTGTATCCATCGATGAGTTTTTCGGCGAGTTCTCGTTTGAAAGCATACAGTGTTCTTTTGCTTTTACCTTGTGTGGTCAAAGAGTAGCCTTCTAACACTTAACCATTGCATACCGACAAATTAAAAAGATACCAGAAAATATATTTATACCACTTTCGCGATTGCCATCCCGTAGAATAAAAGGAACGAAGTTGGTCCGAGCGATCCACGCCACCCATGCTTGCTGTATAAACATCCGCTACTCGTGGTTTTACAATGTTCACAGACTCGCCTCGCACTGTCCTTTCTACCTCGCGACCTGGTTCTGTGGGAGAAACATTAGTAGCGAGGAAAGGAACGTCCTTTTTGTCATGCCATTTAGTAAAAACTAAGGTGCCCTTCTGTGCTCGCACTATCTCTCCCTGCTTCAACTTATCCTTCGAACATGGTGGCAGGTTTTTGCGGTTGACTCGCACTGTTCCACATGCGTATGTGTTCTGGTCCAAAAGATGTTTGAACAGTGGTATACTCGTAAAGAAATTGTCACAAAATATATGGCGATGCTTATTTAGAAATGGTTCTGCCATTTTCATCACAACATCATATCCTAGTCCGTGAAGTCGTTGACGTCCACCTTCTTCTGCTCCGAGATAAACACTGAAGTTCGTTACAAACCCGTTCGAAGAGTCGGCCGCCATCCAAACCTTTATGCCATATTTTGTAGGTTTTGCTGGCATGTACTGGCGAAAACCTAAACGTCCCTTGAAGGCAATCATCCCTTCATCGATCGCCAAGCATTTTGATGGTTCATAGATGGTCTTGACCCTTTCAAGAATGCTCGACAAAACAGGGCGCACTTTATATAACCGGTCGTAGTTTGGCTCGCCACGCTTTGGTTCGGTATCAGAGTCGTTAAAATGAAGATACTGGCAAATTTCTTAGAAGCGATTCTTCGTCATAACTTCTTGTATGCCATGGTTAGCCAGAAAAGGGTCGGGAGACCAGTACATCGCCAATTGTGGCAGATTGTTTATACCCATTATAACACTGATCCCGAGGAAGGCTTTCAGTTCGGCGCTTGTCGTGTCCTTCCACTTTGCCAAACGTGCTGGTTGGGCTACAAGCTTTCCTCGCGCATATTTATTTGTTTCAGCGACTATTACCGCTATAATTTCCTCCGTAAATGATAACTTAAAAAAGAAATCAGCTTTAGCATCCTGGGGAATGTTGGTTTTGATTCCTTGGGAACCGCTAAACTCTTGCAACACGATGTTTGTCAGCGTGGCCGACCAAACATTTTCTTCCGCCTCTGTGTCGCTGGATTCGTCCTCTGAATCATCCTCTAAATCTTCATTGACATCATCTTCAATAACAAATCCTTCAAACTCGGCATCTGACTCATCAGATTCATATAAATTCTCTCCTTCTATTCCAAAAATATCTCTAAATTCTTCCTCAGTGGTATTGTGAAGTTCGGCCATGTTTGTTTGAAAAGAGATGCGAACTGAAACTTTAGTCGCTTCCCTCTCCTCCCAAATAAGGAAAACTTCTGCGCAGTTGCTGCGATTTGATTGGTCAAATAGTAGTGAAACAATAGAGCACATGTTTCTGAGCAATGCCAATTCCCTAGGGAGGGGATAGACAAAAGAACTGACCCACAACAACACGGCCGCTTTAGGCCGCTCTAGGAAATATGTCACATTTCTGGTCGGCCGCTTTAGGCTGCTCTAGTAGTGAAAGGGTTAATGACATTAATTGCTAAGGGCTATTCAGTGCCAAAATATACCACCTCTTCAATCTTTAGACCTAATAATATTTTTGTATCTAATGAAAGTCACAAACAAAATGTATAACGTAAAATGTCTAGTAATAATAATATTACTGTTCTGTGTAGGATATAATTTGGCATTAAATGGTTAACATTGGCACATATTCTAGCTATCAGTCTAACCTTTGCAGTGGCCTGTGCCCTCAGTTCAGGGCTGCCTTTTATGTCAACTGTTTCATATACATGTTCATAAACCTGTGTGCGAGTAAAATGAAAGAAAGGCAATAAATATTGGTTCTTCTTCAGGTGGCTCACAAATACACATACCAAACTATATTGATTTTCTATACAGTAACTTAAACATGAGTCAACTTCGCTTAAAGATTAAGAAAACCTGTACTTTTTTTCCAGCCAGATAAGATATCACTTGAAATTAAAAGGGAATTTATAAGGACTTCAATCAAGCACGTAATCAAGCAATTATTTCTACAGCGAAAATATTGCTTATTGTTTTGTTATTATTCTGTGGGGGAGGGGGAGAATCAGGGTACAACATAGTTGCATGCGTGTTCATACTTTGTGAAGTTTTGGCTGGAAATTGCTTACTGCTTATACAGTGACCGAATCTCAAGCTTTGAAGTTGGACTGACCAAGCCGGAGAGATGGTTAAAACAGTGGGACTAACTTTTTGAAAGAGTGACTGTGTGTAAAGTGCTGTTTACACTCTTTCCAAATGTTAGTCCACCATTTCAACAACAACCTCCATTGTTTCAACCATCTCTCCAGCTTGGCATCCAGCTTCTGAGAGAGCGAAAGTCTGTTCGAGATTCAGTTTGTATGCAGTAAGCTATTTCCCACCAAACTATACAGCAAATGAGCGCATGCATGACAATGTTGTGTCTAGACCTACATTGTATCTCTCCCCCCACCCCCAGACTCAGTTCTTCGAGAAAGTGCTGATTCAAGCTTTCATCAGACATACATGTAATGATGTCCTCCAGCACTCTATAAATGAAGAAAAAAGCATTAAAAAGCCTCAACTTCTGAGTGCTTCCTCAAACAAACTTTGCTGTGTGGTCCATTGGATGAGTTGATGATGTCAGCAAAAGGGCAGGTTAAATAAGTTGAGCCCTCAGTATTAAAGGTCAGTTGAAATTTCCAAGACAACAGTTATTGCCTTTGTTTTAGGGGGGAGGGTTATGTTCAATCTAAAGTAGCTAAAATGTCACTTTTAAAACCTTAGCAGGACAAGGGTTAAGATATTAAAGAAAACTTTCATGGTTGTCAAAGGTTCCATTTCTTATTAGCAATCTTACATAGATGTAAAACACAAACATGCATGTTCCCATATGCATCATCTTGCATGCTCTTGCACATCTTCTTTTACCTTCTTGTGGGTTGAACTTCTTGCAGGTCTGAAGTTCTTGCATTAGTTTAGCAATTTCAAACGCAAGCTGCATGCAAGAACCTGTTCACTTGAGGGTGCAAAAAACAGCATAAAAACTTGTACTGTATGTGGACAAAGGTGTAGGGCCAAGCACCCAACACACAACTATAGCATATTATTTTTACCTCTCTGATTGCCTGACAGAATTCACTCTCTAGCACCTTCTGGAGTGCTTGCAGCTTCTTGGCAGGAATATCTCCATCTTTAAAAAAAGACCAGAAGAATAGGTTTTAGAACAGGAGTACAAGAAGATGAATAGCTAAGAAGGGTAACTTGTTTGCACATGTACATGTCCTGTTTGCCTTATAGGTACATGTATTATGATGTATTGAAAAAAAAAACAATTTTCAAAGCCAAAAATTGCATAAAAGTTTCAAGCTAGGGTTTGTCACATACATGTATCTATCGTTTGGATTACTTTACAGTTACAACTGTTGCAGGACATTAATGCAAATATATATGCACAAGTTACATATACACACTGGTACATTGCATATTTAAAACAATTTATTTCTATTTGTGACTAAGCTACTATGAGTAAGCTATTTTAAAGTTGATGGAAGCAGTTTTTAGTGTCTGCATTCAATGTGCACATACATGTGTATGATGTATGTATTTAACCAAGAGAGCATACATGTAAGTGAGAGAGAGAATCTTGTAGCACACGGTGTGCGATTATACATTGTAACGTCTTGACTAATAGAATCTATTTTTAGTAACCGGAAGCAGCTGAAGCAAAGTGCGCAATCATGCAACAACACTCTCATGATGCAAAACGGAGCAAACATTTTTACCTCCATGAGATTGTTGTCACACACTTGTGCACTTGTTCATCTCAGCTGCTTCCGGTTACTAAAAATATTATCATTATCATCGCACATGAGCACATATTGGAGATTCCCTCTCTTACTTATGCTCTGTTGATTTAACGTAGCATGGAGACTGCTGTACAGTTGTAACACTTACTATTTTGTAGTTTCTGGAGAAGTTCAATTGCTCTGTTGACATCTAAAATAAACAAGAGTAAAAAGTCATATTTACAATACAATGAGATTTTAATCAATGTGCATGCATTAAGGAGCTAAACTGCAGAATACAGTGCTTTGTTGGAAGCTTACATTATTTAGAAGTTTTAACTTGCTCTGTGGCTTGATGCTCACCCGTCTCTGATATACTCTGACAATGTTGCATACAAGGCTCGAATGCAAAGTTGATGTACTGATTGGATTTGGACTGAGTAGAATGATGTGTCAAATTATGCACTTATCATTGGCTTTCCTGGGAGTTGATCCCCAGGACACCACGGGAACTTGCAGGGAATTGTACTTTTTTTTCCTCATCAAGTAGGGGCTGTTTGTTTGATTTTAGCAACGAATGTAGCCAAGCCCCTGGGATGCACCCACAGGATTTTTCCAGTAACAGTCAGCAGTACCTTTAGTTTGTTTGACGCTGGAATGGCATTCATTTGTGCAATAGAAAACGAAACCCGGATAACTCCACCGACCATCACTGCCACTGGCTCCAGTTCCTCCACAAGACGAGTGACCATCATCCTCAATGGATATGAAGACCATACAAACGTCTAATTCGGTGTCAGACTGTGAGTCAACTAAACTGGGTAAGTATTGTTTTTACGATGTCTGTTTGTACATCTTTAACCACTTTATTTAGTTTTTGTTCCATAGTGCAGGGGCTTTGGACCACTTTTTGTCCAAAAATTGTGCCCTGTGCCCCAGCCTGGGTATTGGTAACTATTTGTTTAGACTTCTGATCAAAACACCAGGGATCGACCCCAAAGAAAGCTGATGTTAAGTGTAGTATTTGTTGCCCTGCGAACATACATGTAGTGGTTATGGTGTTAGCTTTACACAGAGAAGGTTATGGGAAGGACATAGACATTTTCCCTCCACTTTAGGGATTTTCTTCTTCTTCTTCGCTATTCCTTTAGAACTTGTTTTCGGAGTGGTTTGGGTAATATGTTTTATGGTCGGGCTAGGGTTTGTGTTCTGTTTGGATTGTATCAAGCATATCAACTGTCACATATTAACATTTCGGCTACTGAGAACTCATCATTTACCTGGGAACTCTTGCCACAAATTAGCCATAAAACCTGTGAACTTCTTTTTGGAGTAAGTGAGCCAGTGTAGCTTAATTAGATTCTTTAAGATGAGCAACTAAGCAGTGAGCCACTAGCCAACAGATGAGCAGTGAACCCCCAAGCCACTCTGAAGCTTAGATTTTTTACAAGCCAACTGATGAGCAGGGAGCCACCGAGCCAAGAAAATAATGCCTTAAAATAAGCATTGTATTCTGCAATCAATCCCATTAAGGTTGCATTCTATTGATCCTGATTTGGAGTAAGATTACTTGGAATAAAACTGTTCTGTTTGGTTGACTTTTATTCCTGTTCCTCAATCACAGAATAGCATTCCAGTTAATCTGCTCCAGCTGACAGAATATGTAGAATATTCCACAATTATGACATGCAATCCATCAGTCTGAGTACAGCACATGTATTTTGGGATATTCCTTAACGTATCCCTATTCCTGAATAGGGTTAATTGAATGCAACCTAACTAGTAACTGGTCTGCATTAACTACACTGGTATATTTGTATACTTCAATTGGCTGATCCGTGATACATGGTAGCCAGTTACATACATGTATGTATATTGTATTACTCATAATATGAGCAGGCACATTCTTTGTTTTACATTTCCAGTCTCACATTATTAACAATGTTTTAGAGGAACTCGCAGTATAAATCCTGGCCAATGGGGAGATACATGGGATCCACTAACATGCATTTGTTGTGTTGGTATGCACCTATAAATATTAAGCCAGAGGGGGTGGGAAGTGGGCAATGGCCGGGTGGGGATTTGACAGGCAGGGTTATCCCGAGAGTGGGGATTTTGAAATACGCTCGCTGCCTGCCCCAGGGTGGGGTTATTTATAGGAAACACAACGAAGATAGGGCAGTGGAGTAGGGAATTTTGATATTTTTGACCAAACGAGTGCCCCAAGAAAATGTCAAATCCCCTACCCTGGTCCCAGAGGCTTTCAAGAACAGATTTCGAGAATGGAGCCACAACGCGGTGAGAAGGGAAGAGAGAAGAAAGCCTCTGGTAGCCCGCAACTGTTTCTCACTATCATGCTTACAATAGGTGCCAATCAACATCACTAGACAGATCTTGTTCCTAGTTCAAATCTATTGGCATGGTACGATCAGTCAACAGTTGCAAACTACCGAAGACTTTCTTCTCTCTTCTCTTCTCATCGCTTTGCGGCTCGTTGATCGCCGCTTCGCGGCTCCGTTCTCTTCTCTCCAACGGAAGAAAAAACTACGGAAGAAAGCCTCGCTCTGGGACCAGGATACAAATCCCCATGCCACCCCACTACTACTAGTATGGTGGCTTTATCTACTACTTCTATTAAGTACATTACATACGTTAGTAAAGTAAATAAGCCACCCATTCACCTCCACAACTGCGAACTCAACTTATCTTTAGATAATGTAAGTATTAACTTCCAAACACAAACAAACTTTGAATATGATCTTTGAATTCTAGCAAAAAAACAAGCCATTAAAGTTCTTCCTTAAATTTTAAATATAGCGTAAGTGACTACTAATATCTAATATAAATAACGAAGCAGTTTATAGCTCTTTAGGAGCAGTAATGTTTGCAGTATCAGCAAGTATTTACCTCTTGCCAGAGACAGTGGTTCGGTGGCCGCCATGATGGATGCTTCGAGCGCGATGAACACGTGACACATCCACTTGCCTCGATTTCGTGGATACACCACAGGCTAACCATCCTCACATTTTGTGTACTTGTCACTGATATCATGTCTTTCTGTTGACCCATTATTTCTTAGCAGAGTCCCCGAAAGTCACTCATGTAACCGATTATGAAATAAAATGTCCTTTTGATTTGATTCTGCTGTGTACGTGTTGATTTTATTGGTTGATTTAGTTGGTTGTTTGCGCGCGATCATCAGTGATACAGCTCGGGTTTCCTGTGGATCAGGTTGTTTGCATACAACTCGGGCTTCCTGTAGCTCATCATTTTCGCCGCTGTGTAAAATTTTATTTTTCAGTCGTCGTCGAAAGTGCGAAATTGCATAGTAGGTCCATGACTGTGTTATCGATGTGGGCCTCGTTTCTCAGACGACTTCCACGCTGATGCTTGAGACCTCGGATTATTATTCTCGTAAAGGAATTTTTATTGACCCCAAAAGTATATGAATCTTTTGATAATTTGCTGCAATTCCTGTTTTGTAAATAGCAAAACAGAGCCAAAACAGAGCACATTCAAACAGTGGCGACAACGGAAAGAACTGTTCTGCGAGTCAGATCTAATCAGAAGTCAAAACAGAAACAGGATATTGGGCAGATTTATTGTCATGTGGAAAACACATTAACAGGCTCTAGTTTTAATTATCCCTAGGTGGTGCTTTTTCTGAAATGAAATAATGTTAACTGAAGTTCACTTATACAAAGAAAGGATGTAGATGAAATTATTCATTTGCAATATGCCACTGATATGCCTAATGCATTTCAATAGGATCCGTTTGTTTATATATTATGCTGTGTGTGAATCTCAGGGCTTTGCTCTTTAAACTTAGCAAGACTGAAACTAGCCTGAATTTCAGCCGTCTCCTAGACTGAAACACTCAAAGCGAGTAACCAGTAAATGGCCACATGAGTGGGCTACGGACTATAAAGGGTTAATATGCGACTTCCAACTTAGGTTTTCGTCGATGATAACACCTAATGACTAGTTTCTTTTCACCCATTCTCAGCTAACAGGGACCATTCGCAGTGTGAATAGCTCAAAAATAAAGTTTCTGCGATCCTCTTTTCCAGTTACAAATAACGAAAAAGATATTATTCAAACTCTATTTTTCTGAAATTTGGCGTGAAACTTCCCAGTGGTTTGTGAGTTACAGGCAAAAGTGTTAACCCCCTGCTCTGATAAAAAAATATATTATATTTTAAAAGAATGCTCGAAGAACGAATCATATTAGAGAATACATACCTTTGATAAAGGACTTGGGCATCATTTTTGGAATGGATGGGTTTAAAAAAAAAATATTACCTTTTTATTTACACAAATATAAAATTTTAATGAAAAAACTGCTTAGAAAATGACAAGTGCATTTTCCATTTCTTGTCAGCGTGACATTGAATTAAGCAATTTCTCTGCTATTTCTTGGCTTTGGTGACAAACACTTTTAAAACCTCTCAAACTCGAATGTTATACAACAAATTTTCCAATATTCATTTTATTTTTGATACTCTATACCATACATGACCAGAAAGGGCTCTAGATATGGTAACGTAATTTACAAGTCACAGTAACGTAATTTATGTTGTCACAATTTACTCTCTATCATTATTTTTATTTCATCTGGTTGTAAATAACACAAAAGGATCATGGTTTAAGCTTACATTATTGTGTTTCAATGGTTTAAAGTAACATTTCCAGAGAAAACTTGAAATATATTTGCATTTTAGTGTATTTTTGCAATAATTATCGAAATATGCATAACATAATACAGCTACGTTGCTGACGATAAACCTGAATTAAGTAAATTAATATTTCTTACACAAATGGGTAGTCGTGTAACCCTTTGCAACAGATACAATCTAATTTTCTTTGCTATAAAGGTAAATATACTCTTGGTAACGTAATTTACAGATAACGGTAACGTAATTTACATTGTCAAGATTTTACTCTATCGTGTTCTTTACAACTCTAAAGGAGAATATCAAGACATAATCATGGTTTAAGCTTACATTATTTGGTTTCAATGTTTTAAACTAACGTTTTTAAAGAAAACTTGAACAAGCTAAGTAATATTTTTTTTGTATTTTGCAATAATAATTAAAATGTACAATATATAATACAGCTACGTTGCTGAAAATAAACCTGAACTAAGCATATTAATGTTACTTATACAAATGGGTAGCCGTGTATACCCTTTGTAACAGATACAATCTAATTCCCTTGCTATAAAGGTAAATACTCTTGGTAACGTAATTTACAATCAAATGAAGTTTATGATTAATTTATATCGAGAATTATGAAAACGAGTAAAATAAGTAAAATCATAATAAAACGATGAAATAATTGTAAAAGATTAGCGTGATAAGCGAAACTAATTTGATTTACCTTACTAGAACGTAGTAATTGTTTTTTTAATCATCACATTTTATAGCATAATTGGCGTTGTTCAATTAGCTCCATCGTTGCCTCTGTTACTTTAAAGGTGCGTCCCGTTCTTCCAATGGATACCGGAGGCTCAATGACACAAAGAATACTTTGTTTTTTCACCCAAAGAACGTCTTTGGTGACAGGCCACTTGAAACTGTTGGCTGAAGTCTTTCCCTTGCCTTTTGTCATGAAGGACACCTCGACCTCTTCATCATCATCAATTTGTTGGACTTGACCAATGTACCAACTACCTTCATAGTCTGCGGCAACCCAGTCGTTGGCGTTAATGACAAGTTGATTGTCAAGAGGACCACTAACTTCGTTAAGGATGGTGACTGCTCCCCGGGACTGCTCTCCACCCACAGGTTGAACTAGCTTGGAATCCTTTGTCACTCAAGCTACTCAAGCAGTTGCTGCAGTAGCAAGAAGTATCTCTTACTTTTACTTGTTTCGCCGAAATACCAACAACAGAATGTAGTTTCATTGTGTTTGGTACCGGTGTCACATCCTTATATTTCCTTTCGAGGGTCTCGGTAGAACTTGTAGGTCATTGACGTGCTGTTTTCACTCTTTGAGGCCCACTTAAAGAATTATAATATGTTAAGGCCTGGTTCATTTAACGGAAAATAGATGTACGTTAAAAAATGTTTTCTGACAGAAATAACAGTTAAAAAAAAAAAAATTACACTGTAATACTAATATAAACTTCCTTAAATTTGTTAAGTGGATGGTTGTGGTATCACGTGATCGATGACGTCATAATTATATAAAATCGTTTAAGTGAAATGCGGCTGCGACGATAACATATGAATTTAAAGTAACCCTGCTAAAACATTACTCCTCCCGCAGTGTTTCAGATCACGCTTAGAAAACATGACTATCATGTAAAGATAAGGAGGTATTAAGGGTACAAAAAGTCACGTGACCTATTTTGCATATGTTCGCCTTAATTACTCGTTAACGAAACATTGTAGTCATCTTTTCTAAGTTGATTTAGGTAAAAGGCTTCAACCTTAACTAAACATATCCACTCATCATCCTAGCTGTTTTAAACTCGGAGCCGCGTTTTTGATTTACTGATTTCGTGTTCTAAGTCACGTGACAGATCACGTGACAGGTTTTACTACACACAAACCACTTAAAGTAGTCAAGAATGGCGATACCTAGTATCGTGAGAAACTTGGCGTACTTACCATACTCGGCTGTGCTGAAATAAGGAAAACAGTTTTTACACGGAATTTGACCCCTGAACCAGGCCTTAACATGCTTGCTTGAGAAGTCATATATTGGCATCTTGAATGTTGACCTTGCCAGTCTTGACTGCCTCGTCTGCCATTCGTTTTGCGGTTCCACCGACTCCATCACAAGGTCCCTTTCCATGCCCCGCTTCAAAATAATTCCACACAGCTGGAACTCCAAACTCACTCCTGTGGTTAGCTACAACACCCCCGGGGGGGGGGGGGGGGTACTCCTGTTTGTGACGTATTATGTATGTGCCGCCCGGGTGGGTCAGGGTTTTGAGCTCAGTTTGGGCAGGTAGGGTCAGGGTTTTGACCTGATTTGGGCAGATCAGGGTCAGGATTTGAGTATAATTTGGGTGCAGTCAGGGTCGGGGTTCAGTATTTTTTAGGCAGTTCATTTTTTTTAGCTACTATGTCAAAAAAAGACCTTCTGTTGCCGCATTTTTATCGCCTGCCCACATGCAAGCACTGAGGTTCCCATACATCGTGACGCCGCTAATTTTATCTATGTACTTCATCTGCTGATTTGTTTACCCAATGCCACGTCTCGACTTGAAATGTTCCGTATTTTGCATGAAATCCCGGTACACGGTATACCGGCCAGGATATATATCCGACCGTGTTTTGAAAACAATTTAAAGAAGGGGCAATCAGGTTTTTTTTTCCCAAAAAGGGGGGCAATCAGGGTTTTGGAGCTCGGATTGGGTCAAACAGGGTCATGGTTTGAGCCTCTTGGCCTCACATACATACCCATTTTTCATGTAAGTACCCCCCCCCCCCCCCCCCGGACAACACCGAAGATGGTCTTGTTTCGATATTGCGAAGTGGGGCTGTCTGTCCAGTAATGAATGTACTTCAGCGGCGAAACCAAACGCTTCAACTCTGGAACCAATTTCTTGAGGATTAGAAATACTGATGTTGAGTTGTGGGATAGCTCGTCAGATATGTAGACGAAGCTCTTGTGCTGTAAGTTCCCATCGCCATCTTTCCAATAAGCCACGACAGGGTGAAGGCTGACCATTGTGCTATTCCAGTAAGCACTTTGGACCTCTTCACAGGCCTGACAGAGATAGTTCTCGGCAAAGTCCATCTGAGCTATAACCTCACCCTCGGGAAGGTTATTTTTCAAGCCCTTCAGCTGAACATACTTATCTCGCACTCGATCCGCGTGCTTTCTGAATTCGCGCACTGCCTCTTCTACGACTGTAGCAAAGTCGGCCTTCGAAACATCAGTTTTGACGATTTTCATGCGTTTTTTTGATGTCTTGGTCATCCACGCGTTTCCATTGCTCATATCCTATCACTGTTCTCTCAAGACCAGCGAGTAGTTCTTTTACTTTCTCGTCATCATTTTCGCCAATAAACTTATCAGGGTTTACAGTGTTTGTTGCTCCCTCGCTTTTCAGAGCACGCAGCATTAACGCAAGGTTTTGGTGGCGCTGACAAAGGCAGGTATTACGTGAAGTGAAGGATGCCAGCATTATATGACCAGGCCTGAGTCTGCAAAATGTTGCACGTGACATATTTTCGTTTGGATATTCAGCCTGGTATTTGGCGTGTAAATTATACAAGTAATAGCACAAAATACGTTTCTGCACCTTGACCCCTTCACATTTCTTTACGTCATTCTTTCCTGGCATCATACGGCTGTTATCATCCCGTTCTAAGAAAACTTTAACTTGCTCTTTGGTGGCTTGAAAGAGTGCAAGGAGGCGCATTTTCTTCTGAACAACACAGGACTTACTCCTCGACTGCATTAGACTGTTCCTGGCGATTTTAGTTTCCTTGCTCATCGCCCTAATAAGCCTATACTTCTTCACGATTCTCCCAGAAATGATGTTTCGAATAATCTGCTTGCTGCTGGTGCTTTTATTTGATTTTTTTGACTCGCGTATTTCGTCTACCAGGACATTGCTGAATAGAAGCCTCTTTTTCAAGGAATTTGCCACTCTTTTCGGACGCAGGCCTGCTTCTTTGAGCTGTTGATTGGTTCTGCTCTTTGGCGTCATATCTTCGTGCTCTCCCGTCTTTCTACCAGTTCCTTTTCTCTCAAGCCTCTCGTTTCTTTTTCTCACTCGCTTATTTATTTTCTCTAATTTCTTTATGCGCTGCTGGAGTGCGGCTTTACTTGTTTCCTTGCTAGTTTTGCTGCTTGCATTTTTTTCCTTGACTGACTGAAATCAATACGTACCATCAATCTCTTATGTGAAGTAGTAGGCTTTGAAGACTCGCTTGTTTCATTATTTTTGTTTTCTCGTGATATTTCTCTACGTCTAGTAACACTTTTCATGATCGCCTCTCTTCTCTTTTGCAATTCAGATTTAGTAAGATCAGTTGTGCGGCGATAATATTTCTTTACCCGGCTAACTTCTTTTTCGAGATACGATGTACCCTCTTTGGCCTTTTTTCGCTCTCTATACGCCTTCTGGATCTCTCGTCGTGACTTTGCCATAGCTGTGGACGAAGATTACCTAGATTAAATATTTAATTGTGCGATTTTTACTCAACCCTTTTCAGCCCGAATAGGTTTAAAATAAGCAAAGGAAGGTAAAATTTCCCTCCTGAGTTGAAATTTGCTTTTATGTCGGTGTTTTAAATTCACTATTTCCTTTGAAATAAACAAAATAAGCCATAAATAAGGAAAATTAGATAAAACAGAACACAGATGATGTCTTTATCTCTTTTCTATTACTTACATTGGTCCTACAAGCCTTTCATCTGCCAATAAGCACTATGCTATGTAAATTACGTTACTTTGATCTGTAAATTACGTTACCGATAAACAAACCGCGGCCGAAATATAGATTTCTTTGAAGAAATCAATGATGCTGTCCGCTTTTGGCATCATTAGTGCCACTATAGTTAACATAATAAAATTAAATGATTTAAGTTATATACTTACCTCAAAATATAAACAAAAAGCTGTGTTGATTCTACAGTTTTGCTGAAGAGGATTTCTTGTTGAAGTGTACGTGTCGGCACGAGGTTGAAAAGAGGCTAGACGTTGCGACATCAGGATGTTAAATTCAAGAATAGGATGGTAACCTTTGAACGCAAGCTGGTATGACGCGAATCTACCACGCGGTGGTGTTATATATCCTCCTAGAAGTGGTCTTGCGTCATTTCCTGTAAATTACGCTACGGTAACGTAATTTACTGTCCCAAAAAAATTAGCCCCTACCGATGAACAACTCTTCAAATTTTTTTCTTGAGTGTTACAGCAGGCCCTGAGTTATGCTTGTTGCATTGAAGAGTATCCATAGTAAGGGGGAAAACGCTAAATACATCGCTGGTTAAGACAATTTGTACAGGACAGTATTCGATCGAGGACATGGTAACGTAATTTACCTAAAACCAGGCGACAAGGATACTTGATGAAATTTAGATAAGGATAGACGCGTTCAAGGCTTACAGCTCCTGGATTTATTTACTTGTGTGTAAGATATATCAACAGGCATAACCTTGAATATAATCGCTAGTACGTAAATTGCCATAAAATTCATTTGAAGTTTGAATTTTTGCCGTGCGACAGCCTATTTTTAGCCACTTAAGATAACAAAAATATCCATTAAAAAAGAACGCGAGGGATCTTCACAATCAAAATTTTTCAGGGTAACCTATTATATGTCAAGGACAAAAAATAAAATGTAGTTTGGCATTATAGATAGCGACATAATTTTTTTTATGAAAGAAAAGTGGTGCGACAGCAATGGTCCCTGTTAGCTGAGAATGGGTGTTTTACGCGTTTGAGCTGCGTATTACCTATAGTACCAGTGGGGTCTGTAATTAAATTACTCAGTCGATTTCGTGATGCCACAACTACATATTCGCTTTTCACGACATTAAGGCTGAGTCGATTTGATTTAAGCCAATCGTGTAAACGATCTAAATCGGCATTTAATTTATACTCGATTATGGTCAAATCTCTGTTACTATAGGTTAAGGATGTGTCGTCTACGTAAAGTTTAGGAATGGAGTCCATCAGGCAGCTCGGGAGGTCATTGATATAAACAAGAAAAAGTAAGGGTCCCAAATCGGACCAGTGGTACTCCACACTTCACCTCCCCACGGTCTGATAGCACTCCATTCACGAAACAGTGTTGATTACGCTATGTCAAGTATGACTTAAACCAAATATTTTCCATATTTCTAATACCCAGACGATTCAACTTTTGTAAAAGAATGTTATGGTCTACCGTGTCGAAAGCTGTTTTTAAATCTAAAAACACAGCAATGTTAAAATCGCCCTCGTCCACATTATTATACCAAACCATTGTTGCCTTTAACAAGGCAGTTAGTGCTCAGAAAGATGATTATTTTCCGATAAATATTCATAAAGCTGTATACGAATATCAATTTTTCGAACACTTTTGAGACAACCGACAGAATTGAAATTGGTCTATAATTGCTTCGATCTAACCGATCGTCGGCTTTAAAAACTGGAATTATTTTGGCTATTGGTCTGGAAAAATACCAAGTAACAGGGATTTATTAAAAATATTAGTCAAAGATAGTGATATAACAGGTGCCTTGAAAGCCCTGGCTGGATCAAGGCCTGTTGCCTTGTTCGTTTTTAATCCAGAGATCAATTTCAAGACATCGTCAACATCTCTGTTTCTAAATCAAAAAACAGATTTTGTCTCATTTATAAGACCCCCCCCCCCCCTTTCGGGATTAACATTCATAGGTGCATTACAAGAAGCAACTCAACAGAATCACGTGAACAAGGTTTGACGTCGAAGCTTCCCAAGTTATCTATCACCAAATTTAATGAGCGTACTCCAACTGGCTTCCCTTTTGGAACAAGTACGAGGCCTATCTCAAAGAGCTCGTGGAGCCCAAGGCGAGGGAGGACATTGACGGGCTGCAATTTAATACGGAAGGCTACGAGAGAGCCAAAAATATACTCAAGGCCGAGTATGGGAACACGAGCGAAATCGTCAATGCGTACATGTATGTGTAGAATATTATGAATTTGCCAGTGTCAACGGGCGCGCAACCTGCGAAGGTGCACGCGCCTTCTACAAGTCCTTGTTATACAATGTGCAATCGCTGGAAACGTTGGGCCAACTGAACATAATTAACGGGAACACTAGAGTCGTGCTTGACAAGCTCAAAGGAATCAAATCAAATCGCGGCCCTAAAAAAGTGGAGAGACATTAACCCTGTGGAAGAAAGTGAGTATCCGAATGCCGAGAAGTCCGCCCAACAGAAACGTGCAGAGGGAAATCCAACTCGCTCGTGTCTCTACCACACGGAGGAACGCGAGGAACGACGACGTGAGTGTGTCTACTGCGAGAAAGCAGACCACATGTCGACCGATTGCAGAAAAGTGATGAGTGCGGACGAGCGAAAAGGGAAACTAGCGCAGAAGAGTATGTGCTTCAACTGCACTGGCAGCCGGCACAGAGCAACGGATTGCAGAAGTACGGTGCGATGTCAAAACTGTGGACAACGACACCACACCTCACTCTGCAACAACCAACAACAAGAACAACGCCAAACGGGGGTGTCTATGCTGACGGTGCGTCCTCGTGAAGACTCACCAGTCATCTACCCGGTGGTCGTCGTGAGAGTCAATGGGATACAGTGCAGAGCCTTGCTGGACACGGGAGCCGGCACCTCGATCCTATGCCTCGACCAAATTTCAAAATGCGCTAGGCGTGCGGCCGAACGCCGTGACTAAGACCAAGAGAGTTGACATGTTGCTTGGATCGACGACTCGGAACTTTGAAATCTACAATGTGAAAGTGACATCGGAAGCGGGAGATGACGCGATGGAAGTGGATCTCACGAAAGTGAACCAGCGGCAACTGTTGGAGATCTACAACACACACTACGAGCAGTTGATGCAAGATTTTCCGCACTTGCCGGGCAAGCGATTACGCCACAATCAAAACAAACGCGCAAACCAAAAGTAGGGTGGCCAGGGGAGCCCATAACAGAGAAGACGCACCTGGGATGGACGATCATGTACTCGGGAAAAGCAACCAGCCATCATTTACTCTTGGCCCAAGAGGCAACGGTAACAACGGGGTCAACAGAGAAGTGAAACAGGCGCCAGAGAAAACCGGAGAACCGAGCAGCCAAGTGAGACCAGAGAAAGCGCAGGAGGCGGCAGATATCAGCGCTGCTAACAAGTTCGGTGCCAGAGCGGACCGAGCGTTGCCTCCTTACAGCAAACCTGCAGTGACAAGCCACCGCCAGTGGCCGCACCAGTGAGACAGAAGTGTGCGGGAGTGCAATCAGCAGTTATGTTCCTCGATTCAGCAACATAGACGGCGGCGGCCAGTAGATGCTTGCGCACTTCTACTGGAAGTGTGAATCGCAGCCGGTAACCTCGCAGGAATCGTCTGCAGAAATAATCGAGAGTCCAGCGGTCGACAGTGATCCGAGAGGAATTTGTAAGTTCGTTAAAGGAATTTGGGTACTACTTCTAGGGCTCATTCTTGTTAGGGGAGTGCGGCAACCCAACGTGAGCAATGGGGGCAAAGGAGTAACCGACTTAGCGAAAGCAGTTCTGAATCAAGCACTAGCAGGAGAGTTTAACAGTGCGAGTGTCTTCGCAATACAAGCGTGCGGTTCGTCCCACCTTTATAGCGATGTTTCGTGTTGATAAACATTGCAATTGTTGCTGTGCCAACCATGATTTGTAAAGCTGGCTTTTTATTACGAACCAATGCCTCTCTGGTTGGCACATTAATGACAATAGATGACGAATACACGAAACATCGCTATACTAGTCACAGAATGAGTCTGTAGTATAAAAACGGTCAAAGTTTCCGCAACAATGTTTTCTCGTTTGCCCAGGCCTTTAGTTACAGAACAATTTAAAATTTAGCAAGCAAAGATGAGACCAGCGAGAAAACAAAGACCGAGTAGAATTTTCTTTTGCGGTTGTTGTTGTTATCATGAGTAACACGCAGGAGCTTCCATCGCACGTATTAGGGTATGAAGTAGTATTGGGCTCGCATATATCACGCAGTACTGATCACGCAGTATGGTACTGAGCTCGCATATCATGCAGTAGACCTCGCATATCACGCAAGAGATCACCCAAGAGTACTGACCTCGCATATCACGCAAGAGATCACCCAAGAGTACCGACCTCACATATCACGCAAGTGATTACCCAAGAGTACTGACCTCGCATATCACGCAAGAGATCACCCAAGAGTACCGACCTCACATATCACGCAAGAGATCACCCAAGAGTACTGTCACCGACCTCACATATCACGCAAGAGATCACGCAAGAGTACTGACCTCGCATATTACGCAGGAGCACCGATTGCGGGTATGAGACGTTTCACGTAAGAGTACTTATCTCGCGTATCAGATATTTTTAACTTCTTACAAACTCCCGGGCACGTGGTTGCTCGAAGCAAGGGTAAGCGCTACCCCGGGGTTCAATCGCTATTCCGAGGGTAAACTGTACAGAATACAATTACATATTTAGCGCTATCCTAGGGATAGAGTGACCCTTGCTTCGAATAACCGGGTCCTGGTTAATAAGAGTTTACTGATCTAGAAATGTATAAAACATTTTATTCAAAGATAGCGTACACAATTTTCCATTTACATTCGTACCAACTACTATTCTATTCAATTATACTCGATACTATTTATCAGTTACCAACTACTATTCTATGCAATTAAACTCGATACTATTTATCAGTTACCAACTACCATTCTATTCAATTATACTCTATACTATTTACCAGTTAACTACTACTTTTCCGTTTAATTGAAGTCTATTCAAGTTATTTCTACTTAAAAGCCAGCGTTTCCATATACTTACATATAGAATGAAATTACTACATACATGTATAGCAATCCTACAAATTGTTAAAAAGCGTTTGGAAAGATAAAGATTCTGATTCAATGAACTGTTTTTCAAAAAATATCCCTGTATGTATTACCATGGACCTTATTCACACGGCGGCCATGTTTAATCCCAGGAGTATAAAAACCTTTGTTTTGCACGCGTGAACTCGTTCTGAAACTGCTCAGTACGAGGCTACACGTGGGAAATCTATTGTTTCAAGCCAACATGGCCGCCGTGTGACAAAAGCCCATTGAGATAACAAAAGTTCGACAATACTTTGCTGTGACTCTTTCCTGCATTTTATTTTCCTTTTATAATAAGAAAATGAGTCAAAATAATATATATATATAAAACGCAGTGTACGTCAGGTTTTCAATAACATTTGAAGTAAGTGGCAAAACTTGAAGAGTAGGCGGCGAGCATCGAGCGCCATTGGCGCAAATATCTAATTTTGGGGGATTTTTTCAATCAAAGTAGGCGGCGATTTCATGTAAAATACCCGGCGAGATTCGCTGGCTGCCGGCTTCTATTGAAAACCCTGAGTACGTGGACTGCTGAATATAAAAAAGTTAGTCAGAAATAGTATTTTTCTAGTCTAATTTTGATCGTATCTTGACGCCAGCAAGCTTGCAGTTCCATTTCTTAAGTAACACTTTATCTTCTTGGCAAGCTGGCTTCTGTCAAGTACAACCATGGTTCGTACAGCTTCAACCAAGCAAAATTCAAGAACTTTTCAAGAACAAACTATAATTTTCAAGTATAACACTTCCAGCGTTGGGAGGCTGCTAGACAGCATTACATTTGCCAACTATATATTTTTTCTTATCGTACATGTAGTTTTTATTTCTAAAAAATGTGCTAACTAAGAATTCAAGGACTTTTCAAGGACATTCTTTTGATTCACAAACTGTACGACGAGAATCAAATTCAAGGGCTTTTCAAGACTGTACGAACCATATAGAGTGTACGCAGGTTGTTGACCAATATGGCCTACAAAAGGTTCTGCGTGGCAGATTATGTCTAGACTTTCTGGCTCTGCTTCATGCAGGCATGATTTATAACTGTTTAACAGCTCATATTGTAAAAATGCATGTTTAACTGCATAAGGATCAAAGGTACCCCTTGGACAACTCGTGGATGAGACCAGTAGCATGTTTTGTTGAAAATCAAACACAGTCAGCCAAATGCTAAGCTGCATAAACTTAGGTCAAGTAAAGTTGGGGACACAAAGGCAGAAATCCGAGATGGCAACTAAATTGTAACAAAAGCATAACATAACTTGTTTTGTTTAATGCAATTAAGTTCAAATTGATATAGGTTGGATAAATGTGTTTTTGATGTTTAAAGCCTGGTTCACACTAGTGACGCAAGCATAACTGCAAGCAATATACGCATATGCAGTGCCATAACTAATAACCACAATTAAGGCACTACATCTGCACATGTTGCTTGCACTTATGCTTGCGTCACTAGTGTGAACCAGGCTTAAGGTTTATTGATTACATGAGATTAAGCACAACATTCCAAGGTTGAGTTTTTTTTGTCAATTAATAAAATAAACTTCCCTTAAATAAAATAATTTCCTCTCATTTATCCTCCGATACACATGGGTATTTTGTTGTTGTTTTTCTGGGGGAGGGGGCTAGGGTTAGGTTGCTCTTCCATTTCCTTTGTGAACCCTGAAAGCTCCTCTACCTTTCATAGAAAAACTGACACAATCAGTCTACAAGTCAGTGCGTCGTTTGACCAAATCTTTCATTTTATACATGCTCATCAATGAAAGTTGTCAAATCCGGAGTGACCTAATGGATACCTTTGATTAAAACTTGGTATTTCCATACATGTACATGCTATTTTTCTATAATCGTGATTTGGGATGTGTCGTTTTGTTATTTCTTACAACTGCTACAACAATTTTTTTTTGAATAAAATAAGTTGCATACATGCAGAATTCTGAAAAACAGTACTGTATTTTTTCTTCACTTCGATCTTGACCATTTTTATTGCAAATTTACTTCTATTAACTGCTATCATTCTATTCTTTATGGAACAAGCTTAGAAGCCTACCTGACAAAACTCACCAAACCCATTGTTACCCAAAGGGTCTTTAATGTTGGCCTGGAGGGGTTACTAATGGTTCAGCACTTAGCTGTTGACCAGGTCTAATAGGTGGACCAAAATCAAAGGAAATATGGCACTGTTGTTCAATGTTTAAGCCATTGAAATCTACGTTGATGGATATTGTAGAGCCTCCATTCAGACTTACACAAAACGACTGGGTATTTGTTGTGAATGATCTCCTTTCTCTAGGCCCTTCACTCGATGTTTGGCATCCCTTTGAAGTAAAAATAAAAGACTTTTACAAATAAATCAGGCATTTCATCAATTCTGAAAACAGTACAATGTATCAGGACTCAACATTGCTTGTCAGTGCAACTAAAACATGTTCGGTGACCAATTAGTCACCAACTCAGCTACTAAGGAGTTTACAGCCAAACTTGAGCCAGCAGTACAAGGTTGCGTATAATTATTATAGCCACTAGAGCTAGTGAAACCTCTGAATAAATATTCCAAAATTATCCCTCGTGTTTGTAGGTTATGAATATTTTTATGGAATATTTTAATGCTAAAGGTGTAATTATTTTAACTGCAACCCATGTACACTGACAAAAAGTAGTTAATAATTTATAATCAAACCAATTGTGTATTTTACAAACAAATATTCTTCCAGGTACTTAAAGTGCCTATGAAGTAAAAAAAAAAACGACCTAGTTTTTATTTTATTGTATTTAATTTTAGTCTCCCCTTGACATCTAGAAGAAATTGTTCATTGAAGTCGGACAAAAGGAAATAAATATTTCATTTCCGAGTTATAAAACACTGTATTCGCAGACATAGCTTTTGTGAATATCAATGTGCAAATCCCTTGATGTAATGCATGTGATTAGCATACCTTTAATGGCATATAAACTGTCATACGATTTTTGACAATTATGCCTGACTTCAACACACACACAAAATTCCCTCTCCAAATTGATTTTTAATTGCACAAAATGACTAAAAATAAGGGGAAAACGGGGTCGTTTTTTTTTCATTTCATTGTTATGAAATTGTCAAGGGCATCCAACGAAGTTTTCGGTTAAAAAGCTGTTCGGGAGAGTAAGTTAGCCTAAAACTTTCGGATTTGAAAAAATTGTCCCTAGAAAATTGTTTTCTGAAATACTGGCTACAAAATTTGTTTTCAATCCCTAAAAAATTATAGAAGAAAAGGGAGACTAAAAGGTTTCCCCTAAAATATTCGTACGTCCCAATTCGTCTGATCAATAGAGTCAGAACAACACATTTTCATTCCCTAAGAATTGCCTAAAGGAAAAAAGAATCCCTAAAAAAATCGTACCTCCACAAAATTTGCAACATGAAGTTACTTGGGCTAGAAAATTATTGTTTCTGTTCTATAGACTACTAACAAATTCGTAGGCCGGGAATATTTTGCCATAGTATTTTCGGTTGATGCGATTTCCACCTAGAAAATCCGAACAGCTAATAGCTTTCTAGAATACATCAAAAGACATACATGTAGTAGATGCCTTAAAATGGCTAGATAAGCTGCAGACAACTGGTTTCAAACGAATTTCAAAAAGTACTCGTTGGGTGCCCTTGAATTGTTATGGTTGGACTGAAAAACAATTTATTCTACCAGTGTATCATGAGTGTATGCTGTTCATACCTAACAGAGCTCCATGCAAATGGCTAACCAACTTCAAATGACAACTCTTACAAAAAAGCCCTATGCTCATGTGTGTGCAGAGCTCCCAACTCGTAATGTTTATATAACAGGGAGAATTACATGTCACTTTTAAAACAATCCTCTAAAGTGTACAGTGTACAAATTTGTACCTGTGTAAAGATGACGTGATCAACATCACTTGTACTTATGTGAGGTGCTGGAGGTACTGTCATTTCTCCCTCTTCTGCTTTTTTGTGTTTAGTTTCCACATGTTCAACAATATCCACAACTTTAGCTGGACCCTATAGCAAATTTTTTTTTATCATATAACTAATAATAACGACAACGTTTAGTGTCACAATCAAACAGCAACTGGTAACTAGCATGTCAACGAGGCCGGTAGGTCCTCTGGAATGTTGAAATTGAAGCGCCTGGGGAGATTGTGAAATGCACTGAACGAATGTTCAGTGAAACATTGCCGTTAATTTGCTATGCGCCTGGCTGGTCGTACTATAAAGAAAACACGTTTCACACCTCCTGCTAGCATTTCAACTTCGACATTCCAGAGGACCTACCAGCCTCTTTTTCGTGTTGTTACCGTGCGAGTTATGCATAGTGTGTATAAAACAGTCATATACTAGTTGTAACCCCTGGTCATGAAGTGCGGGCTTGTACAGGAATTTCATGAAAATAAGCGTTACTTAATGTTGGCTGTGATTTTAGTCCGGCACTGGTGTCGGTGAGCTCCCAAATTTATATCCCTGTTTTATACAACCAAAGGTTATACACCTTGAATAAAAGGCATAAACAGGAGTGTAGTACGTATTGGGGTACCCTTGCCCTCCTAGCAGAGCATTTCTACTATTAGGTATTTCCAAGAGTCGTTCGTGTGTGTGTCTCTTCGCGTAGCTGTTCTTATTTTCATGTAGCTGGCCTGTTTTCTTCGTGACAGATGAAATCTAATGGCGAGAGAACAAAAGAAGAGTCTCTGTTATGAGGTTGGGGACCCTTGGTATATTTTGCTGCCAATTTTTTAATAGTAATTCTACCAAAAATTAATATCAAATTATCGGGGGTCCTCCGAAATCTCCCGGGTCCTTATAGCGGAAAAGGGTCAATCGATGGTCAGTCACGCGATACAGCCATAAGACTATAGGAGCTTTAAAATAACCACAGCAGTAACGATAAATATAATTTAATGTTCAACAAAGGTTAATAACACAACAGTAGCAAACAAGTGAGTACGTCTGGTGGAAATAGGGTAGTCTGTTGTGAAGTCGGCATAAAAAGAAGTACCAGGTTGACAGCTCTCTTTGCGTCAAAACAGCTCAACCCCGTAATATTTTTCATGCTGACTTTGCAACAGACGAACAATCCTCTAAAGTGTACAGTGTACAAATTTGTACCTGTGTAAAGATGACGTGATCAACATCACTTGTACTTATGTGAGGTGCTGGAGGTACTGTCATTTCTCCCTCTTCTGCTTTTTTGTGTTTAGTTTCCACATGTTCAACAATATCCACAACTTTAGCTGGACCCTATAGCAAAAAAAATATTTCTCATATAACTAATAATAACGACAACTTTTAGTGTCACAATCAAACAGCAACAAAGTATAGACCCTATGCATAAGTCCTGGTAACTAGCATGTCAACGAGGCCGGTAGGTCCTATGGAATGTTGAAATTGAAGCACCTGGGGAGATTGTGAAATGCACTGAACGAATGTTCAGTGAAACATTGCCGTTAATTTGCTATGCGCCTGGCTGGTCGTACTATAAAGAAAACACGTTTCACACCTCCTGCTAGCATTTCAACTTCGACATTCCAGAGGACCTACCAGCCTCTTTTTCGTGTTGTGACCGCGCGAGTTATGCATAGTGTGTATAAAACAGTCATATATGATAGGGAATTACTGGACCATAATTAACATTCAAATATTTTGTAGAAAACATTTTACAATACAAACTAATGTAAATTTTAATATTGTTAAGTTATTGCACTTTGTCAGACATTGTTTTACTTTTATTACCAGCAATTTCGTTGAGGTGCAACCCTGAACGTTTCAAGTCTCGATTGGAAACTGCATTTAGCTGACCGTCAATCAAAATTTAATGAAGTCTATGGTGGACTCCACTTTGAATGATGGTCAGCAAAATGCAATTTTTCAAACAAGACTTGAAACTTTCAAGGTCACACTTCAACAAAAAGGGTAATAAACAAATTACCTGCTGATCACATTTATTTTTCAACTGCTGTTCACGTTGAATGGACTGCAATAATTTTCTTAAGTGCTTCTTGCTTGCTCTATCGTGGTGGCAATTTGAATTTCCATCAATTTCATTATCCAAAGTGCCAATGTTGTGTTGTGTGTGCAATCCTTCATTACACTTTACAGCACCAATTGCCATATGAGAATTAGCACTAAAAGCTGAGGTCTCTGCAGTAGAGTTCGGCAAATGTTCTTCACTAGCATAGTGTCCAGGCTGATTTGACATGCTCTGAAACAAGTCAGAAGATCAACCATTAGCTTTCAGCCTTTCAATGTGAAATATGTACTGTTGAAGATGATGAGATATACATGTATGTGAGAAACAACTAGCTTAAAGTGCATATGAAGCGAAAATAAAGTTGATCTAATTTTTAAATGCTTTTGAAATGAGGAATACTGACATTTTTCGTTTGTCAACATCTCATCTCGTTTCAGAGATATTCAGGTTTTTATAATATGCAAATGAGATGACCATGAGACATCATGTTGGTTGCACAGCCTTGGAGACAAATCACAAAATGAAGAATATCTCTGAAAATATTGGGTAAAAACTATTGAAACTTTGCACATGTGTGGTACTTTGGAAAATACACATCATTGTACAAATTATATTGTTACCATGGAAACACTCTCGCCCCAGGCTTCCTCTACATTTAAATAACAAAAAAATATCTAATTTCTCCTTTGTCAAACACAATTTTTTTTGGTGTGGATCCAAAATACGATTTGGAACAATGTAGGCATTGTACAATGTATGTGAGTAGTTTAAGCAACTTAGTTTTTATAACAAGGAAAGAAATTGGAATTTTATGTTCAAGGTGCATAGGGCCATGAGTGTTTCCATGGCAACACCATAATTTGCAAATGATGTGTACTTTCCATAGTGCCATACATGTGCAAAGTTTCAATTCAATAGTTTTTACCCAATATTTGCAGAGATCTTCTTCATTTTGTAATTTGTCTCCAGGCTGTGCAAACAATATGATGTCATAGGTCATCTCATTTGCATATTACAAAAACCTGAATATCTCTGAAATGAGATAAGATGTTGACAAACGGAAAATGTCATTATTCATCATTTCGAAAGCATTTTAAAATTAGATCAACATAATTTTCTCTTACTATGCACTTTAAAGTTTATTTCAATATCCAGACAGAAGATAGTTTAGTTTGGTTACATGTGATTGAGATAGAGATGAGATACATGATGCAATTGTATGTGTAAGTATTTAATTTGTTCACATAGAAAACCCACTTGTTTCATGAAATGAAAAGAATGTAGTCTATGAATATTCCAATAATCAGGCTCTCCTGGCATGTATACCTCTTGGCTTTTAAGGATGATGTAGGATATACAGTGTATGGTTAAATTTCTGGCTAATGAAGCATTTTATTTAAACTGAAAAACTAATTTACCTGTAGGTAATTTTCATTTTTATCATCTAGCTTATATTTATAAACCTATATTTATAAAGTATTTTCTCTCCCACCTATTATATGTAACATATTGCTTTAAATTATTGTATTTACATGAATGTTAACATGCAGCAAGAATAGTATAGTGAATGTCTAATTAAGATACCTCAGGTCTGACTGGATCATTTTTAGAGCAAACAAACAAATGTTTGTCAAGGTCATTCCTTTCAACATTCCTGCCACAACCTTTGGGGTACATCACATGGACTTTAGGGCATTTACAGAGGTGACCCTAAAATGATCAAAATTGATGATTTAATAGTATAGGCCATTCCAGCAGCTGAGTGTCGATCGATCAACTGTGGTCCACCCCAATTGAACAATCAACCCACCCCTTGGTCGATGGTGATTGGCCAATCAATCAACTGTGGTTGACCGTAGTTGATCGTGATTGACCGTAGTCAGTCGACAGTAGAAACAAATCATGGAATACATTATAATAGACAGCAGGAATAAATAATGGAAATAAGATAAAAAGTCCACATATCCCAGGGAAGGCAAATATGAATATTCAAAGTGAGTTGGACTAGTCCACATATCCCAGGGAATAAGATAAAAAGAAGAGAAAACAAGTCCTAAAACAGGCAGCATATGTAGCCCTGCTGCTTGCAGCAAGTTTACATTTATCATCTTCCTTGCACACATCTCATATTTGCAGAGTGTCTGCCATGTTGAATGCAGCACCCACTTTGGAGACTGCATGGGGACAGTTGCTACTCCCTGAAGGGGGTGTCATGCAATTATTGGCAGAGCATATACATGTAGTTTTACTTCATGGTCTTGGAAGCCAAAAAGCCTAATTAATAGACAAGGTCTCCCTTCATTTTTGGGACGACAAGAATGGTCTCCCAAAAAAATGAAAATCTCTCCTCCTTTTGAAAACAAGGGAGACATGCGCCCCATATTTTAAAATCAAAAGCAAGCCCTGCATTAGAGCTCAAATCTATTGATATGGCCTTTCAATGCAGAACTTGTGCTGTGAGAGGAGTGTATTAGCCAAGTTGACTTAATGAACATGTGAGAAGGGTTGAGAGTATAAACAAGGAAGTCAGTGTGACAGTAAGGAAGCTGAAGACAAGCTGATGCAGATGTTGAATGCTAAAATTTCTGGCTAATCAACAGAGGTTTCAGAGGATGAACAGAGCCAGATACAGAACATGTTTTACATGTGGTAAGCCTAGGAGTGCAAATCCAAGTCAGTGATATATACCACCTTGAATGTTCGTGGACTCCAATCCCTGGAGCTACAAATGTACATGTAAGGGCTTTCATTCTACGAATTTCAATGGTTTTCATGTTGTTGTTGTTTTTCTGTAAGATGGCAAAAACAAAATACAGCTGGGGTTACATTGTACATAATTAATGTGATGAAATTTGACATCATAGAAATTCGTATTATTTATTTATTTTGTGTGTGTGTGGGGGGGGGGGGGGGGGGGGAGATGGAGTCCCTGAGATAAAAATGTAATTCAACACACACATGTAATTATCACAAGTGTGCATGTGGTTTTCAATTCCCAATAATGGATTTGTTTTCCTTCACCTGCTTCATTTTAACTGAATTAATGTAATTTGTAATGCTTGTGGTTTAAAAAAAAAAGTACCTCAAAATAATTAAAACGTTCAATGTTCCAGCATGCAAGGAATGTGTTTGAAGTTGCAACACATCATTGTCTAATTGTAACACTTTACTTGATGTGGAAAACAATTTCAGCCATCAAACTTGAATGGCAAATGAATTGCGGTTCAAGGGTAAGTTTTAATAATAATAATAATTATAATTATAAGTAATTTATATCTATAATTATTATATATTATATAAGTTTTCAGTTAAGCTGTTTGAATGAAGATAGCATTAAGATAGAATGAAGACAGATCATGGATTAACATTGACCATATCTGTACAGATGAATTTGGCAGAATAATCGATAGAAATTATATAAAAATATAATGGTCTATATAAATTTAGCATTTCACTAAGTTGTGTATTTATCTTAGCAACCTCAAAACGTTTTTCATTGTAAATTACACCGGGATATATAACTTTGTGAGCATGTATACCATGGAAAATAAAAGTTTGTCAAATTAAATGTCATAGTTGCAGCTTTCACTACCTCTGATTTTATTATATTTTATTTTCTGTGTTGGTGGCCAGCTGCCAAATGCCTCAAGCCTGTTGATGGCTTGCCACCCGGCATTTACTGTTGGAGGCACCAAGCTGCCCAATGTTTAGCCATCAAATTTTGGTGGCTCTGGTGCCGCCGACGGTTGCAAAGTTTTTGAGCAGGACTGTATAACAACCAAACGGACATGATGGAAATTGGGATGTGTCAACTCAGTCAAGTTCCCAATTTCATATAACTTACATAAATTTATGTACGATCGTAAAACTATATTCTTACCTCAAGATCTTCTAAAAGTCCATTCCAACTACAGCCTCTTTTCTTATGTCTACACAAGACATTAAAAGACATGATGGTGTTCTTGGCAAAAGTGTCAGGAAACAACTGTACGAAAGAAGAAGAGTTTTCAATGAATAACTAGAAAATGAAGAAAAGGCATGCATCAAGTTCAATACTACATTAAAATTAAATTGTGTGAAAATGGGGCATCAGTGACAATAATTATACTTTGCCTTATTTTAAGAATAGGAAAACTTGCATTTTCTCTTCTCACTAGTTAAGATCATCAGCAGAGCCTTTCAGATGAAAGAGGATTTTATGACAGCTCAAAAAAGCAAGTAATCAAGCCGTTTCTACAGAAAACAATTGTTTGTTATTTTGAGGAGGGGGGGGGGGGGGGGTGGGGGGTGGGTAAGAAGGCTATTTCGAAGAGTGCATGCACACACTGTTAAGTTTTGGTGGGAAATGTGTTCTGAAGATAAAATAAGACTCTAAGGAGGATTATTTCTCTTTCACCTTGGAACCCAAGCACATACATCCCAGCCACTTTTTGGACAAATTTGATAGGAAATATAGGCTGTGTAAGTTCTAAATATAGGAAAATATAGGATTTCCCCCAAAAATATAGGCACTTTATAGGAGCTAAAATAGCTTTCAAACAATAAATAGTAAACAATAAACACACAATTTTTAAAACATGTGAACTTTTAATGTGTTTGATCAAACCAGTTTTTTTTTATTGATAGGAAAGAATTTTGCTTTTGTTAATTCACAACAAAAATGCTAAAAAGTGCAAAATATAAATGCATCACTCGATCAGCATACATGTACATCCTTTTTTTTGTCTTTAACAACCTCTTTTTATTTTCTTTAATAAATTTTACAAAATTACACATCTACTAACACTAAACTATACACAAAATAACTAAAAATAAAACACTCAAATTTACGCTACGTTTTTCTAATTACTTATTTATTGCCATTAGAATTGTGTTCCATTTCTTATAATGTGAAAGGAGTTTATTTCTTTTTTTGGCGATTTTTAATTCAATTTTTTCTGAGTATCTTAATAAGTTCTTAAAAAGAGTGATAGACAGAATTTTTTTTTTCCTCTAGCTTTATAAAGACACATTTTATATTCTAAAACAAGAGCCCATCTGGGCTTTCACTCGGGCCACATGAGATTGAAGATGAAATACACTTTCATTTGAAATCCTCTTAGTAACAATTAAGTCGTGCTTTAATTCGCCAGTGAGAACGTCATAAAAACGCCTGGTCTATTAATTGCTTTTATGACATGACTATGATAACGCAGGATTTGAACAACAGAATACTTGCAATTCAAGTGGCCTTGTGCACGGAGTTGGTGTACACGAGCGTAACATAAAATTCTAACGCTACGTTTTATTATTTTTCTCAAAATCTAAACATCCTATAACCCTAGGACTTCAGAAAATAAAACTTCAGTCTAGGTGCACAGAAAAACGAACAAAATACTTTCGAAAACGGTTTTATTTGAAAAAACAAACGAATTTGTTCGAATTCTGTCTGAAAAAGTTCGTCATTTTCCACCCGATTTTTACTCCACATCACAATGAATTTTTATCGTTTAAGAAATATCGGAGAAGAAAATTTGCATATGTACTTCTTTGTGAAGTGCACTTGAAATTCGCCACAAAACGTTGTGGTTTTGTTGTACTTTATGCTTTCTTCAAAGGAAATATCAGCCAAAAACTAGCGTTAGAAAAAAATCAATGTCGGAAAAAAACTCTCGTTCCAAGCTTTCATCGTGCCTTTTTTGCCTTTGATCACGCAAATCACGCATTTCGCGCCAATCGCGCCCTTTTTCCATCGCGCCAATCGCGCCCTTTTTCTATCGCGCCAATCGCGCACTTTTTCCATCGCGCAAATCATGCAAATCGCTCCCGAGTTAGTAGATTGTAATCGTAGGCTGACATGTTTGTAAAATACAAACAGTAAATACAAAATGTGCATCTTAAAACATAGCGGCTTTTTTGCTTGTATTTTATAAACTCCCAAGTACAGCTCTTGCGAAATAAAGCGGGTGAAATAAACCCTCGTTTTGTATCAAAGATTTCTCATTTGTGGTGTGCACGATGCTTCCAAAACTTAACGTCTTTGTTTCCAAAGAAAAACACACTTCCTTTGTTTAGCTTGGAAAAAAAGAAAAGAAACTAAGCTCAGTTTTACATAAAGACTACGGCCCATTCAACCCCCGTGGGAATTCTTCAAAGTTGGAAGTTGTAAACAACTCAATTAGTATTGTGACATCACAGACAATTTAGATTGGCACGTGCAAAAGATCAACTCACTGAAAGTGAAAGGTCTTTCTTGGAGTTACTACATAATATTTCTTGGATTCTAGTGTGCTGGAGTTTAACTTGAATGAACTTCATCGCATTGTGAATTAAGACGGTCGATCTGTGCACATTTTAAGGCTGATTTCCATCGGATCACAAAGATAGCAAAATTTTCATAAAGCAATAATAAAATTTCTGACAAAGCCGTAAGCGACTAGCCATTAAAAAACATTCATTTGTTGAATATACATTTAAGTCATAATCTTGTCATTCAACGTTAACACTCAAATTTAAGTGATAAAATGAATAGTTTCACATTGATGTAAATATATTTATTGGCAAAGTGATAGCAAAAAGTGCAAAAAAGGCAAAAAGTGCGCGATGGAAAAAGTGCAAAAAAGGCAAAAAGTGCGCGATGGAAAAAGTGCAAAAATGGCAAAAAGTGCGCGATTTGCGCGATCTGCGCGATTTGCATGATTTGCAAAATAGAAATTGAGCGTGCCGGAAGGCACGATTGGCGCGATTTGCGCGATGAAAATTCACTCTGAAATTGAGAGGTTTTGTTACGCGGCTTTCACGTTTTTTCTGTTGAGAACGGTTGATATTTTTATTCTCAGCGCCACGTTATTCCCTCTTTCGAAGATAAAGATTCACATTCGAGAAACTACATCAAACTAAGGTCAGAGTGGTTGGAATTTAATAACATTCAATTAAATAACGACAAAGTTACAACAATTCTAAAACAAATTTTGTCTATATTTTCTCCATTTTCGTCGTGTACACCAACTTCGTGCGCGAGGCCAAGTGTATAAATGCAATACAATGACATATTCAGACTTTGAATTCGATTGAAAATAGATCAAAAACTCGGGGAAATGTCCGGCTAAAACTGTATGAATAAATGTGAAATGAAACATAAATTTCATAGCAAGAAAAAAATTGTAATTCCTAATGAGAAAGCTCTTCTAAGTCCGCTTCTCAAATTCACAGACTGTTTTACAAAAACATTTGCGCTTATCGACACAAGAGTTCAGTTGACCTTTCAAATAATTTATTCTGAGGTACGCATACTCTAAATCACAGAGATGTTAAATAAAGCGATAATTAGAAGAAAAAGTACATTAACAGACAAACTGAGAGGAAATTTATTCAAATCAAAAAGAGTTTACTTACAGTACTTACGTAACTGAATCTTTCGTTTTGGATCTTTTGGTAGTGTCGTTGACAGCATCCCACCTTCGTGCACATATGCACTGAATCGGAATGAAAGTCGAAGCCTACCTCAAACTTAACTTTCAGCTAACCTGTTTCCTTTCATTCCACAACAGCTAGATCTTTTCCAATTTCTCTCACGAGTCACGGCAGAAGACAGTCTCAAGCTACAAAACTTGAATTTTGATCCTCTTCACAGTAACGTAATTTAACGTCTCAGATATTATATATATTCCCTACTTCAGCTAGCGCTGTGCATTTCAAGTACTTTTTCCTCTCTCTTTGCTGGCAGCCCGGGGGGGGGGGGGGGGGGTACTCCCATATATGGACTATACGGGGATGATCCGCTGGACAGGGTATGGTTTTTCGAGTTTCTGATCTTAGACAGGGTATCCATTTTCACATCGACAGATCTTGAACAGGGTATGGTATTTATCTAGTGCCGTTATTTAGTCTAGTGCTTGCTGAAGACATATTTAGTTATGACACTAAGATCACAATAAACACTGATATCCAAGTATAGATAATTTGTTATTTGTCTTATAGAGGGAAAATTTTAACACTTTGTCTTGAACTGGGTATGGAAATTTGAGTTTTTTTTGTCTTAAACAGGGTAAGGGTTTCAGAGCCCCAGCGGCACACCCCTACCCAACTTTAGGTAGAGTACCCCCCCGGGGCTGACAGTTCATGCTTCTTGTTCGTGTAGTTGCCCCACTGAGCCGTAACCAGAAAACGAGCACAGCATTTCAGTTGGCATACACTTAAAACATCTGCTTAACTAAGATTTGTAAAAATCTTAGCGGATCATGTAAATATTCCGCTTGGCTCAATGAGGGTTTCTGCCGTCAAAGTTCATTTTTTGTTTCAGTTTTCCCCATATTAGCATACATGTATAATGTCTCGAGCTCTCACTCCAGTAGAAAGACTCTGGTTATTCTGTCGTAAAACATGCCTCAGGGATGCCTTAGCTATACAAGACCTGACCCAAATTTAGGTTGTATTGCATAATTGCCCACGATGGAATAGATTTCTGACAATGACTCATTGAAATCGATATCTCCTTGTCTCACCTAGTCTGAGAGCTTTGAACTTTCTTATCTGAGCGTGCCTGACGAAATCTAACCTTTGATTATAATTCGATACCGTTGATATCCAAACGTGTTTGGATATTGTATTTTGCTTACGTTTCTAAATGTACATTGGATCTCCAGAAAGATGTATTACGGCTCCTGGTTGTTCATGTATTTTTTGGTCAACAAGAGCGCCAGTTGAAATATTCTGAGCCTGTTGGAAGGCTTTCGCCCTCGCGGGACGACCATCTTGATGTACTGTATTACATTCTGTAAATAACTTAACCTGCCGATTGTTGCGTGACCAGCACAGTGCAATCTGATTGGTGTGAATTTGACCTTTAACGCATGCGCAGAAGACTTGCTACATGGAATAAAAAATAAATAAAAAGTAATGACTTGCATTTAAGACTCGGTGCTGCCACAGGCAGCCCGAGTAATTATATAATTTATAACTTGATCATCATCTACATGGCCCCAGCCACCATATCTCTGATTTTTTTAAATTAATCTTTAACCCTTTCACTCCCGGACGTGTTTGGGCTCAATGGGTGAAATGCAGAGTGCTAACTCAACCCTCCCCCCTCAGTTCCAGTTTGGCTAGCCCGGGCTAGTTAAATACTGCTGACTTTTTAAACCAAGGGCTCAAACTTTCCCCATGATGCCATTCGGCAGAATTCTACAGACTCGGCGGCGGTGAGTATGGTTTCTTCTGTAGGTTTTCCAATGAAATGTGCTCTAATTTTGGACAAATAAGCCACTGTAAGAGAGCTAGAGGACATCATTAAGTCTGATGACGGCTGAAAAGTACTTGGTTTGCTTTTAGTAGGCCTTGTGAGGGGTTTCATAGGGTTTTTCTTTTGTGTTTCTGCTTTGTGACACATGAAATAATTATTCACTGAAACCTTTGAAATTCTGCAGTTGGTTGTCTTTTCCCCCTGCTTAACCTATTAGGATGTGTTTTTGTCACTTTAAAGCAACGGCTTGAGTCCAAATCACCGCTCTTGGTTGTAGGGGTAAAAGACTTATAAAAAAAACCTACAGGAGTCCCAGAGGGGGGGTCCCCTTGTGATTTTTTTGTTGATTACCCAGCATGCAATTGGAGGTGGGAGCAGGAAAAACATGGTGGAGAGAAGTGCAGCATTAAGAATAGCATGCTTCACAGTCGCAATGTGTGTTTTGTGCAAACAAACCTGGTGGTTCGAAAGATTAAAGAAGGTACTGTAACGACTGAGTGCTGATTTTGTGTTTGCTTTTGATTTCAAGGGCGAATGGGAAGGATTTTGGAGGGCAATTTTCAGCTCCTCAAAATTGGTGAAAATCGGAGAAACGAAAAACGATCACCAAAACAAATGAGTTGTTCTCCAAAGTGGGAGAGTCAAGCGATCCCAGTTATAGCTGTGGCTTTGAAGTCATTCATCCCTTGAAATAATATCACAACATCGTATTTCCAGCATGTCTAGGTTTGATGCAATATTTTTTCCCAGGTACATGCTTCATATTGGCCGCTTTTGGCCGCTCTAGTAGTGAAAGGGTTAAAGAAGAATATACTCTAAATTTATCTAGTACTTCTAATGTTTTTTCAAGTGAACGAGTATTTTTAAGAAAAAACGTAGTATCATCTGCAAATAAAACAAGTTTTCGGCTCAATCCATTTGGAAGCTCAATGCCTTCTATCTCCACACAATTTCTTATCTTTAAGGCCATAATCTTGATTACCAAAATAAAAATGTACGGTGAAATGGGATCGCCTTGCTTTGTTCCCCTCAACATGGGGAACAAATTTGTAGCTGTACCATTGTTGTTAACACACCCCTGATTACCTTCTAACAACACTTTAACCCACTTAATAAAACTCTCACCAAATCCAATTTTTTTAAGCACTGCAGTTATAAATGAATGTTCAATTGAATCGAATGCTTTTTCGAAATCAGCCGCAAATAAAATTGTAGGTATATTTTTAGATTTAGCATAAAACAATATATCCTCAATATTATTCTAATTGGCTCCTCTATATTTCTACCCTTCACAAACGCTGTCTGATCTAAATGTACAAGAAATGGGAGAACAGGCGTCATCCTATTGCTCAAAGCTTTACTACAAATTTTAACGTCTACATTGATTAAACTAATTAGGCGCCAAGAATCAATATACCTATGATCTTTTCCAGGTTTTTCAAGCAAAATAAAAATAATCTGTCTTTGGGAAGTAGAGAGCAAACCATTTCTATACCCGTCATTCAGACAGTTGACCAAATCATGTTTTATTTCAAACCATAAAGAAACATACAATTCTTTCGTCAATCCGTCCATTCCTGGAGTTTTTGAAGGTCCCATTTGGTTAACACTATCATAACACTCTTTAATAGTAATTTCGCCTTCACATGCTTCCCTATCTTCCTCTATTAATCGAGGAGTATTCAACTCAGCCAGAAATTCCATGCACTGCGCCTCAGATTTTCCTGATTTTTGTTGGAAATATGAACCAAAATGCTTTTTTATCTCTTTAAGTACCTCATCAGGTTTCGAAATCTCGCTTTTATCACTTCTAATTAATTTCTTAACGTGCGTTTTTGACTTATTCCTCTTCTCTAATGTTAAAAAATACTTTGTATTTTTCTCACCCATCTCATACCACTCTGCTTTTGATCTGATAATAATACCTTCCGTTATATAATTACCGTATTTACCTGTGTATAAGCCGCACCTTTTCACCCAAAATTTTTGTTCAAAATCGGGGGTGCGGCTTATCTACGGGAACACCTAGAAAGGAGACCCAACATTAACATATATTTACATACATGTATCATGAACCTGAATGAAGCTTTTATTATGCGACGGTGCGTATATTACAATCAGGTTCAAATCGCATCCGATCATGTAATATAGCAATTTAAGCATAATCATTGGAAAAAACACGTTAAAGCAAAAACTCTTCTAAGACCCACCTTATTAGACCTAATATATTAGAATTTCGTGAATATTTAAACGTGATTAAGCTTATTTACCTTCCAAAACAGGCTGATTCGCAGCGGTTGTCAAAGCATGCATCTAAACAACCAGGCATTCTTTGCAATTTTACACGTGGGAGATTGGCACTATAGTTAATGAAAATTCAAGATGGCGGACCTGACCTACTCGTGCAAGTATTGTTTCGCCAGAAAACCTTTCTTGCCCTAGTTATTAAAGGAGAGCGGTTCCTTGGAATTGTTGTTAGTTAATTGGGGAATAAATGCGGAAGAATTCTGGAGTGATTTCAAGACTACAGGTTAAAATATACACAAGAAATGACAAGGCAAGTTGAACCATATTCGATCGAATGAAAGTTGTGATTATTTATTTATGACAATCTGGTGAAGTTTTGCTTCAAGTACGAGTGTTTATGAACTCCAACAAAAGATTATTCTTTTTTTTGAAGAAGTTTGGCATCAAGTACAAGTGTTTATGAACTCGGACAAAAGATTTTCTATTAATTTTTTGTGTTTTTCAAAAAAAGTTTTTTTCCTAAATTCAAGCTTCAAAACTTGGGGTGCGGCTTATCTACGGGTGCGGCTTATACACAGGTAAATACGGTACTCAATCCTTCTAATTCTTTAACCAAATTATCATGCTCTGCTACTTTATTGTCTTCTGACTCCCATCCTTAAACCTTCTCTATATCGGAAATCTGTTTTACATGTGGCTCATTCCACATGAGAAGTGGTAAATCTGTAAATTTTTAAACCAGTGATAATAGAAAAAAAACCATGCCATTTAAGAATATAAACCACAAGCCATCCAAAATGGGCAAGTCGGGTTGAATTGTAGCCACGCCCACTGTGTGGGGGGTCCAGCTTTGCATAATGCACAAAGAGCCAAAAAACTGGTGGACCAAACCTAAAACTTCATGTGAAAGTACATGTAGTATGGAGACCAGACATAGCCCAACAAACTGGCATTGGTATATCAAGAGTCCTCAAGCCTAGTATTTACTGAACTATGATAATTCCAGATTACGACTATTGTTAACAGGATTTTTAATTGAAAGAATGTCCGTAACAAAAATACCTATTTTTCTCTATTACAGGCAAAATTTAACTCAGCTGCACATATCATTCATGCTGCTTTTTTAGTTCACTAAAGGCTTCATTTCAGTGTTCATTATTTTGTTTTAGATAATATCTTTACTTAGAAAAATAGGGGGGGAAAGCGTTACGGACATTACAAGCTGTTGCGTTACGGACATTACATATTGTTATGTCCAAGAAAAAATAAGAAATAAATGGAATTCAGAAGACTTTATTTCACTTACCGTATTCACTCACGGATAAGCCGCACCTTGTTACCCAAAATCTTCATTTGAAATCGGGGGTACGGCTTATCTGCAAGAACATCTGCATAAGGTTCCGTAAATTTACATAAATAATTTTTTTCGAACTAATCATTTTTATTAACTCAAGCGAGTTAAGGTGTACTACTAAACACCACACAAAACGAAAAGAAACTAAGCACTGGTCATTGCTTTCCCTGCAAGAGCCATTTTTATATAAGTTATTCTTGTTGTTAAACCTTAGTCTTCATCAAAAGATATTTAAAGTGTCTATCAAACAAAACAAAAAAATTTTACAGTTAAGGGAAAATAATTTAAAATTACATAACTTTACACAAAAATTGATGTAAAATCAAATTTGAAGTGGAAAAACAATTTCTCCTGACCCAAAATAACCACCTTTTGTGCGACAGATTCTAAGGGGTCTGGAACACAATTGTGACGTCAATACCTTTGCAGTCGCTTTTGTTTAGAGTTTGAAAACAAAAGCATGTGCAAAGGTATTTACGTCACAGGCCTAATTTACATGCTTCTGACCGAGTGAAATTTGTCACATGAATTTTGCATGTTCGACTGAGCTTTTGGAGTGTAGGATATTCAGTTCTAACAACAGAAGCCAATAACTTAAACCTTGTTTCATAAAATTAAGTGAAAACAATGTTCGTTTCATAGACACTTTAAGACGGTTTATAGTTGCTTTTCTGGAGCAACTAAATGTCACCACACATGGGATCTCCATTCCACCACAAAGCTTATTGCAGTGTTGTCGTCGGCCTGTTACTTCGATGGTTATACATAGTTCCTCCAGGAGCAAGAAAATACCACGCTATCCTCGAGTTAATTTGTGTGGTAAATGGCCCACTGTGTCGTCACTGTTCAAAACTTTCACAGCAAATTAGTCGAACTGATCTCAAAAGTTTATTTTGAAGCTTTTTTTAGGATATATTATAATAAATAATATTGTTGGAGAACACAAATAAACCAAAATAAATGTACAAGGAGAATTTATACATACAACTGCAGTGTCAAATTCACAGACCGTAATGTCCGTAACGCTTCCTGTAATGTCTGTAACGCTATACTTTTGCAGTAGCAACACAATCAAATAAACCTTTTGGAAATTTATCACTGTAGAACAAAACTTTGACCACTAGCCCATTCACAAAAAATACTTGTTCTCTTAAGGTTACCGGATACCTTCAAAACGAAAAAGATGGGAAAATATTTTTCTCGCACTTAAATGTAGTTTTAGTAGTAGTGTCTCATATACCAAAAACTTCGTTCAATAAAAATTAATATTAACGGAGAAATACCAAAAGGAAGTTTTTAACCGGAAGTAAAAGGTTCTTTTTGATTGGCAGCAGATCAATAAACACATGACAAGTGCTCACTCGCCCGTAACGACGGTGTGGGGAATAGCTATAGCACATATTAAATTCATTTCATATACCAATGTTTACGTTTATTGAAAGTTTTTCCACACACGATTCCACAATTCCATCGGTTGTTGGCCTTATATCTTACAAAAAGCAAGCAGGATGCCCTTAGCTTGAAAAACAAAGAAAAAAGAAAAGCAAAACGAGGCCAAACAATGCATACAACTACAATTACAAAGCCAAATACGAGTCCTCGCAAAACCCGACAAGCGTTCGTATTTTCACTTTCAGACAGAGTGCCGAGTGGTCCACATCTGAACATAAAGAAGAATTGATAAGAGCCAGCCGAGAGAATATTTGTTTCCAAGAAAGCTTAGATGGAAACGTAGTCAGACGGTGACCCTGAATCGGTTGAACCACGATCTCGCCGTGGAGTTTCAGACGCCTGCAAATCGCTGTCTCCTCTACTAACTATGCTGGCATCGAAGGCGTCTCTATTGATGGTTTGCAATCAATCCCAGGAGAATCAACAGACAAAAACATGCTGGTGGACGAACAAGAGACGCTAATGAAGAATCTTTTGTTTAACGTCCACCAGCATGGCCGTCCTGACGTCACATGCAAACCAAGAATAGGTGTTCACCTTGGCTTCGCCCCTCGAGGTCTTTTTGTCTTTCCCATTTTTCTAGCTTGGGAAACCAGCCGACTCTTACCGCTATCATTTTTCAAGTCACACAAAAGAGAACAAACAATTTCTCGATGCGGCGTGTAGCTTTGATCGGAAATCAACATTGGCGGGAAATCTTGACAGATAGTTGAACTGTGATGAGAAAGGATTGGCCAAGAGCTTGCTAGTTGTTGGAGAGGCGGGGCTTCAGATTCACGCACGACAGACGGGTAAATTTGTTGAAGTGCTATTTTCTCGCTTTCGATTTTCAATCAAAATAGAGTTTTAAAAAAGCTCCCACTCAAGAGGAATTTATTCGATTTGTGCGAAATTTTAACAAAATGTCAATTGATATCTCCGCTGCAAAAGGGTGTCGGGGAATTGGGAAATTCTAAAAAGAGAGCTCTTGACGACGTTTCCCGCATATCTACTCGGATTATTTTTCGCCTTTTAACGGGAAGCATGATAACTTTTGAACTAAATCGAATTTTGAAATTCCCCGACACCCTTTTGTAATACGATTCCTCTGAAATACGACAAAGCAAACAGATTTTTAAACTTTAAAATATTTTTGGAGTCGGAGCTTCTGAAAGCCATCTCACCAGATCGGTGAAACTGGATGGCGGAAAATTCGAGATTTTCAAAGAACTCAAAACTTTTTATGTATTCTTGTAGCCAATTTTATAAGCTTTAAAATGATACATGAATGATTTATCTACGATGTTTCCTCGAGGCGCTACATAATTTTGACTGGAAACGCACCCTGAAGGTATCCGGTAACCTTAAGACTTCTCAAAATTCACAGGAATCTGGCTTTTAAAGATATGAACAAAAAGTCTGGTTGTTTTAGTTGTAATGTCCGTAACGCATCTTTAAGTCAATGGCACAGACACCTTAATATCTGCACTCTTTTTTCTTTCCTGCCAATTAAGGGAGGGAACTCCAAGGTATAATGTACAGTGTATTAACCCTTTAAGCCCCAAGAGTGCCATATGGCACTATTACTGGTTACTTGCTTTGAGGGTATAAATCTGACTAAGTTCAAAGAGCAATGCCCTGAGATTCCCACACACCTTAATGTATAGACCAATGATCCTATTGAACTGCATTAGGCATATTAAAAATGAATAATTTCATCTAAATCCCCCTTTCTTTGCATAAGTTAACTATAGTTGACATTATTTCACTTCAGAAAAAGGGAGTAAAATGACAGTTACAGAAAAAAATATTTCTCCTCAGATTCTAAATTTTCTCACAAAAATACATATTTTACATAAAATTTATGAGTTTCATGTTTGCACTAACCTCACTTTCTGTCTCCCAACACCTAAACTTGCCCAGCACCAAGCCATTCTGTCCACAAGCACTTCACAACAAGCTAAATCCATCCATAATGACCGCAAAGCATGCCGGGAAATCCTACCAAACAGCGGCATGGCCCTTCCCCCATCTTCATTCTTCAAAATATATACTAAGTCTAAAGCCATTTCGACCTAATACCTTCATATTGGAATCAATGGCAAGTAAATATTGTCCAATATTCCAAAAAAGCTATGATAGGTGACTCCAGACTCCCATTTATAAAGCCCACGCTAAAGTGACGGAAGACGTCCTGGCCCATTCACGAGTGGGAAATAAGGCTCTTTCTCTGTCACAATAAACTGGCACAAACTCGGTTCTTTGACAAAGTGCTGATTGAAGCTCTCATCAGACTTAATGATGTCCTCCAGCACTCTATAAATGGTGAAAAAGGCTTTAAAAAGCCTGAAATTCTGTTTTCCCCCAAACAAACTTCCCTCCAGCTCCATAGCAATGCGACGTCAACGTATCCAAAATGGCCGACAAAAAACTTTGAGCCCCCAGTATTGTTGGTCAGATCAAAATTCCATGGTAACAGTGACTACAGCTTTCTTAGGGGGGGAGGGTTTGTTGCAGTCTAGAATGAGCCAAAAATCAGTTAAAAGCCCACGGGGCTCAAAGGGTTAAACAAAAAACAGCAAATCCATGCATGTCCTGGGCAGTGCAGCAATTATAAATAAGTAGAAAAATTATGTCTGAGTGTAATGTCCGTAACGGTGGAATGGGCCATGTACATCCTATTTATAGGAAATATAGGAGGATTTCTTGAAATATAGGCTCTTTATAGGATCCTATACAAATTATAGGATATATAGGAAATATAGGAGGTCTGGGATGCCTGCAAGCAGGAGAGATATGACACTGACGCGTTGAAGAGTGGAGATTCTTGTTGGAATAATGTAGACTACATTATTTTGTAACATTTCGAAAGAGTGACTTTGTGTAAAGTACTGTTGGACATCATTAAGTCACTGGCTTAAGGTTACCGGATACCTTCAAAACGAAAAAGATGGGGATTTTGTTCTTTCTTACAGAAATGTAAGAAAGACGTATGTGCCATGGGATAGGGTATGGTTTTAGAGCTGCCAAGGTCTGGGATAGGATATCCTTTTTACGGATTTGGTCTGGGATTTCAAGGGTATGGATTTTGATATACTGTATTCACTCACGGATAAGCCGCACATGCAGATAAGCCGCACCCCGAGTTGCTTGAGTTTAGGAAATAAAGTTTTTTTGAAGAATATCAAACTTACATTGTAACCTTCATCAGACTTTCAAACTGGAGAAAACTCCAAAGTCGTATCTGTAATTTCAGCTCTGAAATAGTACAGTATAAACTTCATGTCTACATTACATTGTACTTAGATACAGGACCTAGCTACATTTGTGTATCTTTCCATAGTATTTGTTTACAGAGATCTGTTCTTTGGGTCACTTTTTAGATCGAATTTTACATGTCAACAAAGCCAACAACGTGCTGACGTTCATCAGTAGTATAGTCGGCGTCAGATAAATACCACTTTTTCTTGCACAACAAAACTCAAACTAGCGACCACTAAAATCGAAAATATTCTTGCACAAGAGGCGTCATAAAGCGAATTCAGAAATCCACTTCATGACGCCCCTTGTGCAAGAATATTTTCGATTTTAGTGGTCACTAGTTTGAGTTTTGTTGCACAAGAAAAAGTTGTATTTATCTGACGCCGACTATACTACTAGGGGTAACTAAGGGTCATTCAAAGTATCACTAGACATTCTTGTACATAAAAATCCAACTTGATAATCCTATTAGAGATATAATTACATATAGTTATATCGATCTCTTCCACTATGGATTATATATCGTGCCTCCCTCTAGAAATCTTGACTAGGATCGTAGAGCATGCAGATCCTTGGTCATTCGCAAGTATCTCAAGGACATCGAAACGCCTAAATGGTGCCACATCTCTTGCGCGCTACAAAAACGTAGACCAAGTGTTCCGTAAACTAGCACTATGCTTTGGTTTGAGGTCTACTCATAGTGACGACGATCGAGACGAATTGGCTCGAACTTTCGGTATTTCCGCAAGCTCCATCGACGATAGCTTTTCTCTTCTCTACGCCAGCGAATATGGTGATCTTAATGCTGTTAAGTGGCTCATCAAGCACTTACGTTTCGATATGATGGACAGACACACCAATCACGTTCTACGCGCTGCCCTTGAGCATGGTCATCTTGGTATCGCTAAGTGGCTCATTAAGCACTTCCAGTTCACCAAAGAGGATAAGGCCGTCAGTTTTGCTATATTAGGTGCCAGTAGGAATGGTCATCTTAATAACGTTAAGTGGCTCATGCGACGTTTTCAGATAACCCTAGAGTATGAATGCATTGATCTTGCTATAGAATACGCCTGTAACAATGGTCATCTTGATACCGCTAAATGGTTCGTTAAGTGGCAATACTCCCAGCTCACAGAGGACGAAAGGGTTGTACTACGCAACTACATGGATGCTCATTCTGCCACGTAGGAAGCCAAAGTGTCACTAGACATTCTTGTACATAAAATCCAAACTTGAAGTATATGTTAAAGGAATGATTACTATACTGTATATTGCCACCGAATGGTATTAGTATATATTCTTTATTCCACGATATTAGCATTCGTTGTAATCTTAGTACGCATTAACACCATACAGATCAAACATGTCGAAGAAGGACTCAAACGTAGACACCGCAATAACTTGTGATTGGTTGATGAGAGGGAAGGACACGAAATGTCCAAAGAAGATTTCGAAGACAACAAAGTTCTGTTCCCAGCACAACTACCAAATCTCAAAAGGCTGTGCCCCATATGTACCATGCTCGAAGTGCGGTAAAGGATGTCGTACTGATTACGAGCTTTGCTCAGGATGCGACCGTCTCACCATCAAGGTGAAGTCTTCCGGTGTCTATATAAGACGCGCTAAGAAGTCCAGCAAGAAGCTAGAGGATCCAAGAAAGGAGGAGCCAAACATGGTGGAACCGGAGGTAGCATTGCCCGCAGAACCAAGAGTGCTGGAACCAGTGGAAGGTCTTGGAGAGTCTCTCAACCATGCGCTCAACGAGGTGTTGGCTGCCTTGAGGAACGAGAAGGACGCTTAGGAATAGCCACGAAAAAAGAAAAAAAGAAGAATGAAGAAGGTCGTTGCGTGGCCCTCTTCATTCTTTTTTTATTTTTTTTTATTTAAACATATAAACATCTATAGTTGTATCATGGACGAGCTAGTCAGCTTGTTTGGTCCTGGAATTTGTAGAAGCCTGAATATCAAACCACAAGTGGAACATATTAACACCAGTGAAACATGTCCTGATTGTCTCTGCCCCTTTGAAATACGAGGAACGGAATTCGTGTGTCCCACATGTGGTCTTGTTTCCGAGACCGAACCCTGTGAAGAAACTACTAAGATCGACATTATTACTACTCGACTGCGTATAGTAGGTCCGGACGGGTTTAAGTATCAAAGTGATCTAGACCGCGCAAAACCAAAGCAAAGCGATGATGACATAGAACTGAAACGACGAACGCTACTACAAGAACTACGAGCATACAACACTATTTACAAACAAAGTTATGACCTATCGTTCCCTATGAACGCGTTAGAAATCGTAGCCGACGCATTCACCCAAGTAATGAAAGTTTGTCTCAAGCGTAGCGATGCTAAGAAAAATATTTTAGCTGCTCTACTCTACCAGGCATGCATACAATGTGGATTCGTACGATCTAAAGGTGAGGTCGCTCGCTTCATGCAACTAAGAAACGAAGGCATCCATAGTGGAGAGGTCTTCATACGTTCTCTGTGTGACGACGATAAGATTGATGTAGACTTGGATGCTGAGCGCATAGTTCCTCACATTGCAACGACTTTCCTACAACTAGATCTTGTAGGAGTACCTAGGGACGTTCAACAAATAGTCCACGAGGTCGTTACTACAGCAATGGAAAACAATATAGGCCCAAAATCAATGCTTAAGACGAAAGTCGTTGGAGCAAGTTACGAGGTGCTACGTCGCTCCGGATCGTCTATGTCTTTTAAGGATGTCGTTAAGCGATGTGACATATTTGGAAATGCGGTCAAGCGTTTTGTCAAGGAGTTGTCTTCTTACCATTCCCACTTCGAACCAATCTACGCTAGACATGGGCTAACTAGCAGTAGGACTTGGCAAAGTGAAAGTGAGAGCCATGTTCGTTTCTTTCATAGGAAACGTTGATTCTTACATTCCAAGTTTTTCTCGCATTTCCTTTTGCACTTCTTGCTTGAGTTCGGCTCGAACCCGATCCGTGCTTTTTTCACCTATGGAAGCCTTGCGACGAATTTCAGATCTCATGATCTCATACTTATTCGCTTCGTTCAGGATGAGACTGTATTCGGAGTCGGATATGTTTTCATCACGTAGTGCCTTCGATACTAGATCACGAATCGTATTGATTTTCGCTTTTGCTAACATAGTTGTCTTTTCATGCTTAGAAACCTTCATTCCTAACTTCTTAGCTCCAAGGGTTGTAGATGCTGAAATTAATCCACATAGTCCACCAATAACTCCAAGTGGTAGACCAATCACTATTCCAACCCCAGTCAACGCTGCGCCCAATCCAGATCCAGATAAGATCACAGATAGACCTCCAGTTACCACTGCGATGCCATGAACTATTCCTTGAGAACGTGCATATTTCTTGCGCACACCTTCGTAGTGCCTTTCTTGAACTTCTATGTCCGAAAGCGTGTCTCGGATCGTTTGCAGTCTAAAGTTCTTTCCAGTGTCACTAGCAATCAGTGGATAGATACTTGGTGCTGAGGGAAACGGTTGAATCGAATCGCCTTCCATTGTACGTTATACATATAGCTCACTCAAGCTTCAACACGTATCGTATAGGTTGACCCTGGAAGTCTAGCACGTTACCTCCTTCGTCGCGGGCTGTCAGGCGAAGGCTGTTTCTCATCGTCCCTAGAGCTCGAACTGGAAGTAGGAGAGTCATAGAATAGGTCATTTCTAAGAACCAGGCCCCTCGTACTTTTAAGTTAGCTAGTACAGTCGAGCGTTTTCCCTCAAGGAGTGAGAACTTGGGATCCACCGCATCACAGTGGATATATATTGATTGGATGTCTTTTAACACCAGGTCGTACTTCCCCACTTTTAGTGTTACGTTTCCGTCCTCCTCTTCGTTTCCTTCGATACTAAATAGTTTGCAGAGATTCTTACTGAACTTGATTGGTTTCATTACATCTAGGATCCAATACTTTCTACCGGGTATGTCCATAAATTTAACGATAAAAGCAGTGACTGCAGGGTTAAAGAGAGGCATGATGGTAGGTACGTTGTAAGACCCTGGTTCGATTTCGTGTGGGAACCCAATACCCTTGACTTCCCACTGAAACGTGGCCTTCTCTTTTAGATTCAACCAACTGTTCTCAATGGTGGTTTCGAGTAGCGAAACATTCTGTATAAGAATAGGGTCGTCGAAGTAGACAGTATGGTCAACCGATGTGGTGGTGACATGTAAGAGAACCATCTTATGTGTTGAAGGTATAACTATATATACGTATAGCTTCAACATGAGGAGGTCCGGAGGTCTTTTCAGTTATCATTACGAAGGGAAAGACGAAGAGGAAGAGGTCCCAACGCCGAACGCTAATATACGGTCAAAGGCTGAGAATCGAGCTAGGAGAGAGAAGCAAGCTCGGATAGATAGGGAAGCTGTGGAAAGTAGAGAGGTCGCAACGTTGAATGCCGATCTGTTGGCGAAGTTCAAGAAACGATACCCACATGCAGATCTTCACAAGTTCTATGTCTCTACGGAAGTGAACGGTCCAGGCAAATATTCGACGAGTATTTGGTTTCGAGATGGAGATTCTAGCTATATCGTTTACGGCAATGATGTCTCAAAGTTATCTGCAGTCACTCAAAGACGCATCGATAATGCGTTGTGGGATGTGAATAAAGGTTTCCCATCTACGTTGACACTAGACAGGAGTGCGAAATATCCTATTACAGCAGTTCCTTCTACTGAACCGGCACAAGATATCGATCTCACTAATCTATGGATATATAGCACCCCAAAGGATAGGTTCAAAGCAGGCGTTCCAAATATATTCAAGGAGACCGTCGTAAAGCATATGACAGCAAATGAGTCCTACCATTGGTTACATGGTCCGGATTTCAAATACTGGCCTCAACAATTGAATTTTGCAACGTGGTGTGCGACTTCTGGATGTGGAGTGTCATTGCTTGATCCTATTTTCAAAACGCATCCACCAGTCATTCAGGGGTTCCTACGATTCCATGTTTATTTCACGATACGAAGAATTCTACGTGAACTTGGTGGTACTCATGGAGTTCCTTTACCTGGTAACTCTAATTTCAAGCAAATGGATAACCCCTATAACAAATCAGCTCTTGAGAAATTGTGCATCGAATTTGGTATATCTAGAACACCAGATTTCCCACCAGATTTCCGATGGCACGGAGGTAGGAATAATGGACTAGGAGATATATTCCTTTTGTACCCGGGTCCGACAGGATACGTAAACGTCCATGGAGTCCGAAGCTATGACAAAGGTGCAACCACATGGCCTCAGAAATATAATTTATTTGCAGACCAAGGAGGTAAGGAGGATCAGGGGGATCTTGTGGCCTTCATTAGGAACGATGAACATGAAGGAAAGCAATACAATTGGTTTACGCCACCAATCGGAAAGGGTTTGACAGATGTTGGATTGGGTAGGTTGAATAGATCTGTCGAGGCTTTTGGTCATTGCATGCTTGGTGCTCAAGCCGACTTGAACGGATCCATCATAGATAGCCATAACGTCAAAGAAAAGTTTAAGAGCTTAGTCGAAGATGCTATTCTCGAAAACGACTTAGTGGTGAGCTACAAAAACTATCTTACCGCTATAACGTCAACGCATAAGAGGCTCGATCTAGCAATAGCTGTAGGCGTGCGATTATTGCCAAGCGATCTAGTGTACTATCTTGGTAAGAAAGATGGCTATAGGAATCCAATCCCGAAAGCTACGAAAGATATGGTGCTAGGCACTAACGACATCAATGCAGAAGGCAAAGGACACCCACCTCTTACTATGGAAGGACCATCAGATAAGAAATCGGTGCAGCCTCTCGAGAAACAAGTTCCTGTACCAAAGGCTGTCACGCACAAGAAACAAGATCCCATACAAAAGGCTGCCCCACAACATGAGATCAATCTCGCAGTGACATCCATTGCCGCAGCTGGAATTGCATGGATGTTGTTTCGTTAACGTCGTTTGTATTGCTCTATCGTGATCACCACTATTGCTACGATGAATAACCAAACATTCTGTGCTAGTACTCCCAGAGCTTTACCAGCCATAGTAAATATGAAACTCGCAATCGATCCAATCATTCCAGGTAGGATCTGTCCAAGTTTCTTTCCCATTTCTTTCAACAACCCCCCAGTCGTTTGCAAGCCCTTCTTTACTGCATCTGCTGCTTTATCAATACCAGTCTTTATTGGTTTTGGTACGGATTTCGACAACAGGGAAACTATCGTACTAACGATAGCGCCAATAGAAGTTACCACTGCAAGAACAGTCATTCCATGCTTTCTAAAAATGTATTTGATCCTTTCACGTAGCGACATACGTTCTAGTATGGCTCCCTCTTGACGTTCAAGTAATTCTATTTCGTTATGGATGTGTACTTTCTCTTTCTTAGCCGCTTCCTTCTGATCCTCAGTTGACGTTAGGTCTTGAAGTATGCTATCTTCTACTTTGAGATGTTCGGCGGCCTTTTCTTGACCTTGGATGACTTGGTCTTCTCTTTCTGCATCTGTAGGACCTAGGGCAAATTTGAGATCTTTACCCATACTTTGATATCTTTCACCCTTCACTGTGGTCAAAGGTATGGGCTTCTCTTTACTTCCAAGTACGTGAAGATAGATTCTAGCCAGTTCCTTATTGGCCTCCCATATTCCAGTTATCTCAAGGAATCCTCCACGAATCCCTACATCCACATAGTGTTTCCATACAGTATCGAATAGCATTTGTTTCATTTCATCCGATGTGCCTGTTTTGAAGACTACGCGGCGATCGCTAAATTTCGGATGTTTGATTCTATCCTCATCCTCCGCAACGAGTTCGTCGAAGTAATCGTTATCTTCTACGGTAAACGAGGTTTCCCGATTCTTTGGTCGAGCACCTTCCTTGGCGAAGTCGCGTCTAGTTTTCAGGTTTAATGATTCACTCGGATCCACATTCGTAGAGTCTGACGCCAATTTCCGTGCTTCTTCATTGACAGTATCATCGTTGTCGTAGTCTCTTCCTCTTTCAGCTTCATCAGTTCTTTCATCATACCTACCCTCAGAGGCCATGTTAAACATATCTACATATATAGTTATATTCAACATGATCTCGTTAACATTGGATCCCACACAAGTACGAAGAGAGCCTCATGCACTCAAGGCTCCGCGAGACTTGTATAGGAAAACTTTCACTCGATCATCTGCCAATCCAGGTGAGACTCTATACGTAGAAGTTCCAAAGCTAGCAGAAGATGTAGTACTAGTACCTGGTAGCTTAGCGCTATTGGGCGACATCGTACTATCTGGTGGACATGTGAATAACAGAGTCGTTTCGAACGTTGGACGCTGTTTGGTCATGCGTAGAATCTGTAGGATGGGAGCTGAAACAGTAGAAGACCTTGTCAGGCCAGACCTCCTACAAACATACTCCGATGTATACCTATCTACGCAGGAGAGAGAGTCTAGAATACAACAAGGCATTCAATCAGAGAACTTGAATAAGCTACGATCGAAAGCTGGTGACGCAAGTACTTCATCTGCTGCAGACAACGCGCTCCTAACTGCATGTGGTTCTAAGTATAGGATTCCCTTAGATGTTGACATTCTGACACAACATGGAGTTCTATATCCACATGCCTTAGAAAGTACCATTACGTTCGAGTTAACTCTAGCGTCTGCCAACGAGGTTGTAATTGGATCGGATACGACGAAGATAGGTACGTACCAACTTACCAACCTCCAACTAGAATACGAAGCAATCAGGAACGAAACGCTGGCTAGTAGTGCACTTCACAAATATGAAATAGGTACTGCATTCCTATACAACTACGCTGTTCACTTCAAAACAGTAGATATCGCTAAAACGTCCGATACTTTGATATCTCAAAACATCAATGTTCCACGACGATCCTTTGCTGGACTGCTTCTACTATTCATAGATCCACCTACCATTGGCACGCGAGATAGTGAAGCATTCTCGAATCCAGATATCTTAAAGGTAGAAGTAGATGTCAATGGGATTCCCAACAGACTCTTTCCAAGCGGCATGCTTCCCCTAGATTTCTGGGAGGCTGCAAGAAGCTGGTTTGGCACACCCAATACTTCTATGACTCCAAAGAAGTTCTTTGAAAATAGATTCTCTATTCTAATCGATTGTCGCACAGCAAAAGATTCCACCGTTCATGGTGATGGCTTGGCACAAACCGGTAGTGGAAAGGACATCGACATTCGCATACATAGAACTGCAAAGGGAAGTGGAAATGTGAAAATGCACATCTATGTCCTTGCGGATGCTCAGGTCACGATATTGAACAGATCTCTGCAAAGTATATTATACTGATGGATTCTCTCGTAGAGCACGTGCCGTTCAACGCACTCATAGTCGGTCCGACGAATTGTGGGAAGACTGCGTTTCTCATAGAACAACTTCGTGGATCATTTCGTGGTAAGTTCGATTACATAGTACTGATTTGTCCTACGTATGCCCACAACAAAACTTATCGTGGATTTGCAAATCGAGATCCTCGTTTCTTCGTCATGTCACCACCGCAGGATGCCATCGATGCTACTTTGAGTATTTGCACAACATTTTGGTCAGGTACCAATACTCTATTGATTCTCGATGATTGCGCCGCATCGAAGGACGTCAAGAAACGAACTGACAAGCTAGTGGACTTAGCCTTTTCTGCACGACATATAGGGCTTTCCGTTTGGGTGCTGTCTCAACAACTAACGAGCATATGTAAACCCTTCCGTGAGAACGTAGCTATCGTAGTAGCATTCCATACAGCATCGGCCGTAGATGGTAAAAGGATATTTGAGGATTATGGAGGCTCGCAAGAATGTAAAGAGTTACGAATGATACTTGGATCCCATAAGTTCGCTCGCATGTGCTTCTGTCTCCGCCATCCTTTCGAGGTAGTGTTAGAGCTCCCAGCACCTACAACATATTATCATGGATAAAGAAGTACTCGAGATATTCGGTGAGGATGTAACAGGCCCACCACCAACCAACCTAGACGTTACGTCGGACAATCGCGAATCACTTTCGATCTTAGCCGCAACAGGCGTAACGAAAGAATACTTAGGTAAGAACTTTTCTCTAGGAGACATCTCTAGACTTCCTGAGAAAGAAATAGACAAGTTGTATAGGAGGTATCAGGCCGTCCTAGCTCAGCAAGTAACGAAAGGCTTAGTCGACGGCGTGACGCGTCTAGCTACCCGCCTAGTTGCCTACCTAGTACCAATAGATTCTCAAGAAGCCCTAATCAAGGACCTACAAGAAGACCCTCTAGTCCGCAACGAAATCAGTGCTGCGACTGGCCTACTATCGCTCAAAGCAGGTCGCCTTGTAGCTCTAGCTAGCGTCCTATTCCACATATCTGGTCACGTAGTCATTCCTGGAACAACTGTTGAACCTCCACATATACCTACTATATTGAATCAAGATGGAAGAAGCGGACCAGATAACTGCGAATCCTCCGACGACTGCACCAACTAAGATAAAAAACCCAAAGCGCGTCGCAGCTGGAAAAGCACTAGCGTTAAGCAACAAACTCGCTAAAGAAGCTCAAAAGAGAGAGTTGATGCGCGAAAGCGAATCATGTAAAGAAGTCGACGTAGAGAAAGGTCGGATCGAAAACCTGACTATCCTCGCAGTCATTGGTACTGGCGCTACATTGTTTGGCACGTACTTTGCGTACAAGAAGTATGTAGATGGTAATAAGCGTGTTGCCACCGTTAGCACGACACAACCTGCAGCTCCGGCAAAGCCAACGGCACTAGACATGGAGTAACACTTAAAGACTCGAGATCATAGTAGTATATATCTAGATGGAGAAGGAATTGACGAAGACGGCAACCGATGCAGTCAAAATCGTTGGACTCGCTGCTGGTATTGGGTGGATCGTAAAAAAGACTACCAAGGAATCTATGCTTAGCGATCCTTCTTCTTCCATAGTGAATTACGCAAAGTGGACTGCCGTGATAGTTGGTAGCTTATACGCAAAGGAATATCTTGAGAAACAACTTGAGAAAGAAAAAGAAAAGAACAAACAATAATGGCACTAGCAGCAATTGGTATGTCGATCTTCGGCGCTGTTTTGAATGCGACGGCATTTACTGGTGGTGGCATACTAGCTAGAATGTTTGGAAAGGACGATGCTGTAGATAAGGAACGAGAGAGACACGATAGGGCCACCGAAAAACTAGAACGTGAAATGAAAGCGTATAGAATCAAACGTCAAAGCTTATATGACTATGCACAAGAGCAGGAAGGTCTTGAACGCAAAGCACACAACGATCAAAGAGATACCAACGAAGCCTTAGTGCGATCCGATAAGTTACGTAAGGCGCTTAAACGTCTCAAAGAGATGAAAGAACCCCGCTTATCTGACTACTACAAACCCTCAAACAATCAGAAGACTGGCGAGTTGCTCTACGTTGGTGGTGGAATGCTAGGCGTTGGATACACTATTAGTAAATGGATATAGATACTACTACTAAGCTACTAGTAAGCTACTTAAGCTACTACTAAGCTACTAGTAAGTTGCCCTAAGCTACTAGTAAGTTACCCTAAGCTACTAGTAAGTTACCCTAAGCTACTAGTAAGTTACCCTAAGCTACTAGTAAGTTACCCTAAGCTACTAGTAAGTTACCCTAAGCCACCAGTGGGTTGCCCTAAGCTACTAGTAAGTTACTAAAAAAAGAAAAAAGGAAGAATGAAGAGGGTCACGCAACGACTTTCTTCATTCTTCCTTTTTTTTTTTTTTTTCATCTGTTGAAGGTTAGAATGTATAGATGTATGATGGATTCTAAACTTGCGAATATCTTCTATGGTCCTATGGGCTATTGGAAAGGTCACTCTGCAATTGGCAAGCTATCGGTAGCAGCGAAAGCATCAGAAGACGTGACTAGGAGTTGGTTGGAAAAGCAATCTATGTGGCAAATATATCTACCACCACCAAAACACATTCCACGACCACATTGGACTGTATCGAAACCAAATGAAGTCCACCAAGCTGATTTGATATTTCTACCACACGATCGGCCTGGACGTGGAAGGAAACTATATAAGTATGCATTAGTGGTAATCGACGTAGCTTCTCGATACAAAGAAGCCGAACCTTTGGCATCTAAAGATAGTGGTGAAGTTTCTGCGGCATTCGAACGAATCTATAAACGTAGTCCACTAGAATGGCCAAAGACCTTGCAAGTAGATCCTGGTAGAGAATTCATGGGACGTATGTCTGAAACGCTAGAACTACATGGTACGAAAGTTCAACGAGGTGAGGCTGGTAATCATAGAGCGCAAAGTTTTGTTGAAAGAGCAAATAGAACTCTAGCCGAGAGATTGTTTGGGTATCAGTATGCACAAGAGATGGTACTTACTTCGGAAGGATCAGATGAACGTAGTAGAGAATGGGTAGTTCGTTTACCAATGGTTATCAAAGCTATGAATAGTGAGGTGACTCGGTTGACTGGTAAAGAGCCTTCGAATTCTGTAGTGACGCAACAAGTAGATCTGAAGACTCCTACGTATTCGCGCACCGTTGGATTGAGAGAAGAGCGTCTACCATTCGACGTTCTAGTTCGATATCTTTATGCACCAGGAGAATTGGAAGGAGGTGAAAAACGTAGAGCTACTGATCCTGTGTGGAGTTTGCAGATATACACCATTTCGCGAAGTGTAGTATCTTCGGGCCAGCCTGTGCTTTACTACCTTGCGAAGGAGAAGGACGCACCCAAACGTGGATTCGTTCGTGAAGAGCTACAAGTCGTTCCTAGGGATACAGAACTACCACCAAAAGGAATTCTGTTTGTACCTAGACGCTAAACAGCGTACTCTATTGGCTCGGTGTGGATTCCATCGGGAAGAACGCGTCTTTTGTCGTAGTAAGCCGATAACCCAAGCTTCCATTGGTCGTAGGTTACCACACCTTCTGGCAATAGGCGGAAGCCTCGGTTATTCGCTACGTCGATACTACCCTGGAGGGTTTCTTTGAATCGATCCCACGAAATGTCGTTGTGCCGTCTAGACATACCTTTAGCGGAATACTTCTTGCTGCCACCTGTATCGACGTAGTAGGCTTTCGAGCATAGGGCAATGGCGCGATGTCCTTCGAATTCGAGTTTGAAGAGTCCTGGTGTACGACTGCTCCATTCGTCCCAAGCTAGCCATTCATTCCTTTCGGCTTCGAAATCTTCTCGCAGTTCCGGTCTTACAACCTCATCGAGGCTATTTCCTGAGATGGCAATGTAGGCACTGTCTGTGTCCATCTGTATATATTCGAAATCATTGCGATCAATGTACTTGTCGATGAAGTCATAGTAGAACTCAAGCATACGCAGCTTTGCGAGCTGGTACACAGCGATACCTACTTGGAAAGGCCGTTTGATTCGGATCTGGTCTTTCCTACTCTCTAGTTCATATGCATCACCAATCTCTTCCAGGTCTTCGAACCAAACACTTCGCAATGCCTTGTCCACAACCTTCTCATCTTTTGTATAGGTGACCTTTGTTTGGCGTCCCAAGTCTTCGAGCAACTTTCCATAGGCGCTGTTTCCTAGTAGCTTGAACACATCTGCCAGCAAAGCCTCACCTTTGTCTTCATCTCCCAGGCGTCGCGCCTCAGTGACTTGGTCCACGAACCATCCGAAGATTTCTTTGGGTTCGTAATCTATCGTGCGGTAGACAGCAGTGATCACTGCGCCGTGATCTACATACCAAAGTAGAAGAGGAGCATAGAGTAGCAACTTCTTTCCAGAGAGACTTCCAACTAACTTCTTTTCCTCGCTGAGCTTTCTACCTGTCTTTGTGAGGTAGGCCAACATTTCTGGAGGGATTGCTTCTTTGGGGATTTTCTTGTTGTAGAAGAAGGGTGGCATCTCCTCAAATTCCTTCCACAATTTCTTTGGTATCTCGATGTCTACTTCTGCATATCCAAACCACGTTCCACCAAGTAGACATTCAACGAATCCTTCAGTGGCTGGACCTGGATCGTCATAGTGCACAACCTTTTCTTTTCCACAAGGCATTTCGAATTCCATGGTAGAAAGATATAGGGCGTTGGCATCGTATCCAAGAATCTTACGACAAGTCTTAGTTCCTCCCTGATGACTACGAATCTTAGTCACTCCTGCTTCGTGGAGTCTGGTGAACACTATGCTTGGACCTCCCACGACAGCGTCTTTCAGCATGCGGTAGGCTTCCTTACTTGGAGCGTACATCTCAGCTCCCCTTTCTACACTACCTCGAAGTAGGAACTGTAGTGAGACTCCTGGAATGGACACTGCGTCTTTCAGCATGTCTACTCCTTTCTCGTGATAGAAATCTCGCATCTTTTCGAGTGCCTCTAGGAATGGAACTACATCTAGGTCGTTGTAGTATCGTAGCCAGTCTGCAAAGGTTTCCATTCCTTTGTCGAGAAAGGTGCACTCACAGTCTTCGAACTCTGACATAGATAGTAGATGTTCTCTTTTCAACTTTGAACCCCACTCTGGATAGTCTGGTAATCCAATGTGATCCAACTTGTCTGGAGAATCGAACCACTCATATGGGAAGAAACTCTTTTGCAACTCACAGCCATAGGCAGCGACCCAACGTTCATAAGAAGTTCCGGGTCCAAGGTAGTTGATCACATCAAGGAAACGGAAATCTGGGGTCAATAGGAACATAGTGGAATTGGCTTTCTTTGCTACCAGGATCTTTGAACAGGTGTCGGCAATGATTCCTACGAAGTGCTCCCTGATCAGATTAAGATCGTACCTGCCAGAGTTGAATCCCACTACTGGAACTTGGCTGATCCATTCATCGATCTTCGCTTGTTGTTTCTTTGGTAGGGTGTCAAAAGAGAATTCAGGTGTCTTGGGGCAGAACTGTTCCACAACGACTTCTTGGATTGTCTCTGCTCTTTGCTGGAGTTCTTCGACGAAGGCTTCGATGAGTTCTTTTGGATTGCGTCGACAGATGTGGGTGGGCTTTCGATCGTACGTGTCGGCAATTGATACTGATATTGGGACATGGACGTTTTCGATGGTCAGGTGGTCTGTTGGTTGTCTTCCTTTTGTCGTGTCGAGATAGGCTTCGAAATCGTAAACTATGAAGTGTGGGTAGACAGTTTGTGTTGGTGTGGGGACCGGTTTGTTTTTCTTCTTTGTGGAGCAGCCCCAAGCTTCCACTACTGTATAACCGGCTCCTTGTAGCTTTGCCGTTCTTTCACAGGTCTTGAGATAGAGCCTCCTTTCCCTAGGGAAGCATTTCGGGCAGCCATGGAAATAGCATCCATGAAATTGGAAGATGGTTTTCGAAAGAGGTTCGTAGCCGTCGACCGGTGCTCCTTCGATCCAATGCTCTCCACCATGCCCACAAGCTGCATGATGAATGTGTTGTCCAATCCTTTCGGTTTCGCGTTCCAACCAGCATAGAGCGACTTTGCTGGCTGTGCTCTCTGGCCAGAAGGCTTTTTCGTATGCCGACTGGGGTACTGTGATTACCTTTCCAGGGCAAACAATCTTCGTTTCGCCACGACTGCAACGATCTGCATGGCGGTGAAGGTCTGAGGCTTTCGTGAACCGTTGCTTACAATCGTTACATACGTAGATGTGCCCTAGCTTGTTGATGTTCTTGATGTAGAAGGCATGTCCGTCGTATATCCCAATCGTCATCGTATGTTTGTAGTGAGCTGCATGTCGCGTCAGATGCCAAGCGCCGTCCTCCGTGGGTTCATACACCCGAATACCGATTCCAAAGTGTAACTCGACTTCCTCCAGCTGGTCTAAGGAAGTTCTGGGAACGTCTTGTGTGGGCGCTGTCAGGCGATAGAAGTCCTGGGCAAGTTTTCGAGCTTTGACGCAACACCTATCTACTCTTGCTCCTTCATGCATGGCAAGGCAGCGCCAAAGACATAAGTTGTCGCCATATCGATCAAGGGCAATCATTCCTCTCTTATAGCGAAGCCATTGGGGCAGTGGACCTGTTCCCAACAAAAGCTGACGATCGATCACGACCTTGACATCCACATATATCCAACGAACAAAGGCCCATTGGGTATTTGGTCGATTGATGTTGTCGGGATTCAAACGAGCTGTCTCCTTGCTATTGATCCACTCTTCTCCATCTTCTAGGATGTTCACCCATGGAGAGCCTGGGACAGTCTTGGAGAATAGAATCACGCGTCCGTCGTTGACATTCCGAATGCGATAGGTGTAGCTGTAGCGCAGGTAAAAGCTGGTGGTTACCTTTGCAACTAACTTTTCCATGATCCTAGGGGTCAAATCTCCTGCCACACCTTGGAAGAAGCGCCATCGAATAGTACGGCGACCTATCTCCATCCCCTCGAGCATTCCATCTCTCTCCTCTAGAATAGTACCTGCCTCTCGAGCTAGACTCCGTGGAAGTGGTTCACTACGTGGTCTCACCATTCTCCCTTCGATATAACTATGTGTTAGGATAGCTTTAACAGACACTCCAAATTCAGATTTCTAGGTGTAAGGTTGTTGAGGGGCGATATATCTCTCTTCGGTATAACTATGTGTTAGGATAGCTTTAACAGATACTCGAGTTTTGGATTTTATGTGTAAGGATGTTGCAGCGATATAACTATATGTAATTATATCTCTAATAGGATTATCAAGTTGGATTTTATGTACAAGCAATCGATGTCGATATAACTATATGTAATCATATCTCTAATAGGATTATCGAGTTGGATTTTATGTACAAGAATGTCTAGTGACACTTTGAATGACCCTTAGTTACCCCTAGTAGTATAGTCGGCGTCAGATAAATACAACTTTTTCTTGTGCAACAAAACTCAAACTAGTGACCACTAAAATCGAAAATATTCTTGCACAAGGGGCGTCATGAAGTGGATTTCTGAATTCGCTTTATGACGCCTCTTGTGCAAGAATATTTTCGATTTTAGTGGTCGCTAGTTTGAGTTTTGTTGTGCAAGAAAAAGTGGTATTTATCTGACGCCGACTATACTACTTCATCTGTAGCTTAGTAACCAGGCATCTGTTGGAAGAGAGAAAAATGGAGACTAGATGTTTTGTTTTCGCTGAACGAAGTCAAAACAACATGGAGTAGTTTGCTATTTCATTATCTAAAAGGATATCTGGAAGCCATCTATCATAAAAAAAAATAGTTACTCAACGAGAGGTGGATGATCAGTTCAACAAGTTTTGAACAGTGACGACACAGTGGGCCATTTACCGTGCAAATACTCAAGGATAGCATGGTATTTTCTTGCTCATGGAGGAACTATAACCATTGAAGTAACAGGCCGACGACATGAACAATGCAACAAGCTTTGTGGTGGAATGGAGATCCCATGTGTGGTGACATTTAGTTGCTCCAGAAAAGCAACTATAATCTGTGATAAAGGTCTTTTAACGAAGAAGGTTTAATGGCAAGAATATAACTTACATCAAAACGGCTCTTTCGAGAGCCACCAAACTTGCAAAAGCAATGACCAGTGCTTAGTTTCTTTTAGTTTTGTGTGGTGTTTAGTAGCATACGTTAACTCATTGAGTTAATAAAAAATATTTCTTTGAAATTTTTAATTTATGTAAATTTACAGAACCTTGTGCAGATGTTCTTGCAGATAAGCCGCACCGCCGATTCCAAATGAAGATTTTGGGTAAAAAGGTGCAGCGTATCTGTGAGTGAATACGATAGTTGTCGTTGCCACCATGCTTAGCGCTCTATCGACCACACTACAGCTTAAAATACCATATTAAAACAAAACAATGGCTTGCATAGTGTAATTTTAATTAAAAACTGTTCAGTATCTGGACTCTTTCATATCTAATGTCATGCTGTGTAAACATCAGGTTTGATTGATAATGATAATGCAATGCATTGCGCTCGATTCACAGGAGCTACGGCATCAACCAACTTCTGAGGAGCCAACAAGCATTAAAACGCAACAAACCTTTGAAAATATAAGGTACGTTGAATCAATTGATATTTTGTTCTTACTTTAATTACTGTAATATAGAATGGCTTATACGTGAGTGAATACGGTAACAACGGCTTGCGTAGTGTAATTTTAATCAATAACTGTTCTGTATCTGGACTCTTTCATATCTACTGTCATGCTGTATAAACATCAGGTTTGATCGATAATGCAAATGCAACGCAATGCACTCGATTCACAAGAGCTACGGCATCAACCAACTTCTGAGGAGACTACAAGCATTAAAATGCAACAAACCTTTGAAAATATAGCGTGCATTGAATCAATTGATATTATTTTTGTTCTTACTTTACTGTAATACAGAAGTCCACATCAATTGATGCATGAGTATGAATCTATGGTTTGGGTCTGGGATAGGGTATAGATTTTTCGCTTCAAGTCTGGGATAGGGTATGGCAAATGACATTTTTAGGTCTGGGATAGGTTCAAAGGTTGGGTTGGCACTGTGTGAATATATGCTGATATTGTTGATGCCTGATGCTGTCAATCAGCACATTGAATCTGACTAATCAGAGGTGCATGCATGCATGCAGATACTGGTATCAGTGGAAGGGTTTTTCTGAAGCTGGTCTACAGGCTCTCACCCTCTTCCCGTCCCCTCCCCAGTCTTCCCTTCCCCTCCTCAGTCCCCCTCTTCTCTTCTCCTCCAAGACAGCCTGTTCACAGGCTAGTGAGTACCTAAACATTATGTTCCTTTGTGAAGTGCACTAGCGTGAAGCAAATTTTTAATCAGAAAGGGCTATAATTAATGTATTGAAATTTGAAAAAATATGGCAACAAAAGAGTTCAGCTGTCCAGAATGAGCATATCAGGCTATTATCAGCAGTTTCACATACAAGAATCGTCATGATCTACGAAAAATTTAATTTAATAAAACCAAAAGTGAATGTAATAAGAGCAACAAGTGTCACTCAGTCAAATTGTCACTTAAGACGAAATATAACCTTTTAAAAAAATTGTGAAAAGTTTGTTAAAATTATATAGTTTACTTTATCATCAACTGGTTACCGGTACCAGTTAAATAGTATTAAAAGTTGTTGTGTTTCCGCATCACAGTCGGCAAAAGGAACTAAAACTTTCGAAACATTTATTTTTGCTTCATTCAGAACTCAAATGGCAGATTGAGATGCACTCGTCAGTGAAACTAACTTTAGATTTTTTTCTTTTAGCTTCATCATCATTCAAAACTCAAACAGCAGGTCGAAATGCACTCGTCAGTGAAACTATAACCCTGACTTTCGAATCATATTTTTGCTTCATACAGAACTCAACCGCCAGATAAAGTATTTTTGGGTTGACTGATTTGATTTTAATTATTGATATTGCATTACATGTACAGTTGTATGTTAACATTCTATTTTTAACAATTTCATCATTTTAACATTATTTATTTATTAGATTGTAGACTGATGTTTGTGACAGTTTTTGCTAACTTAACAAATGGAGATGGGGTTTTTACTGTAATGTCACAATTTAAGATTACCTCTTTTTCTGAAAAAGGCATGTTGTCAACACTGCACTGCCATTTTGGACCTTGTATACTAGCAGAGAAAATGAAAATAACTATTATTATTAGTCATTCTAAGGCCATTTATTATTTTATCAAGATATTTTATCAACACAAGAAGATATTATTTTTTATTATATGGCTTTGCGATTTCCTGCATTCTGATTGGTCGACGCGCGGTCCGTCTTTTTGCGTATTCGGACCACGGTCCGTCTTTTTGCGTATTCGGACCGGCAATTTGTAAAAGAAAAATCAAGTAAACAGATGCATTAAAATTGAGTTTTGGTTGAATTTGATTTTTGGTTCTTTTTTCGAGAAATTGAAAAGAGCGGGAAATTGAGTTCACGCGCGCGCTTTCCGGAAGTAATATCAACCGTTAAGCGGAAGTGAAAAAAAAATCATCTAAAAATACGAAAAAATGCCATATAATGCCATATAATAAACACCTTATTAACCTCGCTTGCTCGGTTAATAAGTAGTTATTATCTCCAAGCGGCCATGTAATGTTCTGTTTAATATTTATAATTTTCAATGAAATACCAGTTGCAATCTATTCCTAAAAAGGCTAGAAATCTTTGAAAGCCATGCAGTCGTATTTTCAAGAGTGATATCTTCACATATGAAGATTACTTGTAATTACTACCCAATTACTATTTAGAGCTACTTAAACTCCTCTCCTAATTTATCTTTCGATATACTTCATTTATCTTATTAGTTTATTTTTTATTAATGCAATAACTAGTTTTCAATTGCATTCGACAAAGGAAAACGCATACTAATCTCGTTGGAGTGCCTGTGGTCATGTGTGGGCTACCTGTGCTTTCCCAGGCAGAAGAAATCAAGATTTTTGGGTCCAGGATTCACCTTTTGGAATAAATGATCTTGGCCAGGAGATTGGTAACTACATGATGCGCATGCACTCAAGTATTTAGAGCTAGGGTTCATAAGTAAATGGTGAAATAGTACTGAATAATTGCAGTATTTTTGTTATTGCAACCTGACACGTGACTTCCGGCCCCGAGTATTTGAATCAAGCCGAGTTCATAAATGCTTGTACTTGATGCCAAACTTCTTCCAAAAAAAAAAGAATAATCTTTTGTTGGAGTTCATAAACGCTCATACTTGTAGCAAAACTTCATCAGATTGTCATAAATACATAATTCGATCGAATATGGTTCAACTTGCCTTGTCATTTCTTGTGTATATTTTAACCTGCAGTCTTTAAATCACTCCAGAATTCTTCCGCTTTTATTCTCCCATTAACTAACAACAATTCCAAGGAACGCTTTCCTTTAATCGCTAGAGCAAGAAAGGTTTTCTGGCGAAACTATACTTGCACAAGTAGGTCTGAGGTCCGCCATCTTGGATTTTCATTAACTAGTGCCAATTTCCCTCACATGTAAAATTGCGAATGCCTGGTTGTTTAGATGCCTGCTTTGACAAGAGCTGCGAATCAGCGTGTTTTGGAAGGTAAATAAGCTTAATCACGTTTAAATATTCACAAAATTATAATATATTAGGTCTAAGGTGGGTCTTAGAAGAGGTTTTGCTTTAATTCTTTCAAACTGCGTGGTTTTTTTCAACGATTATGTTTAAATTGCTATATTACATGATCGGATGCGATTTGAACCTGATTGTAATATACGCACCGTCGCATAATAAAAGCTTCATACAGGTTCATGATATGTAAATATATGTTATGTTGGGTCTCCTTTCTACGTGTTCCCGCAGATTAGCCGCACCCCCGATTTTGAACGAAAATTTTGGGCGAAAAGGTGCGGCTTATCTATGGGTGTTTACGGTATCTTGATGTTTGTAGTTTTCGTATCTGTTCAGCGAAAAGCACAATTCCAGCAAAGTACTCGCCTCTAGGTTGAGTGCCTTCCGGCTTTGGTTGAAACCCTTCGGCTTCGAGCCAATTGAGTGGCAGGCCGACAAATCAGCCCATCTTTGCCTCGATGTACAATGTAGCTTCGACATCAGAGTTTGTAAACGCTTCAGAAGTGGTATACACTTTCCTCAGGCTTTGACAAATCGTACTTATGAACTTTGTATACAACATTTTAGTTGATTGGGAAAACAAGACAACTTACCAAGCACACAAAAACTTCCAACTCCAGCTCACGCGCATTGTGTAGTTACCAGTTTCAAGGCCAAGATAATTCATTTCAAAAGTGTGCCACACCAGGATGGACACCAAAACTTGTGATTTCTTTCGCCTGGGAAAGCACAGGTAACCCACACATGACCACAGGGAGTCCAACACAAGATTAGGATACGTTCTCCTTCGTTGAATGCAATTAAGTTATTAATTATTAGTGAATTCAATTTCCTATTTTCTGTAGCAATTACTGTAATTAGAGTACTTTTATAAGTAGTTTTTAGTAGTAACATCACTTAATATAATTATTGATGCCGCAGCAAGCAAGCCTGAAGCGAGCGAGCAAGGCAGTAGTTCTAATCTGTAAGCGGGTCCAAATCTAGATTTCTTTTTTTTTACCACAATGCATCACTTCGATTGTCTTTTTTTACCACACTGCTTTGCACGGATCTGATCATCACGTGACATTACACAAGATGGAATCTGCATTGTTGGAGCTAACCACGTTCAACCGTTCTTTAATGCATTTCTGTGTATGCGATCCTTGTGTAATCATGAATTTGTTGATGTGTAGGCAAACTCTTTCTAACTCTGTGTGAACTATCAGTGTCCAAAAAGCAAGATCTCTCCTGTCATCAAGATGGTGAGCAGCAAATAATTTTCTTCTTTTGACCTTCGATAAAGTCAAGCAGCCGGTTCAAAACACAATTAGCATTTACAATTACATTCTCAATTACAGTTGATTCCCGGTGTTCAAACTTCACCGGGGAGAACAGCAGTTTTTTGTGCTGGGAATCTTAAGAAAATGTCAGGAATTGGTAGGCTCAGGGGATTTACCAAGAGATCATTGATACATGTATATCGGGACAAAATGAAAATAAACCGGGACAACTTTTGAGATACACACCACTGCTTAAACAGGATTCAGTTGCACGAAAGCCCCAAAACAACAAAATATATTCATCTAACACCTAGCCATTTTTATCACCCAGTAATATATTTTTCCTGCCAAAGTGCTACTGTAGGTTCTCTTCTAATACACTTCCTTAACTGAGCAGAGCAGCATTCACTACCTGTTATGTATACTACTGAGTTGTAATACATTTCATTACACAACATGTAATTTAGATTTAACAGGCGAAGAGCCACTCCGTGGATATACTGTCATTAAACTATTATTAGTAGGGACTTAGCTAGTAGTAGCATACTTAGGCAAACCACAATAATGAAGTGAGAACTATAATAAAACGTGTTTACATATTGTTTGTGAAGTGAAAACAAGAATAAAACGTGTTTTACATACATTTTTGTGAATTTGTCATTTTTTTACCTCCCCTCCCCCTACTTTTAAGACTGTTCAAATTCAAACTATAACGGATAACAAGGTCGGCAACTTCAAGGCAGTCTGGTGGCAAAACAGAAAAAGAAATTGTCAATATCGGAAACTAAATAAAACTCAAACACAATTTCAACACCACACAAAGATAAACCAGTGACCAAACTACCTTTGTAGCGAAAAATATGAGTAGAATATCACAAGAAGCGATTGTTTTGGACAAAGTTTTCGAGTACAGAACGGCTTTGCGGATGTGTCTTGAGTTAAGGTTCGACCAGCGCGGTTACTGGGAGTCCTGGGCACGAGACCAAATGCTCTCCCTACCCTACAGGGAAGACAAATGAGTCGACAAACAAATAAACAGACCCCATCTTCAGGGGATGCACCTTACGATCTAAAAGTAAAACCATAAGAGTGGGAAGATTAGCTGGATCAAACTGAAAGCCTGAACTACAAATTCCAAAACTGTTTAGATAATCGAGTGTACAATTATAACTCAATTTTCCAAGTAGTTGATGTTTATGTCACTTTCATCAAACTGCAAATCGACATAAAAGTTAGATAACTTGTTTGCTCCACCACCTACCACGAAGGACCTCTTTAAAAAATCGATCTGCAGTTGCACACAATACTCTGCCCCGTCAGCTTTACCTGAAGGTTAAGTTTGTTTGGCGATGCTTCAACTCGTCTTGCCAACCAGCCGTTTATCTCCTCCCAAGTTTTCGGAAAGTTTTCTCACTGTCTTAGTTCAGTCACAGCTCGCGCTCTAGATAGATTGAGGTAAGTCGCTTCCCTAGCTATGGAGTCTCCAACTCTTATGGTTTTACTTTTAGATTGTAAGAAACTTTTCAAAACATAACTGCATCCCCTGAGGATGGGGTCTGTTTATTTGTTTGTTGACTCATTTGTCTTCCCTGTAGGGTAGGGAGAGCGTTTGGTCTCGTGCCCAGGACTCCCAGTAAGGTTCCGCACTGGTCAAACCTTAACTAAAGACACATCTGTGAAGCCGTTCTGTACTCCAAAACTTTGTCCAAAACAATCGCTTCTTGTGATATTCGACTCATATTTTTCGCTACGAAGGTAGTTTGGTCACTGGTTTATCTTAATTTGTGTGGTGTTGAACTTGTGTTTGAGTTTTATTTAGTTTCCGATATTGACAATTTTGTTTTCTGTTTTGCCACCAGACTGCCTTGAAGTTGCCGACCTTGTTATCCGTTATAGTTTGAATTTGAACAGTCTTAAAAGTAGGGGGAGGGGAGGGAGGGTAAAAAATGACAAATTCACAAAAAGTACATAAAACACGTTTTATTCTTGTTTTCACTTCACAAACAATATGTAAACACGTTTTATTATAGTTTTCACTTCATTATTGTGGTTTGCCTAATCTATGGTAGTAGTAGTACAACCATGTGATTGTATTCCTGCAAAAGGTCCATTCCATTATATATATAATAAATTATTTCAAGCATGAGTAGTGAATCAATTATCCGGCTCCCCTTGCACAAACCATGTTGACAAAAAATGTGCTAGAATTCCATGACTTTTTTGTATTAGTAGGCTACTCTGGGCCTCCTGCATAAAGCTTATCTAATGTCTTTATGAGATTGAGAGGATTTGATTAATACATAACGCGTACAAGCAATAGACTCACCGACACTTTATAGAAGTACATAATAGAACTCTAACTGCAACGCTGTAACAGTGACAGTAACTAACGACTAACGACAATAATTTCTCACCTTCTTTTCACTGGTAAACGACTGATACAATTCCAACAGAATCTGTGTCCACACGGAGTTTGTACTGGATTATTTAATCCAAGAAGGCAGGCTTGGCATTTGTACGCATCCTCCAAAGGTGGATCAAACTCTTCATCAATACCTTCGCTTGTGCTACAACATGGAACACCCACTAGAGGTTTCCAAGCCATTGTAACTGTAAGGCCCAAGCGAGAGAAGGAAGGGGGGAACCCATATCCCATGATTCCCAGCCAAGGCTAGGCACATTTCTATTTTTGTTGGGGGGGGGGGGGGGGGGAGGGGGGGTGGGGTGGCAGAGAGGGATGGGAGGGAGGGGTGAAGGGAAAAGCGTAAAAATAGGTCCGCTTTTGCTAACAAAGACAATTTCGTATTTTCTTTACCGTTAGAATGAGAATGAATAAATCCACATTTTATTTCCATAACCAACAACAAGATAATGTGTGTTCATATATAATTATGTTGGATTAACTACAAATATGCCTAGTCATATTGCTAAGTGTGGAGTTATTAAATTAAATTAGTGACCACTATCTTATATATTATAGTAAAGCCAAACACCAGCAGGCCAAGACCCATCATCGCAAGATTCTTGTCCCGGGAGGACAGAGACCTTGTCTGGAGCAATAAAGGTCTACTCAAGAATTCAACGGCTTTGGAAAACGTGTACATCACCGCAGATTACCCCCCGGATATTCAAAAAGAAAGGAAGGTACTCGTCAAGGCGATGATCCGAGCCAAAGAATTGGGGCAAAACGCGCAAGTGTTAGGGAGAGCTCTACATGTTTGATAACGTGCCACAGCAGTACCAGACTTATTAAAATACAAGCTATTGATTACATATACGTTCTCGAGCTAAACACAAATCAAAGTCCATGCAGTTATAATTGTTAAAGCGAGTTTAATTTGCATGTACAATCAAAACGCTCTACTAGTACTAATGCAACAACTTGGCATGCCTTACCGATTTCTTTTGCAAAAGTTAAAGTTAAAACTCTGTGCACGCCTCTATAATAGTTATTCTAATAATAACCATGCACAATTAATTAATTTTTCAGTACGGTTTGAGCTGCACATGCATGGAACAGCCCCCGTTAAAGCATTATATCTTCATTTCACAACAAACACAGTTTACTCTCTGTTCAATACATTTATCATAATTTCGATTATTTAATATTTAGGGTAGCAAAGGGTCCTCATTCACCGCCGCCACAGGCTAACCATCCTCCTATTTTGTGTATTTGTCACTGATGTTTTAATAATCCATTATTTCTCTTCTCGCTGCTTCGCGGCTCTGCGGCTCTTTCGCCGCTGCTGTTCTCTCTAGAAAACCTCTGGAACCAGGGTACCTTTTCACTTTATTCTGCTGTGAATGTGTTGATTTAGCGCGCGCTCATAAGACAGCTCGGGCTTCCTGTGGTTCAGGTTTGTTTACATATAGCCACAGGAAGCCCAAGCTTGAGCCACAGGAAACCCGAGCTTATGAGCGCGCGCTAAATCAACACATTCACAGCAGAATCAAGTCAAAAGGTACGCTGGTTCCAGAGGTTTTCTAGAGAGAACAGCAGCGGCGAAAGAGCCGCGAAGCGGCGATCAGCGAGCTGTGAAGCAGCAGAAGATAAATAATGGATTATTAAAACATCAGTGACAAATACACAAAATGGGAGGATGGTTAGCCTGTGCCGCCGCATGCAGGAAATATCAGGCCTGGATATTTAGCTTAGGATGACGGCCCGGTCATCTGCTTCCATGTTTCATGTTGTTTTTTGTTTTGTTTATCGTTTCGTCAAATACTTTAAAAAGATGGAAAGAGTCTTTTGCTTAATGCAAATTCCCGACCAGTCTTGTAACCTCGAGTTAGCATGTCATTAGAGCAATACTCTCAAGAGGATAAGGTGTGCCATCTGAACACATTTGAAGTGTGTTTCTTTGAACGTAAGAAGCATGAATAGAGCAATTGAGCGCAGAAAAATCTTTAAATGGCTTCATCAACAAAACACAGAAATAGCTTTCTTGCAAGAGACATATAGTTCCGAAGAAGTGGAAAGCATTTGCAAGCTGAATGGGGAGGAAATGTGTTTTATAGCCACGGTTCAAAAAACAGTAAAGGTGTTAGTATCCTGCTTAACCCAAAACTTGATATAAAAATTGAAAAGTCTGTTCATGATAAAAACGGGCGTTATATAATTCTACAAACCAAAATTAACGAGACACCATTCACCTTTTGTAATGTATACTTACCCAATGACAATAAGATGCAAATCACATTTTTAGATGAATTGGCCGTATTATTGAAGCAGTTCCCAGAGGAAAACATGATAATTTCAGGTGACTTTAATTGCGCTCTTTCTGCAAAAGCCAAAATGCAAGGCGTTTCTATTGATACAAAATCACAAGTCATTGGGAGAATTAAAAAGCTAATGACTCAGCGAGTCCACCTAATAGATATTTGGAGAGAAAAGCACCCGGATAATCAAGAATACACATGGCGAGATAAAAGCTATAAAGTCCAGTGCCGATTAGATTGATTGTCTTATATCCACACATTTAACCTCCATAACGAAGGATTGCTCAATCTGTTTTGATCTGTTCAGATCATTCCGCTGTCTCTATTGAAATTCAAAGCAAAGAATATAAAGTAAAGGGCCAGGCTTCTGGAAATTTAATTGCTCACTTTTAAAGGACAAGGAATATACCAAATCATTGCGTGGACATTTCAGTGCATTTACAGAAAAACACAGTGATGTAAATGACAAAGGACTTCTCTGGGACTTGTTAAAAATGGAAATCGCAAATTTTTCTATTTATTATGCCAAACGAAAACGAAAACGAAAAAAAGACGCTGAGAGGAGATATTAACAAGAAATTAAATAACTTCAAAAAAGCATTGAAATTGCAGAGAATGAAAGCGAACGATCAAATCTTATTTTTAAAGCAGAGGCACTAAAAAACAAGCTAAACATATTATTAGACGCTCAAATACAAGACACGATTTTACGGAGTAAAGTAAGATGGTACGAAAATGGCGAAAGAAATTCGAAGTACTTTTACGGCCTAGAAAAACGGAGTTATAACCGAAAACACATAACCAAACTACAAATTAACGACTCATTAATTGAAGAACCATCTTCGATTGCCAAAGAACAAACAAAATTTTATGTAAAACTGTACAAATCCCAAACTCCTGGTCCTAACGCTGAGCAGGACAAATTCATAAATGATGCTAGCCTGGCTAAGCTAACAGAAGCGGACAAAAAAATCATGTGAAGGATTACTTACAATATCGGAATGCCACCTCGCGCTTAAAAAATTCAAAAACAACAAAACCCCAGGATCCGACGGCCTCCTCGCTGAATTTTACCTATTTTTGGGTGATGACTTAAAAAGTCTAGCAGTAGACAGTTCGTTTCAATAGTGTCTTTGCGGGAGGTAAACTCTCGATCAGCCAGAGACGGGGGATCATTACACTTCTTCCGAAAAAGTAAAAAAAACTTCTTGAAAATTGGCGGCCGATATCTTTATTAAACGTTCACTACAAAATAGCAACAAAAGCGATCGCCAATAGACTAGAAAAAGTACTCCCAAACATTATCAATCCTAACCAAACTGGCTATGTAAAAGGACGATACATCAGAGAAAACATTCGCTTAATCTCTGACATAATGGACTATACATTGAAAAACAACCAAACCGGAATCGCCCTTTTTTTGAATTTCAAAAAAGCTTTCGACACGATTGAATGGACTTACATTATGCGCGTTTTACAAAAAATTGGGTTGGGCCCCAACTAATCCATTGGGTGAGGCTCTTTTATACGGACATTACTAGCTGCATTTTAAACAACGGTTATGCATAAGAATTTTTTAACTTAGAACGCGGCGTAAGGGTTACACGAGACAACTTTTAGCGCAACATTGTTGCGGCAACGGGTATGTTACACGGGACGATTTTTAGCGCAACATCTAGCTAACACCTAGGCTCCTACTCCGACACCCTCGTTTAGAAACATGGCTGACAAGTGAAGTCTTTGTTTGTTGACGTAGCCTCGTTTCCGTGGGCGTAGCGAACAGGTTTCTGGGACGACGTTGCGCGAAAAGTCAACGGCGAGGGTGTTGCACGAAGCAACTCCAACAAAATTCGGGCAACAACGTTGCAGGTTTTTGAAGGTAATTCAAAACTTGCAACATGTTGCTTCAACGAAGATTGCGTTAAAAATCGTCCAGCGTGCCATGTTACACTATGTTGACTTTTTGCACGAAAAATCGTCGTTAAAAATCGTCTCGTGTAACATCACCTTAAATGTACTCGGCGAGGAAATCAAACTTACACAATACGCAGACGACACCACTTGTTTTTTAAGAAACAAAGATTCTGTACAGCACCTAAACAACCTTCTTGACGTATTTGGTCGTGTATATCTGGTTTAACTATTAATACATCTAAAACAGAAGCAATGTGGCTTGGAAGCTCAGACACGTAACTCTCAGGAAAAACCATTTGATTTCCAGTGGCCAAAAAAAAACATCTTAGCACTAGCTAGGAATATACTTCACTTATGATATTCCCACAAGTGCCAAGTTAAACTTCTACGATAAACTGGAGAATCTTAAAAAGTGCTTAACGGTGTGGGAAAAAAGGAACCTTACACTATATGGGCGCATCAATATCGTCAAAACCTTAGGATTATCAAAGCTCGTCTACAAAACTAGTAGATGGAATAACATACGCATTTATTAGGAACAACAAACCCCCCAAAATAAAAAAATCGACTCTAATAGGATGCAAGGAGTTGGGTGGTCTTCAGCGACATAGAAAAAGCAATAAAAATAAGTTAGATAAAAAGGTTGGAAGGAAAGATACCGGCAGCCTGGAAAATAATTCCTCTAAATTGTTTGAGTCGATACGGTGAAGTATTCTTATTCAAATGCAATTACGATGTAAAATATCTGAATTTACAACCTCTCGCTGTGTTTTATAAATCAATTTTAGTTTATGGGCAGGATCTGAAAGCGTCGTGGTTTAAAAAGTACCCGGCCCCTCCTACAGAAACGACATCATTTGGAACAATACCCTGATTAAAGTGGGAGGCTGCCCAGTTTTCTAAAAAAGTTGGTTTGACAAAGGGATTTTCGTTTTAAAAAACCTTTTTGACGAAAACAGCAAGCCAATTACTTTCCACTCCTTTCAAACAAAATTTAAAATTAAGAGTACCTTTCTACAGTTTATTGGATTGATAAGCGCAATACAAGCGTTTAAAAACAAAACGCGCGGACCAAGTGAGAAGACAGCACCAAAATGGTTTACTAGCGCACACAAAATAACGGCGAAAAAGGTACGAAGCGCCCTTGTAGAGCTCCAATTCGTAGCCCCGACAGCCGAATCAACAATTAGAGATCGTGGTGTCCGTGAGGAAAATCTCAAACAAATCTACATACTTCCTTTTACGATCACGAAAGAGATTAAACTCACTGTTTCAATACAATATTAACCACAACATCCTTGCTACGAACGTTCTCCTCTTCAAAGCTAAAATAAAAAGCCCCTTCTGTGATAAATGCCCCTTCTGCATGTGAAGAGAAACACACGATAGAACATGTTCTCGTTAAATGTGATCAAGCTATCTGTTTCTGGGATAGCCTTTTAAATTGGTGGTATAAACAAACTTCAGCCAGAATAACATTAAGCACAGCATGCATTATGTATGCCGTTTTCAACCAATGAAAAATAACAAGCTCTTTAACCATATCATAGCTAAATACTACATGTATACTGTTTTTTTGAAAAGCACACATTTTTCTTTCGAAGGCTTCCTTATCCTCTTAAGTGAAAAAGCTAAGTTTGAAAATGAGAGTGCAATGTATAAACAAGATGTAAAAAAATTCTGTACGAAATGGGAAACATTAAGTGAATGGCTCAAGACACAAGTGGATCTAGTGTAGTTTTGTTTTTGTATGTTTGAAGAGTTTTGTAAGTGATGTTTCATTCCTTGTTATCAATTAAATGTATTAGTGTTAAATGATAAAAATGATATAATAATAATATTTTTTTAAAAACTATCTTATATACGGGGTGCGCAGAACTAAATTACACCGTTCCTTATTATAGAGACATTTTAAAAAGACAAGACATTTTAAAATTTTTGACCCTGATGCTTTTGTTGATGATTTGAGTTTGGCTCCCTGGGACTTAATTGACTTAGCTGACGACCCTGATGAAAGCTTTTCATCTGAAAAATCTTGTTTCTTGACATTAAATGTACACGCGCCTTTGAAAACTAGGTGTGTTCGAAATGTCGAGTCGCCAAGGCTCTCGCCGTCAATTAAAAAGCACGTTTCAGCGCGCCATCTTAAAAAAATGGCTGTTAAGGATAATAGCCCAACCATTTGGAAACAGTATTAAAAGAGTCGGAACACTGTCAAATCGTGTCATCCAGGAAGCTAAACGCAACTACATTTCTTCTGAATTTGGGAAAAATAGAGGCAAACATGGCCGAAACTTTTGAATACAGAGTTAAACAAAAAATCTAAAAATACTATAATTAAGAGTATTAAAATTAAACAAACGGAAATTACAAGCCCGCTATCCATAGCTCAAGAATTCAATATTAATTAAGTACTTTGCCAGTGTTGGCGTTGAATTAGCAAACAATATTCCCTCCTTTGGTCATAAACCCGAGGATTATTGAGCCTACTCCGTGTTCATTTCACTTAGTCCAAGCTATCAGTGAAAAAAACCGTGTACGACGTTATAAACGCGTTGCCAGCAAACAAGACGTCTGGGCTGGATAAAATTCATCGAGACTTCTAAAATTGGCTTCGCTCGAAATTTTTCCAGCTGACTGGAATCGGCAAAAGTATCATCTATTTATAAGGCCGATTGAAGAGAGAACATGACTAATTATAGGCCGACTATCCGTTTTGTCGGTCTTAGCTAAAGTATTCGAAAAGTCATATTTAATCAACTTTTACAATTATTTGATTGCAAACGACATTCTTTCCGAGCACCACTGATCTGGATTTAGACCAAGGAGGATTTGAAGGCCTTCCAATCCTCCTTGATTTAGACCATCTCATTCAACACCGAGTTCCTTGCTTAAATCTCTGCAATGTTTTGGTTTAGCAATATGGATAAGGGACAGTTAAACTGTGCAGTGATGTCTTTCAGTTCTTGATTTAAAAAAAAAGCATCAGTTTGACACAGTTGATCATCAAATCCTTATAACCAAACTACGTTGCTATGGCATTAGAGAAATCGAATTGAAATGGTTTCATTCGTACTTGAGTAATAGAGCGGTTTACCATTGAGTGTCGAAAATAATAAGTGATTGCTTTGGTTTTGCGTTTGGTTAGCTTTTTTCTATTGGCTGTGAATAATGTTTTCTAATTATCAGCCAATCAAATTCTAAACTAAAACCAAACGCAGAAAAAGAAGACTGCTCAAGGTCTTGGTGTACGCGACATTTGACCGTTTAAAAATCTTGAACAAATATATTTTTCTATTATCCAGCCACATTTGGAATATTGCTCTGCTCTATGGGCTAATTGTTGTATTACATTTAAGAAATAGAAAACATTTCCCGTGTTTCTATAGAGTTATAGAAACACGAGTGGGAGTTTGGGAGAACGAGAAATGGCAGTGGGAACACGAGCCCGAAGGGCGAGTGTTTCCACAGCTATTTCGAGTTCTTCCAAACTTCCACAAGTGTTTCTATAACTCTATAGAAACAAGGGGAAAATGTTTTCTATTTCCTTTACACGGAAACGCTCGCTTAATTTGATAACCAAGACGTAAATTCTCACAACTAGCTCAAGCGCGCGCTCAACTGTCTATGTTTCTATAGAGTTATAGAAACACGGCTTAGAGCCAATCAGAGCGCGCGTACTATCGAAACTATTTTATAATACAAAATAATCTTCAAAAGCTACAAAACAGAGCTAGGATCATCACTTATTCCGGCTATGAAGTCAGATCGAAAGACTGATGTGCATGCTAAATCACCTAAACTGGCAAACACTTAGGGAAAGATGGTTCCTGCATAAAGCAATTTTGATGTACAAAATAAACAATGATTTAGCCCCAAATTATCTTAGCAGACATTTCAAAACGGTCAATAGTAAGCATGACTACAAATTTTTGTACTCCCCTCTAGTACCAATCAGTCCTTAAAAACAGCATATAGCCTATATACTGGAATTCACTTCCAGAATCTACTCGAACATGTAGTATTCTCTCTAAGTAGTATGCAAGATATACAGCTAGTATACCGTGTCAAATGCCTTAGCTAGACTGCATTAATAAGTCCCTCGTCAATGTTAAAATACCAATCAGCTGCTTCTAGTAGCGAGCTTAATGTTGAGTGTAATGATCGAAAGCCTTACAGACCTTTGAAATGACTGGAATAACTGATATTAGTATAAACCAACTAGTGGACTATTACAAATCCTGCATTCTGATTGGCTACGCTACTATAGGTCTATTTGTGATAGCCCATGGCAGAGAAAAACCGCACGCATTTTCACGAAATAATAACATTTTTTCAACTTCAATTTGTTTCTTTCTATTATTTCTACTGTCCGACTAGTTAGTTTATACTAAAACAATTAGACCTCTCGCCCTCATGGGCTACGAGTTAAATAGCCCATTCGGCTGCGCCTCATGGGCTATTGACTCGTAGCCCATCCATTCGGGCTGCAGGTCTAATTGTTAATTGGTCTGTAATTATTCATATCTGATTTTATTTCCTTCACTTAGTTTAAATACAGGGGAAACTTTCGAACGTTTCCAATCATCTGGGTAGATACGAGAACGGATAGTCAAACTTTATTATTAGCATTCCCATATACATAAATGGTATTGCCTAAAACATAAACAACATAACTAAAAGAAGCTAAACTAACTTTGAGAACGATTTCTAATATTACAATGATTTCTTATTTCAAAGGCTTCAAAAATATAGTGAGCCAATTTCTTACATACAAATGGGTCTATGTTATTAAAGAGAAATAAAGTTTTGTCTTTGATATTTAAGTTTGTAAAATGTTTGTATTTATTACAAATGTCGTCGAAGAATACTTTTCTATTGTTATTATATAAGCTGCAATGAAATGTGAAATGCATTTCGTTTTCTACTTCATAGATAAGTTGATCAAATTCGATGATGATACATATAATATATCACCGAGCTGTGTCTCAAAAAGGAGCAAGATATTCCATCAATAACGATGGATCGAGTTTTTGTAATGAGTTCCAGTACTCGCTTGTGGGATATTTGACTAAATTCGAAAATATTTTGAGACTCATTTACATAATCTAGACAACTAATTGACGAGGCAGGTATTTCATTTGACAATTTTGAACCTATTTCAGTAAAGTGTTTATTTAATTCATCGCCAATTTCATTGTCTTTCGTAATTTTAAGTCCGTTTGATTCAATCTCCGAAATATTCGTGTTTTTTTACTTCCGTGAAGTCAATTGATTAATTGTATTCCAAGTTGATCGAATATTTACTTTATTGCTTAGAAAGCGTCATTGTAATAATTAGCTTTTGCCCGTTTGATTTGTGCCTTTATTGCGCATTACTCGATATTCATCCCAGTCTATAAAACTGTCTGACTTTATAGCCTTGCGCTTAATAATGCGTCCCTGGAGAGCATAATTTTTTTTCAAATCTGTATTCACCCAGGGATTGATTTTCTTGCGCACTCTTCTCTTCTTTATCGGTGCGTGTTTGTTAAGTACATATCGTTAGGATTGTGATGTTGACTTAAGACTGACCAATCACAAGCCCTAAGTTCATCTCTAAAATCTTGTAATTTGAAGTGTTGGAAATTTCTAAACTCGATTGTCCTTGGCCTATCTTTACATGAATGAAATTTTCTTGACAATGTAGATTAAGCTATCGTCACTTTAATATTCCGATGTGATTTACACCAGAAGCAACAATGTTTCTGCAATCATTAGTTAAGCAAACATCAATTAATGAGTTACTTGTTCGAGTTATGCACGTTGGCTGCTTAATAATTTGCATAAGTCCATAAATTAAGAGCTAATGAATTTTGGTCCTGTGCTTTAGACAAGATTACAGTTTGAGCCGGATCACCAAGTAATATTATCTCATAATCAAGACACTCAATACGACCAACTATTTCTTCGAAGTCATTGAATAACTCATGTGGACTATTTGGCGGTCTGTCGGTACCATGTGGATACGATAACATAGGCGGACAACTCGCGGATGGTCAGTGAGCAATTTTGGCATAAACTAAAAATTACGTGCCCGATGACGTCATCGTTACGTCATCACCACTAAGTGAATCGTGGGGACGCAGTACCATGCCTGTCTAAGTTTGAGCTGCCTGGCATTAGAAAGTGAGGGAGATGTAGGCACATGACTTAAGTAATGGTCCGGATTACAACTGTAGTACTCTAGGGCAAGGAATGTAAAAAAGGTGTTAATTTCCTATTCTGGATCTTCCTTATAGTTCAAGGAGATAGGTGATATTTTATCACACTGGCTAGTAGTTTAATCAATAGTAGTTTGATCAGCACACTGACTAGTATTTGGCTTTTGCTTGATTTTGACTAGAGTTAATTTGCGCACTATCCACAGTTATACCATTCATTCCCCAGTTAGCCGGGGCGGTATCGATATTCGCTATTAGAGACCTTAAGCAACCACGACGACGACGTCTAGGACGACGGCATAAACCAATAGCCTTAATTACAAAATACAATAAATGCACGTGAAAATGCACGCAGTCACCACATTTTGAGCGGTATATGGCGAGATTTACAAGGATTTTATTCTTCCTACATCCAATGTAAACAGCATTGAGTAAAGAATGGTATCTATATTTCATTACTTGCTTGTATTTCACGTTCAAAGGAGAACGCGAACGAAAGTAAGTAGTCACACCGTTTATCGTTCGGCCTGAACGGAACTCTGTCCTGATCATATTTTTCGAAAATCTGGTTATTAAAGGCACCTAAAAGCAAATAAAGGAAATAGTAAACACCAAATCTCGGGAGAAAATACTTTTCTACGTTCCGTCGTCGTCGTGGTTGCTTAACCCTAATATCTCCTCGTCATTCGAATATTTATCCTCCTCACGAGTCCATCAACACTTTCGACCCCGATTGTAGGGATGTCTTAGGAACGTGAACTGGCTCCATCTGATCACTGAATTAAAGGACTTTCCTCGCTGTTATTCTTAAACATTACCGAAACCCTAATGGCGGATCGCTGTATGCTCCAATGCAATGGTCAACAATGTGCTCTTCGACCTACTTCGCCTTCAGAACAAAATCCGAAAGCGTCCGTAAATATCACGAAGAAGAATGGTTCAAACCTCACAACCACCACCACCCCAAATAAGCTAAACTAAAAGGAATATAGTTACACGATAAATTGGATACGTAATTATCGTCGATCGAGATTAGAGAAATTGAGTGACATCGCAGGTATCGTTGCAAAGAAAGCTCAGTGGCGAGGGGTACGATTCCAACATAAAAAACTTCATCTCCACACCAAGACAAAAGCGCAAGTACATGTAAGACACGGCTATGCAATTTTGCATTTAATTTTTTCACCTTTCAAAGATGCTAAACAAATATCAGTTCAAGTTTTCATTTTAGCGTTTGGTAATTTCTTTTGTAGTAGTAACACAATATTCGTACTAATGACCTTAAACCTTTCCTTATCTACACTTACCACAAGCTTTTGATCGCAAAAGAAATTTCTATCATCGTAATACGATGTTCAGTTTCTACACATTTTGAGAGACAATACCAAGAGAACGTTTTCATCAAATTAGGCAATAGAATGCTTTGGAAAACATTTAAGTAAACGTGGATGAACACCATATACACGTACAGATTTGTTTGGATTTAGGTCATCCAATATCAGATGTGTTTCTATACTTCATTTGTTTGGTCGAGGACAAACTTATGCCTAGTTTTGTTTATTAAATTGATTTGTTGGGGGACGAGCACGTGTTAGGTTTGACGCTAGAGATTTCGGAACATCGACAAAGTAAGCCTTATGGCATATGCAGATGCAAAATTGAAGCTTAGTTAAAATTCAATGTCTTAATTTGCGTTTGAATCGTATCAGAGTAATATTGATCTGGCGATCACTTGTGATCTCGATCTGTCATTTGATTGGATGTCACGTGATAAAAGTCATACCTCATGCACGTGAAGAAATGCGTCGGCTGTTGACCTCATGAGTTTGAGAATGTCTCTGCAATGTTATTTATTTGGTATTCACCATTTTATTAAAGTTTGTCTAACACTGTGAGATTAATAAAGTGATAAAAGTACAAATTGTAATGTGTAAAGCTAACAAAACAAAGAGCATCTTCCAGAGCTTTTCATACTTTAAGCGACCCTGACTTTCCCGTCAGACGGAGTTTTCTCGTCCATCAATCAAACGTACGTTTATCCTCTACCTCAACTCTCATTGGATAAAATCTGAATAGACACCAGTCTCATTGTGGATTTCTTTAGCATTTTAATGGTTTTGGCGCCAAAGCGGCCAATTCACTCTTTTCGGCACTCGGTGGCCATCAAAGCTTGGCTAAACTACCTCCGTGCGAAGCTAATCTAGCAAAAAACAAACAAAGGATTCCCTCACTTTGAGTCCAAGATGGCCACTAGCTGCGTCGAGTAACCACCACCAAACCGCCGGAAAGTCATACCACGGGACGCAGGAATATGAACAGCACTGTTAATACTAACACACTTAATGGTTAGCTATAATGGCAACTCTACATCCTATTCAATACAGACTGACGCAACTAATAGCTAACTAAAACATACAGCCCATTCACGGAAAACATTGGTATAGTTGTCCCAAACATTACTTTCCGATATCATTCTTTAGAGATATAACCATAGCCTCGCTTGGATGCATTTATTCACGACGTCTAATGAACCTCGTCATAAGAAAGACGACATCGGAATTAGTAAGAATACAAAATTAAATCGCAAAAATAAGATAATTGTATTGACTGGAGGGTCAAGCGTCCCTCCAAGCCAGTACAAACGTCTCCTATTTCCGACGACTTTTGAAAGCTCACACATGGTAAATATCCAATGAAACGCCCAAACTTGGTAAACTTACGCATTTCGATGTGCTCTTTCTTGTGATGGAATTTATTAGATTAACTTTACAAACTCTGCACCCGTCTTTTTTTGCAGTTTGTTAGAGGCCATTAGACGCACCAGCTCATACTTAGAACCGTGAAGCACTAGTGTATAGTACGCACTTTTATAACATTAATTAAATGCCTAAGAGAAAAAGTCAATTATCACCTACTATAATTCAGTGTGTAGAAAATTTCGAGGAAATGAGATTATTTTAATATATTGCTGAAAAATGATGACTACGGATAGTTTTCTTTACCAAACTTCAACCGCTCCTATTCCACTGTGGTCTTCCACTGACTTGACACTTGGAAAGCATCAAACTCTCATCAGCTAATGTATAATTTTGCAAGAAACGTTTGGTAACTATAAATATCCTTATAACATCTAGACCACTACCTGTTCATTTAATACGAACGCATTCAGTGTGGTCTAAACATCCTCTCTCCTGCATTCTTGATAATACATAGAGAATCATAGTTGTGTAAAAGGAAACTTGAACTTCTAACCGCGAAACCATGTTGTACCTACGGAAACTTAATGAGAACTATGATGCTTTCCGAGAGTAAAAAGATTGAGAACTTCGAATAGATTAATAAGGGACTTTAAGTAACAAGGACGTCTAGGACGACACAATAACATCACACACACACGGAGTTATTGTTAGCAAAAAACAACAAGGACACCCTGGATTTAAGATCAATAAACAACGTAAATTACACGAAGGCAACAGCTTTTATATTACATTTGGCCGTGCCATTATTATAACTTTCAAAATATCACTCAGTGCCTATAAATTCTGTATAACACTCGCGTTCATGCGATTTGTAGAGGAAATGCACTCCATGGCAACTTTCAAATTGCACTCTATTACCTAGTGGTGCACTCTATTACATTGTACCTATAGACATGCACTCAACCAATTGAGTATTTTGTTGGGTATTCAAAAATACAAGCAATAGCCGTCCTAGTTGCTCAAGGTCCCTATAAATAGTCCGAGTGGTTGGTGTGCAGATACCAACCAACTATAAATAAATAGTTATAAAAACTGGTAACTTACTTAATATTGTAATCGTTCAGCATCGAGCGCATTCGCGAACTCCAGCGTTGACACTCCGCTATGAACTACATGTAGGTACCTCTTGTGTCTATTTGTATTTATTAAAGGAATTTTGTCACGTGACCTGTACGACACGATCTTTAATATTCCAACTCATGACAACTCATCACTACGATTTTGTGTTCTAATGTTTTATAAATGATCTCTTTTTGTAATTTTTTGGTTATTCCCTACAACTTTGTACATTTTTTTTCCTTTACTCGTTTGTTCCAATAATCAAAACTGTATGACAATAAACGTTTTTTTTTATAACCAACATTCAATGTTAATATATACTGCAAACTTAAGACCATATAGGCGCTAATAATAACTCTGCACATCAACCACTCACACCATAAGAATCTGGTTCTGCCAATATGACTTACAGAAATTCCAAACAGAATTTGTATATGAATGCCATCTCCAATGTGAAGGAAAAATGACTTTCAGTAGTCTATGCAAAAATGAAACCTGCACATACACCTACAGTTACCACAACAACACATGCATAATTTTGTGTATGGGGCATCGTATATGTGCATGCACATTTTCACATAGGTATGCGTACACAGCTATTTCAAAAAGGTTGTCTCATAGACCGTATGCAATAATGGCTGCCTTTATCATGAGGTCTACATTTAGCTGATTTAGTAAAATGAATATCATCATTTCTTAGAGCGCAGTATGAAATAGTGAGAAGTTTGATAGCGTGGTACTGCTAAGACATTAGCTTTTAAAAACTAGAAAAATCTTGAAAACGAGGCTAGTGAGTGCACATTTAGTTCTGGCCATATACATTTAGACTTCTCAGTATCACTACTCTTGGTGTACTCTTTAATAAGAAAGCATCCAAATTTAACAATGGCACTACATTCTAATGGTTTGTGCATATTGCACTGATTTGTTCTGTTTAATGAAATCTGCATGTTTATAACACTTTTTTTCCCCAACATTTTTGTGTGCATTTGTTGGACCCGGTCTTGGAATGCATGGCGCAATCACTAATGTGCACAATACACGAGACAACCTTTTTAGAAATAGATGGGTATATACTTCGTGGTAGTGTTTCGTTCCATATAGTCTCCCTGCATTATGATTTTCTCTACTGTTTTACAGTATTATGCAGGGAGACTATGTGGAACGAAACACTACCATGAAGTATATATAGTTACATGTTCAAGCACTCGCAAGATAATTATGCCATTTCTAAACAGGTAAAACCTGTGGTTAACGAAAATACTATTCACGAAAGGTAGAGAAACTAACTATTTCTGAATTACATTTTTGGTTTCTAAATTATTTTCTTTATCGAGTTTTACCACTCAAAGGTGGATGGCGAACCTCGCTCAAAAGGTGACCAATGAAGGACCGTCTGAAAAGTTAGCACCTTCTCCTCAATTATTTTAAGACCGAGTGTTGGTCCAGCTGGTAAATAACTTCCCGCAAAACAAAGGAAGACTTATCTTTGTAAAACCTAGTGTGGGTCTGCGGTGGATAAGGTAACACTGCACTATATCAGCTGGTATATAACCTCCCGCAAAACAAAGGATGACTTATCTTTGTAAAACCTAGTGTGGGCCTGCGGTGGATAAGGTAACACTGTGCTATATCAGCTTCAACTTAGTTGATATGTGTATGCTAACCATCAGGGGCGTAGCTAGGCATTTTCAAGTTGTACGCACAAGTGCAGTAGCTACCGGTTTTAAGGGCCGCCCCCCTCTCATAAAAAAATACAAGGCCAAACGGGAAATTTTCGTCTCAAAGTGTACATACGTGCGTATATGCGTACAGGAAGCTACGCCCCTGAACCATGTACTGTGGGAAGCACATGTCGCGCTGCGTCTGATATGAAATAGAATGACATGAAGCCATAATGGCAGAACCAGTAGCCAAAGTTAGTGGAAAACCTGGATTCGAACCAAAACACTATTGTTCTTAACGTACTGCCCATCACGAAGTTGATCGATTTGACAAAACTCAACATACCCATACCCTTTGTGATTGCGAGGTGTGGTTGGCTTCTGAAATGCCAGCAGGTTTGGCTTGGCAACAAGCGTCTCACTGATTGGACGGCGAAACTCCACATTTTCACTCTGATCCAAGATTGCCAAGGTTATGCGGCCAGTGAAAGGCCATTCAAGGATATCATCCCAGTCGCCTTGCATCATGTGGACAAAAAGGGAGATGTGTCGTCCGAGCCCGCTGTCAACACCATTCAAGTTCATTCGTAGGCACATCTTATAGCCATAAAGACTTGTGTAGAATGGAGGAGAGTGAACAGCGGCCATCATGCCTGCTATGGCTTCCTCTCTGCATTGCCTGAAGTTGTCAATCTTCCAGATGAATGTCCCAGCACATACCCTCCCTTCAAGTTCAATCTCTCTCGTCTCAACTTTCAGCAGTTTGTGTGTAAGCTCAGCAAGCTGTCGTTCGTATCGTAGTTTCATATCCTCCACCTTTCTGTCCAGCATGGCTATGTACTGCCCATGCTCTGTACCAATAATTCGCACCATGTCCACCTCTTTTTGCATTGATGCACTGCGAGATGTCGTTTCCATTAGGAGATCTGCCTCTCTTGGGGTATGTTCTTGTGGTCCAATGCTGCTTGGCATTAGGCTTCGACTTGCGCTTGGCATTAGGCTTCGACTTGTGCTTGGCATGTACGATACTCCAGTTGACTGATATGATGATGACACATCTCCACTTGGCAGGTTCTTTACATATGTTGCCAACTCCGAGAGATGCCTTACATGATTTTCAGCTACATGCTTTGCCACAGCTGGGTTGAAATCCTAGTGAAAGAGTGAATATTTCTGCTATGAGTAAAATCCATTCTGATTACTTTTAAGTAGTAATTAATTTTTTTGGAAATCAAATATTAGCTGTAGATGACAATGTTTCAAATTATACAGGTATTTTTAAGTTGGTAACTAGATTAAGGCTGAATGATTGGCTGTTTTAGTCATTTACATTTACTTCAATTCACTCACAATTTTGTTACAAATAAACTAGGTGGGGGGCTAGTCCAACAAGAAAAAGAAAATACAAATTCAGCAAAAGCAAAGAGTCAGGCTTCAGACCTGACTGTTGAGTGAGAAGTTTACATAGTAAAGGTCGGTCATTATAGAGATTTCAAAATTATTAATTGTTTAAGTATAAATTGATCAAGAAATTAATAAAAATAACTAAATGTATTGATTGTAATAGAAAGCAGCCAAACAACACATTACACACAAAATGCTTGCTGTTTGGTGAATTGAAACTTTAGTGTCTTTCAGCAAACATATATAGAGAATATTACAGTGGTTTGCAAGATAAGGTTTGTTACGGAAACTCTACCGCCTTTAATAGCTCTCTTTGTAAACCCTTTATAACAGTCACACGGCCTTTTCCAGTTCTTGTCGCACTCTCAAAATCAACCGTATCTTACATGGCGTGTACAGTGACGAGAGACTTTCGTCATAAAACTAAATGTTCCACAGAAAAGTCTAGAATAGAAAGGAAAAGCCTAGAAAGTTAGAGAAACAGTCGAACTAGGAAACTTACAAATAAATAACTCTTTGAACTTAAAGGAGTTCATAATGTTCATAGTCCACATGAAATACTTCAATTAACATGCCGATTATCCTCGAGACAAAATATTTCACGAATGAGCACAGTCAATAGTGGAATATTTTTAACTCGAGAGGATAAACTTCATATCTTCAAACCACCTAGCCTGCGAATACAGCTGTCTCGCATCGGGAACCACAATCAAAACGTCGCCCCCGAGAGAGACGTACGTCTGCATCTTGAGACGGAAAATTCCATACTGACGACGTTTCAACTGCCAGGATCTGGTCGCGTTATTTGATTGGTCAGTATACTTAATTATCATATATGAGCCAATCAAATGACGCGTTCAGATCCTGGCCGCAAAACGTCATCAGTATGGAATTTTCCGTCTCAAGACGCAGACGTCTCTCTCGGGACCACGTTTTTATTGTGGTTCCCAGTGCGAGACGGCTGTATTCGCAGGTTACAAACCACCATGTAATGTTTATTGAAGCTCTTCTGGGAGAATTTTGTTGGGTTCTCATCTCTTCATTTCAGAAGTGAAAATCTTAAGATAGTTTTAGATTCAATTTTGCATTTTCTGATCGGAATGTTCATTTTCTTGCTGCTCATGTAAGCTGCGATTTTCACAAACCTGCTGCCATCTTTGTAGACCGTGATGTCATACATCCGGGAGATGGACTGGCATATTTTCCATTTAGCTCCTGGTAATATACTCTCATCCATTTAATAACCTAGACAATACTGAATACATACTCTTCTTAGGTATTGTCTTTATTGTTCAACACAAAATGGTTTGATAGTGCTCAGTGGAGAATGAACACTATCACATGATTGCTTTTGGCCAATGAGCATGGGCCAAATATATAAAGTATTTGGTTTCAGTATTTGTGGCTGGAATTTGACTATTTACATTTTTTGATCATACTAGGATCAGATAGGGTGTCCCTCTTAGAAGGGTTACCCTATCTGCTTGCTAGGTTTAACTTTCTGTCCGGGAATTATTTTGTTATGTACTATGATTATCAGTTGAGCATGGCGCGAGAGAAGATTCCAGATGTTTTGCTGTTAAAATTATGTTGTCAAGGGTAGTATTCAGCAACATCACTTCTTTCCATATGGGCTTGTAGTGTTTGACATTATCTGCTGCTAAAACATGTTTTGACACAAATAATGTCACAAACGTGAGAAGTCCTGTCTGGAAACAAACAACGTTGACTGTGTGGTGTTTCTCTTGGTCTCTAAAAGTCACCCATCCACCAGCAATTCACAAGAAGCATACGATCATTAACTTTAGTCGCATGTGGTGGCTCCTAAAGGAGCCGCTGTTTGTAATGCCTCCCAACGACAACCAATTAAAGGACGATGGTCCATCCGGAATGAAGTCATCTCTTCTTTGTATGAAACCAGTGTCTCTCTGCATGCCATCTCTATCATCTTTACACTGGCGGTCTTGTCTCTGCATACCTGCCTCGCGGTGTGATGAAAGCAGTCCTCATCTATTAGTGCCAGCTCTGCTATACCAACAAAGTCCCGCACAGTGCTCCGGGACACTCCCGCAATTCTAAAGGCATTTCGCATGCTGCACCGTTTCTGCTGAATAATCTTCAGGACACTCTCATAGCGCTGATAGATCAGTGAGAGATCATGCCTTGTTAGTTTTGTCGGTGGGAGCACCCAGGTTTCGACCCAGGCTTTTACTTACGCGGTCATGGGTCAGGAAAGGTCACATTTACACAATTTCAAACACTGATGAAACGTAGAACATAGAGTATTTACTTTAAACCAAAACTTTCTTCACAGAAGTACTCAACATTTTTCGGAGGTTCATAAGCTATCAAAATTGCAAAAGGGTGATAGGCACTTTAAGGTAAACCACGAATAAAACTTACCAACATGCGTAAGTATTAAAATTATCAGGTAGCTGGTGGACACGCATAAAACTAGCCTGACAAAACAGCTGTTTTCTCGGGATAGCATAAATCGGAAGTCAAAATCGCATCTGCTCCTGTGAGCATAGTAACGGTGTTGCATAGCAACGGAATATGTCAATGGGCCCTTAAGACATCCTTCTTCTTTTCCAGGGGTTCATGGAGACGCCTCCTCACTGTTTTAGATCGGTTTGATCACAGTAATATATCACAGGGGCCATTTGTATTTAATCATATAGGATCACAGTGTCATGAAAGTTAAAAAAAATTGTTGCGAAGTATGTGCGGTAACGGTAAATATAAATATGCCTCACTGTTGGCATTGTCTTCCCGCTGCTTGCACATCCCACTTGGCTTATAACGGCAAAGCTTTGCGAATCTAGAAGGTTTTCTGTTCACTGTATACTTTATAAATAAAAGAAATACCGAACAACGGCTGTCAATCAGCACATTGAATCTGACCAATCAGGTGATACCAGATTCTGGTGTCAGTGGAAAGTTTTTTCCTCAAGCTGGTCCACGGGCTCTTCCCTTCCCCGACCCAGGCCCCCTCTCATCTTCTCCCCCAAGACCATGTTCAGAGGCTAGCACAGTGCTGGCACTAGTGCATTCATTTCTGATGTAGTTGTTTTGTTACACAGTTTGTCTCGTTAGTCTTGTGGAAAGGAACCTGACAACAACAACAAAAACGTGTGTGTGGAATATTATAGCTGCATTTGCTCACCTCAAACGTACAGCCTAGGAAAGCCAGAGGACATTTGGATTTTACTTTAGGACAGTCCTTCTCATGATGGTCAGTTATCTAAAAATATAAAAAATATATATAAAGGTTTTTCTTGTTCAAAACAGTAAAAAATGTTCCTGTCTGAAGGTGCAGTAATCTCCTTTATCCAACTGATTTCAGTGTTACGTGCATAGAGCATTCATTCGACGTAGTCATTCGACATGCTTTGTAACAAGGCTCACTTGTTTACCATGGTTTTGAGGTATAAAATCGAATAATTTAGGTGCTTCTTCACATTCGATTACTCAATAGACTTTGCTGACATGCATTGCCGAACAGAAGTGGTGGAAATTTGCATGGAATGTTTATGTTGAATGAGTATGATTTTCTAAAAAAGCATCGCCTACATGTATGTACGTAACACTGAAATGGGTTGTAATCACAGAGGCTTTATTATCTCGTAACGGAACAATCTTTGTCATTTTAAGTCTAAAATCATGTTTAAAAGTTTGATTTACCTTTTCTCTTGGAATGTTTTTTTGTTGACATTTTTCACATGTAAGTGGCACCTTTGGACACAGTTCTTTATGCCTCTGTTGAAAATAAATATTGTTGCAACTTCTAATGCTTTTCTGTGTTTTTTTTTCTCCCATAATCAACTAAGACTAGTAGTTTCAAATTGAAAGTGACATGCTGTCGAGCGAATATAATAGCAATTGTTATTTGAAGATAAAGGGTTTAAGAAGGGATTACTAAGTGTTGCATTATGTTCCTGAAGGTGGGGTTATGCAGTATACCATATTTCCTGGAATAAGCGACCGAGGCACTTAATGTCGTTGTCAAAGAGGGCGCTTATAATCGAGTGAGAGCGCTTATTCGAGGAGGGCAGTTAATACAGAAAATTACTAGCACTCGCAGTTTGTTTTCCTCTGCAAGGCTTTAATTTGCGCAATAATTAAAGACTGAAGTGGTTATTTTAAAGCCAGGAAAGGTACGTTGATAAAATGTGCGTGGGTATATTATATGAAATAATTTCATCGTTGAAATACAGAGCTTGTATAAAGTTTAAAATATTTTTTATCAGACTAAACAGATGATAATTGAAGAACGCAATAAACTAGCTTTGATGAAGATTGTGTTGTTTTGTTCAATGAAACCTGTCAAATCCACTTTACCTAAACAAGAGTGCCTTCCCTTCACTCTGCCCTTACAAATGTATGTCGCCCTTCCGGAAGACTGACTGAATCGATCAGAATTATGTTCCCAAGAACTGCTTGAATCGATCAATGGCCATCCAAAATTCTAATGTTGCAAATTTGTAGGCAAAAGAACATATATGTAATAGTTAAGAAAGGTCACGCTTTCTTTTGTTATGTTGTCTATCTGCCTCATGTTGACATTGTTTCTCAGTTTCAGTTTCCTGTTCACATTTTCTTTTCTTATATTCTTTACATCCCTCAAGTGGACATTGTTTCTCATTTGAAAAAATTGCTAGTACGTAATACACTAGGACATTTGAGGCTGTTAATACTCTGATTATTTGTTGGTCTAAATTGAACTGGTACAACTTCAAAGTATTTAGCTAGTATTCAAATCATGAGAGAAAGAACTCAAATATAATGTTCCAATTTACAAATAATTATCAGTGGCTTTCATAACTACTGCACTACAATTATTATCAGGCATGCCTGATGGATTTCTAGCATGTGAATCAAACACATAATAATTAGAATCTAAGCCATGTATTAAGGCCAACATATAGCCATCTAATATTATACGAGCACGATTTGAATGAATGAAAGTATTCATCAAAGCTGAATGCAGAGTAACAAATGGAGCATTCGCCTCGTGTTCACTTATGATTAACCCCTGATATTCTTCGTCATACTTTATAATCCAAACTAATTGGTTGTCATTTGCTGTTTTGTTTGCCTCAATGGGCTCCACAACAATGGGTAGATCAGTAGAATTCACCTCAACGGGTGATTCAAATTTTTCATGTACTGGTGTCTCAATGGACAATTCATTTGTCTTGAAGACAGTCTTTTCAGACCAACATGCCTCAATGCCAATGGACGAGTTGTTTGTGTTCATATGATCATGACAGGACAACCAGTGAACTATAGTGGGCAGGTTATCTACTGACAACGATTCTGCATCCGGAATAAGGTGATTTCAGCGATTATATGCTGGCTCGCCTGGTGGCTCACCAGCAATCAAGGAGGTGGGAGGTATGATATGGACTGTGGGAAGTGAGTAGCAGCTGATACAATTATTTTGAGTGCTAGCCCTTTGCCAGAGTGAAACAAAGAGCTTTGTAGAAGGGCCAGCACTCGAAACATCAGCTGTAACTCATTTTCTATGCCGGTTAGCATACCTTAATCAACTCTCACTTGAATTTACCAGTACATTTCAGCCAATGACACTTTGTGTTCAGTGGATCAATTGCTGTAACATTCACAATCATATATTTATCTTGCCCATGATAGGTCCATTTATATGAGAGAAAATAAGATGGATCTTAAATGGACCAGTTTGCATTTTAATGACTATGCCATTTGCATCTAACATAAATGTAAGATGCTTCTTATATTTTCCCTTGCATACGCACAGTGTTTATTAGATAAGACTCTTCATGCCATTTATGCAACAGTTTTCATATCTTATCTTAGACGTGACCTAACAGCCAAAACCCTGTTCTTAAATAAGACACAGCATAGCAAACAGCAATTCTGTGCAATTTATGCAACCAGTTCAAGTTTGATTTGAAGGCGCTCAGTGTCACAGTACTGTGCATGCCAGTCTCCAGACATTGAATTGACAGCTGTATTATGTAACATCCAATGAGAATCAATCAAAATAAATTGCTGGAAATACCACAACTGTTCGGGTGATAACCGTGATTCACAGTTGTAGTTTGTAGTATATGGCGAGATTTACAAGGATTTTATTCTTCCTACATCCAAGATAAACAGCACTGAGTATAGAATGGTATCTATATTTCATTACTTGCTTATATTCCATTCGTAAACAGTTCGAATTTGACCAAAGTGAAGTCGCAAGCAAGCTGCTCGCATCCGTAGATATTTCTCTTCATTATGCACTTTTGACATGAAATAATTCTCCAAATGGCACAATTTTTTTATATCTACCTGATTAATAACACAGTTCTCTGCTATAAAAAATATATAGAACATTCTATGGAAGATTTCCTGTCTTAAAGTTTGGAAACGTAACACATGCATTTGACGCTAGAAAGTTCAGTACTCGCGGAAGTACGTAAGGTTACTAGTTGCTGTTTACTAGTTTGCACAATCAGCTGTTATGGACTGGAAACTTACTTTCACAGCTTAATAAGTATGTTGATTGGTCAGAAGGAAATCGTGTTTAAGATGCTATGGTCCTTTCGGCATCAGGAATTTATTAAATGGGAGTTTCCGTACAGTATTCTGAGTATTGTAAGTGATGTTGTAGCGTGAATTCAGTAGTCACAAATGTCCGTGAAACTAATAGCGAGTTCATTATTATCAGTTTGCTCTATGGGTTCTCATGATTGTATTCAATAAATACTTCTGGAGCTTCATATGGTGTCGATTGGTCACAAGGATCTCCTCTTTCAGTTTTCCGGGTTAGTTTGGACATTAGGAATTTATTCGTGAAGATTTCGTACGCTTTAATAACGAGCATATGTTGAAACTAGATAAGTTTGCTTGTCACAGAAGTGCGTATTAAAAGCGACTAGCGGTTTCGTAGTATTTGTTCTCGAAATTTTCATGCTAAGGATAATAACTTTTAGAGCTTCATACAAATGTCTATTGGTCACATTAGACTATCCTCTTTCGGATCCCCCAGTTCTTTTCGACATGAGGGATTTATTCTTGGAGATTTCGTACAGTTTAGCGATGGTGTGTCGAAAGTAGAAAAGTTTGCTTGTAAACTGACTAGCGGTTTCAAAGCAGTTCGATGTTCGACTCTTTTGTTGTCGATAATAACTTCTATAGCTTCATATGTATGTTGATTGCTCACAAGCCTATCGTGTTTGAGTTCATGAGATTGTTTTGTCAGCAAAGAAAGATTTTACCTAACTTTTCGTACAGTCTTTGCAAGTACTCCGGTCGGTTCATACAATTTCAGACTCGTTTCTATGCTGTAGATATATATTTCTTCATATCGCTGTTGAAAACTGCCATATCATTTATAATATGACTTGAAAAGTTGCCATGTGTTTTGTGAACTCTACTGGACATCCAAACCCTCTTCGCTTCTGGTTGGAATGCCAAAAAGCTTCCAATTTCTTGCGTTTTTCGGCTGCTGTATTCAAAGTACTCAGTGGCTGTCTTCCCCGTCGGTAAGCAGCACTTATGCTTTTTTGTTTTAGTTGTGTTGCAGTCCACAATGACAAAACAAAACAAAATTATTAAACAAATAACTAAAACTTATTAAAGCATGTCACATTTCCAGAAATGACCAAAGGAGGCAAGGATGAGTTCAAAAAGAAACACTGATGGAAGTTGATTTAAAAATCGATATTTCACCGCTCTGAGAATTTCGTTCCGGGCTAGAACATAATTCTAAAATCAAAAGATTTTCACACATGCACAGTACCGTGACACAGCGCCTACTGCCATACTTCATTTACCATAATTTTTTTATTCCTTCGCTAACAGATCCTAACATTACATACTTTACTCAGACTGCTGTCACAGTCCTTGTCTCCCTTGCCACACCTACATTGTACATGTAGTCACCATCATCATCATCTAGTAAAATACAGGACAATTACATGTAAGGCATCATTCACATACCTCTATTTCACTGTAGAACACGGTGTTCCCACAGTATTCGCATTTTACTTTTCTTTTCTTGCAGGTTTCCTTCAGATGTTTTTCAAGGTCTTTTTGCAGTATCGTTTTTTCTCCACATTCGTTAGGGCATTTTACATCAGCATAAGGACATTCCTCAAGATGTTTCTGGTAAAACAAATCAACAGCATGTCACCAATAGATCAGCATTAATTTGAGTAGATAGCCATTTGTTATTGCCATTGTTGTAATTATTATCATTTTAGAAAGTGTTCCTTTCCTTTGCCTTTTGTAACTCTATGCATTTTACATTATTTTAACACTTCGTTATCGGGCTTATGTTTGACAAATGATTCCTTACCATTAGGTCGTTCATTGGTCCTTTCCATGGGCATCCACGTTCTTTCTTTAACCGACACCAAACTGGGAAAGACATCATCTCCCTTTTTGCAAAATTGTCTGGGTACAACTGGTAAAAATGTTAATTATATTATTAGCAAGAGTACATTGTATTATACTTTATATAAACATAGCCTCCCAATGAAGAACTTGTGGATACAATGTTAACTATATATTTAACTATATATTTAGAGTGCATTGCATTATGTACGAGGTTCCAGAAAAATATCCAAGGGTGCTTGGAAAAAACAGTAAGCATCATTGTTGAGATCATGTCCACAATAATTATTAAATGCAAAGCCAGCAAGTCAAGATGTTGTTTAGCCCACCAATGATATTCAGATGAACCAGACCCGGAATTACTAACCCATTGTTTACTATGTTAATGAGTTCAACTTGGGGTCATATGGGATTATATTACTAATTGGTCTTATTTTAGAAGCTGTACCTGGCAATTATCTGAATGGAGAACTTCGCTTAGAGCACTACAGAATGCTACAGAATCCAACGAAACACTAAAATGACTATGGAACGCTACAGAACACAACAAAACGCTAAGAGCACTACAGAACACAACAAAACGCTAAGAGCACTACAGAACGCAACGCAATGCTAAAAGCACAACAGAACACAAATACATGTAGGACTACGGAACGCTACAGAACACAAGGAAATGATAAGAGCACTATACAGAACACTACAGAACACAACGAAACACCAAAAGCACCTCAGAACGCAACGAAACGCTAAGAGCATTACAGAACGTTACAGAACACAATGAAACACTAAACGTTAAAAGTGCTACAGAATGCTGCAGCACACAACGAAACGCTAAGAGCACTGCAAAATGCTACAAAACACAACGAAACGCTATAACGGGACACAACGAAATGCTAAGAGCACTACAGAACACCAACAAAATGGTAAGAGCACTACAAAATGCAACGAAATGCCAAGAGTACTTAGTAGTTAGTTTTGTCGGTGGGAGTACATGTTCCTGGCTGCTGTTATCTGGGGCTTGTTCTTGGGGCTCTTTCAGCAGGGCAATCTCTTTATCCTTTGCTTCAATCAACTTCTGGAGTTCTTCGATTTTCTGTCTTTCTTCTGTCTGCTTGCTCTGTATGGATCTCAGCCTTCCCCATTTTCTTTCGTTTGACGCTGTCAAATCATCAACATCTTTCTGCATTCCCTTTACTTGTTGTGGAAGCATGGCGCAGGCTGTAAATCTCTAAAGTGAATCAGGTTTTGTTGTTTTTTGTTTCTTGGTCATCAGTTGGGTGTATTGCCTCTTGTAATCCGGTTCTGGCTCACTGTCACTCTCTGATGAATCAACAGCAGGCGGTGGGGATGGAACATTTTTCCTATCTCTCTTCTGTGATTGGGCAGGCAACTGCCCCCTTCTCTATGCCACTGGAGAAGTGGTCGGTTAAATTAAACTAACTTACCACAAAATGAGACTGAACTGAGATGGTTACTTCCAAAAACCAACTGACTAAAAATACGGTCGAACAACTATCATGACATTAATATGACAGACAGCTCGTGCAGCAACAGCTCAAAATATCTAACAGTTCTTTCCCCCCCCCCCCCCCCCCCCCCCCCCTCTCAGGAGGAACTTCATCCCGAAGTTCACTAATACAAACTAAGGTTCCAGATGCCTGGTGCTACTCAAATAACTGCAAAAATGTTTTATAAAAACTCTCTCTTAGCCCTCAATGGGTAATAAAACTGAACTTATTTATTATTGCTTTAATTAATTTTACAATGACTTCGACACTGCAAAGTATCTACTATGCTTGAACTTGATTTGTTGTCCTTAATTATCAAGCCATCCTTGAAAAACCTTTTGGATAACATCTTTATTTATTTTTTGTCAGCGGAAACAAAACTAAAGACCATGTTGATTCACTGATCAGCCTTTGAGGTGGCTGGATGTTCTTCCTGATCTTGTACATCTGGGTTGGTGAAATTCTTGAGTTTCCTTGCCCTTAATTTTGCAGATGTTAACATGTAGGTTAGCAGGTTACTGTCGGTAACTACATGTATGTGAAACTTCCGGCCATATAAGTAAGATCTAAATTTCTCTGTCACTACCCATTTCAAAGCGAGAAACTCCTGTCTGTATGCAGAATATCTTCTTTCGGCTGATGACAAGGATCGACTTGCATAGGCGATTACTCTTGGCACACCATCCTGTTCTTGATAAAGTGCTGTTATCGGGAGCCAAAATGTAGCAGTGGTCGGTTAAATTAAACTAACTTTCCACAAAAGACTGAACTGAGTTGTTTACTTCCCAAAATCCAACTGACTAAAAATACATCAAAAAATGCAATGGTCTAACAACGATCATGAAATAAATATGACAGACAGCTTGTGCAGCCGCACGTGCAGCAACAGTTCAAAATATCTAAGTTTTTTCGTATTCTTCTTGTCTCTGTTACAGAAACGTTCATTCAGTGGAGTAGCATCATGCCATGTGTCCCATTTTGAAGCAGACAGTACACTTGGTCACTCTGGAAGACATTTTCGCTTAGTTTACTTTTAGCAAGTGACCTATTGATTGTTTGCTTTTGCTTTTTAAAGCAGCAAATCAATCAAGTGCATTCTTTTCAATTCTTTTGTTTAGTCATTGTGGCCACTCATATGCACAATATTCCAATCCTGTTATTTATGAAATACTTTTTCTCCACTACTTTTCATCATGTGTCACACTGACCTCATTACGATCATTGGTACCTTTGATGCACTTTTGCATATTTTGTGTCAAATGGGAGTTTTAGCCTCTCAACAATTATGTGAAATGTGGAGCGAATATGACGATACAGAAAGCAGCAGCAGTTAAAGACTGACATGCCTGGAGGTGTTATGATGCTGTTTGCAGGAAGTGGCATTCCATAAGAAATAGCAGGTTTTTTTTTAAGATTCCAATGTTTCTTTAGTCCAGTAGCTTCACATGATCTATCTTTGGTCAGTCGACGAGTCCAATCGAAGGATTCAGGACATGACAGGTATTTCAAACAAAACCATGACAAAGATGCTAAGTGCTATTTGTTGTGTTTGTTTGAACAAAAAAATTAATAGCAGCGAATTTGATCACAATTGGCAGACCAAAATCTTTGGACACAAGCAAAAGTACCATCGTGGGAGGGCATGCAATGGGCCGTGGGTGTTTGGAGCTGTAAAATGAAAGAGTAAGTGAGTTATCGTTTGTCGAGTTCCGAATCGACGCAGACCAACTTTGTTCCCTATCATCGAGCATAACATTCGGCCAGGAACAACTATCTACTCTGATGACTTCACCCCATTCACCTTACCTTTAACCACTCTGAGAACTTCGTAGACCCATTCACCAGCGTACACACTAACACCATCGAAGGTACATGTACATGGGGCTGCATTAAACGAAAGCTGAAAGGCATGAACGGCACCCGCTATGACCATCTCCCCAGCTACTTAGACGAGTTTATGTGGAAAGAGACAGGAGAGATGGCGAGATGACTTCTTCATGGCCATCATAAAAGCCACCGCTGCTGGCTACTAAATGCCAATCCAAACAGAGCCACCAAATTCAATAAAATCAATTGCCTATTTGCTTCTTGTGTTCATTAACTTAACTAGTATTTTACTGAAATAAAAAAAACAAATTAGAATATGTTATAATTATACTGTAATTGTAAAGCAATTTGCATGCATGCGCATGCCACACGTGCTTGCGCAATACACTTTTTTAAGTTAGCTGGCCAGTGTGACTCGAGACCAGTCCACAGCAGAGTATTACGTTATAGCCAAAATGGCGGTATCAAGATCGCTGCCTGTGCGAAGTCCATGCAAAGCCAGTTTATTGGCATGTTTATCAATTTCATCAAGGACAAAATCAGGCGGTATAAAGTTGTGAAAGTGTAAAAGCATGTACATGATTGTTTGAAGCGTTTTATACAGCAGTTTATGGACATACCGACAACTACGCAAAATTCGCAGACAACCTAAGTACCAACAACCACATGAAATCAGCAACAAAACACAACAAATCCAGGGTCAGCACAGTGGTTAAGTGCTTCGCCTCTCACCTCTTGAGACCCAGGTTCGATCCCCGGATGTGGTGCCATATGCGAGCTGAGTTTGTTGGTATCACGCCCTTGCTCCGGGTTCTCCGGTTTTCCTCCCTGCACAAAAACCAACACGCGAAATTCCAATTCGATCTGTGAATTGGCCGGGTCCTGGCTTTGATCAGCCTTTTATAGTTATTTCAGGTCCACAAACAGATCACAACAAAACACTAAGAGCACTACAGAATGCAATGAAACACTAAGAGTAATAGATAGCCAGATCATTTATTTCGATACCTTGATTGCAGTTAAAAAAACTGAATTACTAAGGTTTACGCATTGTTCTAAAAATATAGTAAATATAAAATATATGTACAGTGTATGCAACTACTTACAAATCAGTACTAATGAAATACTACACAATCCTTAATAAAGAACACATTGAAACGGCAAGACCACTACAGAACACAACAAAATGCTAAGCACTACAGAACGCTACGAAACGCTAAAGGCACTATAAAACACAACAAAAAGGCTGCTTTTCATGATTGCTGACGATCGCCGGCTCATCCAAATCACTCAACCAAAGGATCGCTCACTATCGCTACCATTAATTTTGTTCACATAATTATAATCGCTGGCAAGTTTACGTGCCAGTGCGTGTGAGAGCCATATGGAAGTCAGCTGAGACAACAGAAATCTGAGCCTTTGTTACAAATGGTCAGTGGCGGAGTCGAGAAAACTGCACCTTGGCGATGAAGTCGTAATTGTGGATGGACTGTCAAGTTCCCGATTTCCCAGATTTGAAACTGATGCTTTGTGCTCAATGTGCACAGCAAGCCAGTCTAGATTCATAAACTTGACTGACATGGGAAAAGAATCTCTTCCTGAACCCGACGGAATGTTCTTTCTCCGTTTGAGCTACATGTATCTTCCATATGCAGTCTAGTCTCCTTCGCAGCCGTTATTTGTGTCGTCACGCAACGCTTCTCCACACTAACGGCTGCTTCAAACCGAACAACATTCCTTTCCACAGATTTAACCATTCAGTGTGGCGTTTCAAAATCAGAAGTCAGTCGCACCAAATTCTTTGCTCGGAGACTCTACCAATTGTAGCTTGTCTCTTATCTTTGTTGGTGCCTTAACTCGGTGTGTGTGTGTGTTGGGGGGGGGGGGGGGGGGGGGAATGAAATTTCTCCGTGGAAAAATCAATAGTTTTCAGAAACATCACCTCACATATCTCCGCGGTGAAGAGAAATGGCAGATTGCAGTTGTCCCACAGCCAGCTAAGTTTTGAGAACTCACCGTCATAGATAGCAGTGAATTCAAAGGTTTCACAATGAATTCAAAGGTTTCACAATGAATTCAACGTTCCATTCCCACCAAATGGGATCCAGAGGTTGTGACAAGTTGTTTAAGTTGGAATAAAAAGGCGGACATGAATGTAAAGAGGTAGTGTATGACTTTTGAATAAAATAAAATTGATAAATCGCTGACGTTTCTTAGGGGGGTGGGGGTGGTTGAAAAAAAAGCTTTGCTGGACGTTTCTCCTGGAAAAATCAATGTGATGCTTCCCTTAGGGCGCGTGCTTTTGATTCCAACGATCAGAGTTTGATTACCACAATTTTTGTTAACTTCTTTTCCTCCTTTCTCAGTTTTATTTTATCTTTTCCTCTCTTTTAAGCTATCAGAGCCGCCTTCTACACTAAAAACATTGTTGTGTATTGGCTCTCCCCCAACACGGACATGATGAGGAAGAAATTATAATTATCACAGGTCACCCAATTGCTCTGTAAGTGGCAATATTTACTAGCACTTGAATGGGATTTTTTTTATTACTAATATTGAATAAAAAGCGACAATACTTACAGCATGTGTTTATTTGTCCATGCCGCTGCGTGTGGTTGTAATTTCAGCGAGTTTTGACCACAGCAGTTCTGTACACTGTTGTTATACCAGGGTCGTAACAAGGTATATTTTTTCTCTAGTGATCCCTGATTTTTACCCAGAACTTTGATCTCTGATCCCAATTTTGCAGTAATTTGTGATCCGTGATCCAGCCAAAACTAAATGAGCCTGCATGTTCATATTCTATGTTGATCCCGATCCCATAAAATATACGTTGATCCCGATCCCATAAAATATACGTTGATCCCGATCCCATAAAATATACGTTGATCCCGATCCCATAAAATATACGTTGATCCCGATCCCATAAAATATAGGTTGATCCCGATCCCATATAATATACGTTGATCCCGATCCCATAAAATATACGTTGATCCCGATCCCATAAAATATACGTTGATCCCGATCCCATGCCGTGTGAACCCGATCCCATGCCCTGTGAACCCGATCCCATGCCCTGTGAACCTGATCCCATGCCTTGTGATCCCGAACCTGGGTCTGTGATCCCTGATCTCATACCTCGTTACGGCTGTTATCGGAAAACTCCCATATGTAATGGATGGGGATGCTCGTCGTATCTTTTAGGATGGAATGCCAATATTCTTAGCCATCAAGGTATCGTTTAGGGCTGCATGCGCCGGAGAAATTTAAAAACGCTGACTTTTGCTTGCATGTGACGCTACTCTAGCGAGGGCTGGAATTTGTCTGTATGTTTTGGAAAGGTATCTTTTTATAGGGGTCAAACAAAGCTTAGGCCATGCCCAGTTGACTCTTTTAGGGGTTCAATTTCAATTTTCTGATGAGCATCCCTGCCCCTTATATATGGGAACCCCCCCCCCCCCCCCCCCCCCCCAAATCTAAACCACTTTACCATAGATCCGATTCACTCCAAAATCAATGCCGACCGCAACTAAACCTCAAATAATAGCACAACAGTATCTATTCCAAGAGCCTCGTGCCGTTTAATTGAAATAACCTCCATTTCTCAAGCCTAAATCGAACAATTTCAAACGCTAGTTCCCAAAGTTCACGGTCTCTGAACTTTTACATACCGGTATATATATTAATTACCTTATATACGATATCTTGAAAATTCGAGCGTGATGTTCTAAACTCTTAGGTCCAGGGGCAAAATTTCAACAGAACTCACTGAAATTGCATACAGAGCTCAATAAAGAGTAGAAAATAAACGACTTAAATAAATAATGGTGGTGCAGTCACGTGACTTCGAATGACTTGTTATACTCTAATATCATGAACAGTTACAAATTTTGTATATAAAGTGAGAAAAGCATTATAGTTGTTGTCGGCACTGTGGGTCAAGGCTTTTCAGAAAGTATTTTTCATCCCGGTTTTAAGCCCCTCTGACGAAGTTGTAAAAGGCCAGAGCAAGTAACGGGAATTTTACGGTATGGCTATGAGATTCAAGATATACGATTTAGGATTCCAGTGGCTAAAACATCCCGATGTCAGCAATTCGTCAGGTGATCTCGTACTGTGTATCCATATTCCGGAATACAGTCAATCGAACTTGAATCATGGCTTGTGTGTGTGAAGTGGAAGCATCATTTGAAGCAGACTATTCAAAAGTAAAACACAAAAAGAGAAGACTTCTGAAGACTGTACTGACTGAACGATAATTAAACATTTATTTGCATAATAATTTATATATACTATTTGCCCAGCAATGGCAAACATTGGCATCAAAAAGGCACGTCATGTACAAACATAATTTACGTGATTTGAACTGATCATGCCCTGGAAGAATGGTTAAATATAACTAATGCAGGCAGTGGTAAAAACTAATGTATTCGTATGGGTAAATACATGTAGGTTTCAACTTACCAGTACTGCTATATTGACGTTACACATTCTGGGTATCATATATTATTTGTGCACTAGAAGAAGTCATGATCGGAAATTAAAGACTAACATAAGTGTGTAATTTAATTGGTTGTGTACCGTGATGCTTTGCTTGTGTGTTAGGTCAGCACGAGGTTGTGGTTTGTGTTCAGTGTTCCCTCTATTTTCGTCAATTTGGTAAGTATTTCCTCCTTGTATGTGTTTGTAATCGTCTCCTTTGTTAAAGTTGTATGTACGACTTGTTGAATATTTTTTACCGGCTTACTGCTTTTTGTTTGATGACTTCTCTGCATCGTGTGTGATTTGTTTAAAGCGTAATGTGCAGATTTTTCGAGTTCAAGTGCTGTTTGTGCCACAAGCTTGTAACCATTTGATGTATGCTCACGGCCAATGCACTGTGTATACATGTAGATGCGGCTATAAGAACCCATCTTAATGTGTTTCTGTATCTGAACAAGTACAGTTGTTTTCACCACTAGCCTAATAACTTCAACAACTGAGAATTATAAATTTTGGGAAAATGGTCTGAAAAACTGCCATTGCTTATGTCGCAATTTAATCTGTTCAGACAGTAGCCTGATTTTCAGATGGTACGAGGCCCTCCGCTCTCACTTCCTCCCCCACCCCGTCTGATGGACTTTGGCAGAAACCGTGTTCCAGCCATTGTTTTCATTTTTACCAATCATAGCGAAGATTATATTTTTAGAGAACTGAGGTATGCGTGGAATGTCTAGTGGAGCCTGAAAGTGAAGCCAAATGGCGGACGATACAATCGGACTTGATATGGCTTTGGAGAAAGCGTGCGAAACTTTCGGCATTCCCAAACAGAGAAAGGCAATATTACCCTTCCTTTCCCAGAAGGACCTTGGCCATCATAGCTACATCTTCGCAAAGTAACAACCTTGAAATGACAAATTCTTAACATCAAAAACGCGTTAATTGAATATTGAGATTAGACACAACTCATTAGATATGTAGAAGTATTAAAGAAACTTTGGAAAATTCTTTTTGAATTAATGTCTTTTTGAATGAATGAATTTTATTACTTAACAATACTGTAAGGTGATTTGAATTGAGTGCCGATAGTTTATGTATAGACCTCATTCATAATGGCCGCCACCTAATTTGCATAAATTGGAAGATTAATGTGTACAGAGAAACTATTGATACCACATGAAAGATCGTACCTAAATTAGCAATTGACTACAGTTTGAAAGCAATGTTTCAAATTGCTGTCGAGTTATTGGCATTTTAAATAATAACTTTAATCCTTCTACCAACAACGGTACATTGGAATTACAGTAATAACAGTACAACTGTATAAACACCTAAATACAAAACTAAGAAGTATTACAAGCATTGAACAAGACAATGATATCATAGCAATATTTGGCTGAAAACTTCATAATTGAATCGTCCTTCATTGACATTATATATAAAAACAAAGCCCGCCTACTAAAATAACGAAATGAACTGTTTACATCCAACAGGTCAGTAATGAAATCTTCCCTAAGAGTTATAAAATTGCTGTTATTACAAGTCATTAAATAGTGAAATTTGTCTCCTTTGTCGAAAATACATGAAAGCGAGGCTGTAAAGGCCTACACGGTTTTTCTCATACAAATATCTCTAATTTCAAATCGCTGTAACTTTACAGCCTTTTATGCTACAACACTCAAATTCTACAGAATCACCAATGTTGGTATGCTCGTTTGCATGGCAAGGATGTTGTTTTTCATACATTGAACATGTGGCTAAACTGTTAAAATACAGATACCACGCCCTTATGAATGAGGTGTATAGTGTTCTTATCTATATACGTTAGGACCTACATGTAGTTGCACTCCCTGTGTCTTGCATATTCTTATTCTAAAGGTGATCCGAATTGAGCGCCGATAGTATACGTACACCTTTTACTGAAGCCTTATAAATCTGCACTCCGTGTGTCTTGCATTGTATTTCTCTAAGGTGATTTGAATCGAGCGCGCGGCCAATAGTTTACGTAACGTAGTCACAGTTAAGCAGATCTTGAATGATTCTATTTTGAAATTATTTGGCTTTGCTTTGCAATGTTAGCACGTAAATAGCAGGCCACTGAATAGACCACAAATTGAAAGGCCGCCGCAAAGTACCAACCCGATAATTGAATTTGGCGGGAATCTTAAAATAATCCAGTTACAATTTGCTAAAATCAAAAGCCTGTTAAATGAATATTGAGATACAATTATTATTTAAATTCAGTTTCATGGAATTAGATTTAAACCTCCTTTGTTTGAAAATCTTTTTGAAAATTGAGTCCTTATTTTAGAATTGGTAAAACAAAAGATTGGTTGTGAATAAAAGACTTTGCGAGCTATCATATCGTCTTAGCAGCATCTATAATCTGTATCATTGAATGAATGTTAAACTCATCATGGGATCTGCAGAATATATCCGATAGCTTTTCTAGAATGGAAGCAGTATCTTGATCAGGCCAACACCAAAAGCAAGAAAATAACTTTTAGGCAACGAGCACCGCATAGCGCCGCAAGCGGTCAAGACCATCATCGAGGTGCACTGCACATGCCGCCTTAGAGAGTGCTACGACGATATGATATTGTGTGAGTTATGTGGTAATTGTTCCACTATAGCTGCCAAAATATAAGAAGTATGGATGACATCCCAAATGAGGATTCATGGATGTGCAACCGGTGCCGTCCACCTAGCAAACGAGTTCGATTTTTACAGTAGTAACATAACATGAACGGTACGAAAATCTCGGAACTCAATGCTCCTTTGATTGTACATGTTATCTTGAATAAATTGTAAGTTATTAAGAAGTTTTAAAATGTGTATCGTTATTGAACTCTGTTTTGGAAGCTAAATGCATAGCCGGGCACAAACTTGCGTTCAAAATGCAACGCAAAGTTTTCGCCGTAAACCTAAACCAGATGAGATTCCTAGGTCACTTCTGTATGTCTGCCTCAATATTATTATTATTATTATTAATTTAATATTTTAACAGGAAGCTCTTTCACACCAGTTATTTTCAAAGATGTCCTGCAAAATAGTAATAGCTAAAATATTAAAAGGTCACGAAAACTACGATTACATAGGGATATTACTAATTAAAATACGAGCTAATAAGGAAATGAGCTAATTTAAAGCTAATAAAATGGAAACAATTACAAACTTCTAACATGGGTATAAAGATAAGAAACGTCTAAAGAAACACTTAAAACCAGGGGATGCAAATTTCCTAGGAAATTTGAGGAAATTTGCACCGGGGGTTCAAATTTCCTGTGACACCGGGAAAATCTGATAGGAAGCGCTATGAATCCAACCTACGGGCTTTGGAACCTCGACCGCTTTAATTTGTATGCCATAAATCTAATATCTCCTAGATTTTTGGCATTTAGAAGACCGAATCATTCATGAAATGTAATGATTTTTTACAGCAGTGAACACACATACTGAGTATGTTATGGTAATAGTTTCATGACATTTGGGCAAATATTTATGTTGTCAGAATTTTGAACCCACTTTATTTTGACAATTCTGCTATCCTAAAAGCTGAAATATCTTAGCTTTTTCGCCTTAAGAAGACTAAATCCTTCGTGAAATGGCATGAAATTTCTACAGGAGTGAACACTTATAGTGAATTTGTCATGTTAAAAGTTTGCTTACATTTGCCTAAATATTTTCATTTTCAGAATTTTGAACAGTCGTGATTTTGACACATAATTTGTAGGTATATAACAAACAAATCCGGTAGTTAGATCAGTGTTGTGACCATGCGCTTGAAATACTGTACGAAAAATCCTATTTAAAAAGTTCCTGCCGCCCAAAGAACCAGAGCAGCTCACACAGGATAGGGTTAGTTCTGAGAAATCGACATAAGTTTGAAGCTGTAGAACATATTCTGCAGTGTATGAAAGTGCGTGATTCTGGCGATCTGTAGAAGTTAATTTTAGAAGGCTACACAATTTCTCCTCTCTTCTCGACCTGGTCGTCGCCTATAAGATGCAGCTGTGATGGCCAAGGTCCTTCCGAGAAAGGAAAGGTAATATTGCCTTTCTCTGTTCGGGAAGCTGGGAAATAATTCGGAAATGCCGAAAGTTTTGCATGCTTTCTCCAAAGCCATATCAAGTCCGTTTGTATCGTCCACCATTTGGCTTCATCTTCAGGCTCCAATAGACATTCCATACATACCTTAGTTCTCTAAAAATAAAACCTTCACTCTGATTGGTCGAAATTAAGTGACGTCAGGAACACGGTTTCTGCCAAAGTCCATCAGACGGGGAGGGGGAGGAAGTGAGAGCGGAGGACCTCGTACCGTCTGAAAATCAGGCTATTCAGACAGCTGCAATATCTAGCATAAACAGCTTCTAAATTAAAGACTAAAATATGTTAATAACTACAACACATCTGTAAATTTAAGCTTCTATTTGAACTTGAAATATTGGCTTGATTAGTATACACCTATTTCCAATAAGTTGTCACAGACAAACGACATTCCCAAACCGAAATGGAACTCTATTAAATTTGTTTAGTTCAGCGGCAAAAACTGTAAGACAAATATTAATAGTGCTTGGAATCGATTTTCGAATTACACCCGCATAGCTGAACTGTACCTGCTTAACTGCAGGCGGTAAATGTGTTTTTTAAAACCATTTTTATACCCATAAAGTTGAAGTTTGCCATGGGACATCTGTGACCTTTTTTGAAATAGGTATATACCACAAACAATATACCACAAAGGTTAACAGTGCTTTTTGCACACTATGATTGGCTACTGGATGACACTTTGAATGTTATGGATAGTTTTCCCATTCGCACTGTGTAATCACAGTTAACCCAAGCTCTGTAAGTGGCTTTATTTACTACATTTGTATGGGATTTTTTTAGTCACTAATATTGAATAAAAAGCGACAATACTTACAGCATGTGTTTATTTGTCCATGGGCTGTCTAGTTGCAATTTCAGCATTTTTCGGCAAGTTTTGACCCCAGCAGTTCTGCTGGTGACAGTTAGCATTACTGCTGAGGTCAAAACTTGCCGAAAAACGCTGAAATTGCAACTAAACACAGCCCATGGACAAATAAACACATGCTGTAAGTATTGTGCTTTTTATTCAATATTAGCAACTAATAAAATCCCATACAAATGTTAGTAAATAAAGCCACTTACAGAGTTTGGGTACCAGCTGTGGTGTAATCCGACTCAATCAGCGCGCAAGTTTGCGTAATGCTGGGATTATACGCTAAGTATGCTACTGTCACGATTTTGACATAATTGATAAGTTACTAGTATTCAGTTACTGAGATTTTAAATGCAAGGTATTATAAAATGTGATATGTTACTTGATACATGTAGTTTATAGGGTCACGTGAACACAAGAATACATGTACCAAGTTCCTGGGGTCACATGACCAGCAGAAGTAAAACATGGCGGCGGCCATATGCACGGCTTGTGTTCTCTGAGAAAAGACCTCAATGGTGAGCTTAATCAAGTTATACAGTATTGTGCAAAAGTCTTGCAACAACCTTTCGGCGAATTTCTGGGCTTTTCGGGGCTTTACGGCGAAAATGAACGAAAATTTTCATGAGCCGAAATTTCGGCGATATTTCGACGAAAATTCGTAAAGCGTTTTGTTTAATCTGTGCGAAATTTCGCAGTGCTCTGCGACAGGTTAGCACGAAAATTCGCTGCACTCTGCGAAAGATCGCGCGAAATTTCGTTTGATACTCTGCGAATATTCGCGCAAAACTTCGCTTCTTCGAAATTTCGGTCCTTCGAAATTTCGATGCCCGTCAAAGATCAAGTACATGTACTTTTTCCGGCACACTCGGTCAATTCGACAAACCTGAGTTGTAAACTTAATTTATTCGGACTTTGACTAACTGAACATTACGACTCTCTTTCGAACGGTACAGGACAACAACTGCAGAGTTTACTTCAGTTCTGTCATTATAATGGCTAAGAATAGAAATCTGATGCTTTGATTCCCGGTTTGAATCGAAGGCCGGATGGGTAATGAACGAAAGGAATGTTACTTAAATCGCACGCTCCAACTTCGAACGTGTTCAACTGTAAACTGTACCTTCTGTATGTCCACAATAATATTCAGACCGTCAGCCTTCCAGTCATCTTTGTAAAAACCATTGCATAACGTTTCCAAGAAAATGGCTTTTTGAATATTCTCCGAAGCGGAGCAGACATGTTGCCGGCATGTTTGTCTGGTTTTTTTTACACAACATTCCCGCTTTAAAGCTCGACTCACTCGCTTAGCGCAAAGCATAACACCAAATAAAGTTTTGCTTCAGCGCAGTTTCACATTTACGGCAGATCCTTCTCTTGTTAAAGGTTTTGGCTGAAATCATTGCAACTGTTTGCCGTCCTAATTATCTCAACTTCTTGGAGTCTGAATTTCCACGTGCAATCAGTCAGGCGTGAACGTGTCAGTCTCAAATTACGCGGTACTATAAACGAAGCAACGTTTGTCATGAAAGACGTGAAAAAACTTCTATACTCTTACCAGAAAACTTCTACTGGGAAAGTGCAATCTTTTTGAATTAAAAGCCCTTTATGCATCAGTTCACGTAAATGGAAAGTGCCCGTTTTAATACCGGGAAATTAAGTTGCACCACCGCGGTATTTTTGTCAGCAATGAGACGTGTCTGGCTGACCGTTCACAGAATCTTGACTTTTTGATGGCGGCTTAGAATATGCCGCGGCGTAAAACTTAGAAAACCTCTGGCACCCAGGGTATTTACCAAAACCATCTTAAAAACCGTGTTTGTTTGTCATGAATTCGAATTTGTCACGCGTTAATCCTGGTGAAAGAAAGGGTAAAAATACGAAATATATTCACGCAAGAATTGTAGATTGTACACGTTCGCTTGCCGAAATTTCTTCGAAATTTCTTATGCTTCGAAATTTCGGATCACGATATTTCGATAACCTGGTCCGAATTTTCGTTTAACAATAAACGAAATATCGTCGAAATGTCGCTCGCAGGTTGGCGATATTTCGTTTTGGATTCGAATTTTCGCGTATCTGCTCGATTCTTCGTCGAAATTTCGAACGAAAATTTACCCGAAATTTCGTGGACATTCGTAAGAACAAAGAGCGAAATTCGTCGAAATACGTTTGCAAGACTTTTGCACAATACTGTATGAGGGCGTTGAAATATGTGAGTAGGTTTCTTACCTTTCGTGATCATTTTGGTTTGTATTTTAGAGTTTAGCTATAAATTCGATATATGATTCGATATATGATATTGTGTTTTGCAGTTGTACAAACTTATCGGAAGTTAACCGACTTCTGATTGACAAAATTAAATGTACCCATATAACAAGCATCTGTGTGTGCTCAACATTGAATATCATGCATTACTGTAAATAGTTATTATCGCACACTCTGATTCAGCCACTACTCAGACTCAGAATATCCTGCACTAGTACAGGCTTGGAGACAAAATGGTTTATGCAAAATATTCACTTTTTGTTCATGGATTTTTTACCTTTTTCAACTAATTTGAGGCTGACTATTTCACTTGTGTGGTATATTATCACTAAAACAATTTTGTGGCTCAGTGAATTAATTACATTAATATTAATGAGAATTAATGTAGACTCCGAATTCTTTTCGCAACATATTAAGGTGACAAATCTTTAACTTCGATTTATCATCGTCAGAAACAACAAGATTCTTTCCATTTACAGGCTCAGAGCACTGCATCAAAACACAATATTTCTTCAGGTGGAAGTAGACGTTTTCTGGTTTTACTGAGAAATGCAGTCCAATTCAGCCTTGAGGAGTATATACGCAAACTTGCTTTCTACAAATTACAACATTGTAGGGTTCTGGTGGCACTGGATCATGCATCGTTGGCTGAATCTTGTTTCCTCAGCCATAGCACATAGTAATCCTGGACCCCTCCAACCACTTGAGGTGAAATGGCTCCAAGGTTGGAAAAGGCTGAACACCTGCACATAGATGCTGTAGACCACTTACATCTCGCTCTTCTGCTTTACTTGAAATGCGGACCCTCTGATTCCCTGGTTTCTTCCCTGAATTCTTTGGAATTGAATTATTTACCATGCTAGCCAGATTTGGAGTCCACTTGGACACAGTGTCTTGCAGAATCTGCTCTACATGACTTACAGCAAGTGTGTGTGAACATATATTTTTCACCTTGAAGCCTTGGCAGTTGCACACAACCCTACCATTACCACTGTTTACAATATGTGGTTGGGCTGGATTCGTTAAAGAAATTACCACAAAAGTTGAGACTGCCCCTGCAACCTTTGTTACACCACCTTTCTTCAATATTGTATCAGCATTGTTCCAGGTGCCTTTCAGCATGTGGGGAAGGCCGCTATACTCAAAATTGGGAAGAGATACTGATTTCCGTGATAATTGTGAAATGGGTTCACATGGTCGACTTTCACTAGACTAAGTGTAAACATTAGTGTCAGCACTGTCGACTGCAGCAATCTTGGCTACCTTTTTTCTTTGTGAAAGAACTCTCCATGTTTCCTCAGTTACTTAAGGTGACTGAACTCAGGAGCAAGCATACAATGTATATGGCCCATCTCCCTTCGCCGCTCTGCGGACATTTCTCCTGTACTTGTTGACAAACACATGTGCAATGTCAATAAACTCACCATAGGAGCACTTGGATGACTTTCCAGGACTAGAATATTGTTTTTGCTTCTCAATCTCTTTCTTCAAAGTACTGTTCATATTTTCTGGGCAGTTGTTGTAGTAGAAGTTGTCTCCCAGACCAGCCGACCTCCTAATTGGTAGCAGCATCTTGGTCTTCATATCTGAGGCAATGTGTGTCAAGAAGTATGAATATAATTGTGGCTGGTCGCAGTTGGTACACTTCTTTTTACCATTATCCCAACTATTCTTTAAGAAAAGAAGCTTTGCATCAAATTCTTCATCTGACTCGCAGTCGATCAGTCCCTTCTGTTTTGTTCGCCTCTCACCAAATATATCAGCTAGAATTTTGGACTTTGCTTCAGCAGTTATGTTGACTATTCCCATCTTACGTTTAATGTTGTTGTCCACATGCCAGAAAATGGGCAATTAAAAGCTGTGGAGAGAGGCCATTCTCCATTGTCTTCTGGCGGTCAGAGCCGACAAAGAGAATGTTTTCTATGTCACGATTAAGTTCCTTAGAGGTGCTGCCAAAGTAATGAAATGTATTTGATGTTTCGTTCGTGTGGATCATAAAGGGGCCAGGAAAAGTTGGATGTGACCCTGTTTCCCTGTCTGCAAGCATCAAATGCCTGTAGGTCGTAGTTGTTACAAAGAAATCTCCAATAATAAGTCACATATATCCCAAATATAGAGAAACTTTCTGGATTACAGCAGAACTTGACCAAGTCATCCAACTGACATTTTGTGGCAATGACCACTCTCACGTTAGGGCTGACTTGTAAAGCATGAACAAAGTCTCCTTTAGACTGCTTGCATTTCTTTATAAGTTCTGCTAACTCATCTTTGCTGTACTGCTTACGAAGTTTAGATCTTTCATACTTGACTTCGGCAATTCCTCTTGGGAAGAATCTTCATATAGTTCATCATAAATTGATCAAGGTCCCAAAGCTGTTTTAGCTTTAATGGAATTTTTTCCCTTGTGCTTGTTGCAGTTACATAGAATGGCTTGGCCGTTTTCTTGGCATTCTTGTGTGGTTCAACTTTTTTGTCTTCTGGATCTCCAGTGTACTGATACTGAAGTATTGCAATAGGATAGCAGTCTTCTAGTTCAGTTAACCATCACTTAAATTCGGAATTACTGCAATATACCCAGTAATGTTCTATACAGAGTGTACTGCCCAGGTTTAAGAGTTCCTGGATTCTCTCCGATCTGCAATACCTCCCCTTCATCATCCATTTCAAGGAACTCTAGTTTTCTTCTGTGGTGACGGAATTTACCATTGTCATCTGCTTTGACATCCTGGGCATTTTGCAGACAAGAAGTGTCCAACAGAAATGTTGAAGTGGTCCTACAACCTATGGGCATTTCTGTGCATACCATCTCCTTGCTAGGATTTAGGATTAAGTTACACACCACTTCAGTTGACAAAAAGGGGGAAGAGGATTTGAATATTGGTTTGAATTGTAAAACTGCTGTACCTCTTCTTCACTATGGAAAAAAATATAAAGCATTTAATTTAATTTATTAATCAGACTGATAGATGATCACCTACATTGTAATCTTTTTTTGTTTTCGCTATGAATGAGAAAAATTGACAGTTTAAAAGTTTGAAATTTAAAAGTAATTTCAGATATTTATACATTTTCTTTAAAAAACGATTGTGCAAAATGTTACACCTGAACTGAACTGTGGTTGACCAAAAAAAAACACATTAAAATACCAGTGTTGCACCTTTTTAACCAGATAGGGGTGTGCCAGACCTACCCATTAAGGAGTTGTATTTGTATTTTGTTTGCATTTTAGTTTAAGTAAAACAAAGCCTCCAATTTAGCTGTTTGGCCATGTTTTTATAAATTATGACTGATGGGTTAAAGCATCAAATCAGGGAGATAACAGAAAAAGCTATTCCAGCCACAGACAGTGCTTTGCTATACAATCACACACTGAATTGTTTGGCATGTACAAACTAATTGTAGGGTCATTTTACAGTATTTGGAATGTTACGGAGGGGAAGACAAAACTTTTTAACAACTTGTAGCTATTTAAGTATGGAATCATTTACTATTTTTTGTTGACAGTAACATTGATATCCATCTATACTAAAGCTGCAGGGAGAGCAAACAAAAATTCAAACATCCGTGTTTTGATCATAAGAAAAAATATTCAGTGTTACGGAGGGGAACAGAAAAATTGTCTTTTTTTATTGTTAAGTTTGGCTTAAGAACTCTGTGAAGTTACGATATCTCAAGCACCTTCTTTAGTTTAATAATGTTTCACATTTACCTGACTTTCTAAAATCATGAGACAAGAGTTTATCTGTCTTTGTTATTGTGTGAGATAATTAAATAAGAGCACTGGTGGTGTTACGGAGGGGAAGTTACGGAGGGTAAAGTTTTGTCCATGACCTAAATACCAAACATAGCAATAACAAACTCTTGAAAATTAGACTTTTCAATGATATTAATTGACAAATTAGCTGTCTCAAATCTTATTGTACACACACAAGATCTGATTTATCTCACTGCAGCGTTAATAAGTACTCTATCAATTGAAATCACAACAGTAGTTTTCTTTAGCAGCCATTATGTCAACTGAGAAAAAAATACAGGCTCTTTAAGATAAAAATGTACATAATATTTTCAAAATGCACAATAATACTTCATTTACTCATTGGCTAACATTGTAGCAACATTGTAGCTACTTAACAGAAGGTTCAGCATATTTACCGATAAAAATGTTCACTCTTTTAGTGAAACCGACTCTTACAGTTAATTTCACAAAACTTTGGCCACGCGGATTGCCAAGTTCGTTTGGAAATTGGGAACTATGTTCCGAAGTACGCAAATTACTTTTGTACCTGTCAATAAAATTGTGATCTTCCAACTGAACTTTGGAACTTCGGTCTGAACTTCACAACAAAGTTGCTCGCGAAGTTGGGAAGTTGGCGGTGAAGTTCGATCCCATTTTATTATGGCATATTCGTTGCCAAATGACATCACCTTGGCTTTTAATACCCACAGGATGGCTGTTTGTTACATTTGCGGCCTTTTGCTCTACATAATGATTTCGTTGACTAGTTCTTGGTAGCAGCGGGATTCGTCTATGAGCAATAATTATTGTAGCTGATTTCCTTTTGGAACATGTAGTTGACTTGATCTTCGGTGAACACTTCGCTTTCAATTTGATAAATTAAGCAAAATGTATCGTCTAATGTCTCACTCAGTATTGCAGTAGTGCTTGTGAACCGGGTGCAAAGAATATTCCATAATAAAATGGGATCAAACTTCACCGCCAACTTCCCAACTTCGCGAGCAACTTTGTTGTGAAGTTCAGACCTAAGTTCCAAAGTTCAGTTGGAAGATCACAATTTGATTGACAGATACAAAAGTTATTTGCATACTTCGGAACGTACTTCCCAAGTTCCAAACGAACTTGGCAATCCACGCGGCCAAAGTTTTGTGAAAGTAACTGTAAAGCCTACAGTCTGAGTAGCTCAAAAACTAAACAAATGTCAAACTTCTTAGACATTATTTTTAAGCCACTGGTAAACCTATTCTATGTCAGTTTGTTCAGCTACAGTGACAGGACCTATTCCAGAGGGTTACAGGCCCATAGAAGACACATGACTTGTGGACCATGTCAATATACACAGGGTACCCAAACGACACAGGGTACCCAAAAGCAAAAAAAGCATAATTGCCAAAGGCCTGTCTGGACTTCACATTTATAGCATACAAATCCTGAAATCATGCTTGGTGCTTGCAAAACATGCTGACTGAAACATTAATGTGCAAAACCTTAAATATATTTTTTATTAATTCTTTAATTCCAATCAAAATAATTTCCTTCTCAATAACAAAATTCCCCTCCGTAACAATTTTTCCCTTCTGTAACACTTTTTTATTTTGCTGTATCTCAGGAAAACTAAAATCAAACAGATGCTAATGTATCTCATCTGTAGACTCACAAATTAAATTGGAAGGAATAAAAGTGGCAAAGTATTTGGACTTAACATGTAACTGTAATACTAATTTATGTACCTCATATTGTTACGGAGGGGAAAATAGCATATTGGTTGAAATCTCTAATCCTGATAGAACATTTTTCCAATAGATTTCTATTACATTACTGTTAAGGGTGACTGGTATGTTATGTCCACCAGCATAGAATGCCTTTATGTAATCTATGTGTTTGTAAAATAATAAAAAAACATTTTCCCCTCCGTAACACAATTTATCCTTTTTTTCCAAATCAGTGGTATTGTTTTTCTTTTGGGTGACACTGGAATGAAAAAAAATCTTAATATCATAAGGTTTGATTATTCAGCTACTAGAAAAAGTATTTTTTTATATCCTGTAACCTTTTTATTTTTTATTTTTTTTAGTCCAAAATACTGTGAAATGACCCTGTATGCAAATCATTTATTCTTCAGTAAGATGAAGAAAAAAACTAATCTACATGTATGCTTTACCTTGAATCTTGAAACAACAACCTGGAACATCCTTCCTTGTGTGCAAGCTGTAAAGAAATAATATACAGTATTTTATCACATACAAGCCGCACCTCACGTATAAGCTGCACAAATTTGATAAGAAATGAAGCCATCACTGACCAAAATTAGTAGATTAGCTGCCGAGTTGGAGGAAGACTGGTTTGATAATACAAATGGTGACATTTCCAGAAATGGGACAATAATAGAATGTATGGCTTTGGGGGACAGTGTCCCTGAAAGCATGCATTCTCTCTTGATTTTTCAATTTCTGAAAGCTTCATATTTTTCAGTTCATATTTATCCAAATCTTCTCAAACTCACTAAACTTACTAATTTTAGTGTGATATTTCTTGCGATGGGGTTAATTTCGTAATCATATTTAATTACACGACTTTTTAAAACTTTTACACCAGTCCCTTCCTCAACTCCAAAATTCCTAATAAATTATGGTACACTTTATAATTTGGTATCCACATGTACAATAAGGTGCACTCTTGGAACTGTACAACCACATTAATTGGGTTCCTTGATGTAGAAACAGTCAGATGCAATCAGTGAGTTTAATGATCCTATGTGGAAGGAAGTAGAAGGACCCATACACCCCTTAATTATAATTTACAGGAGGAAACATAACTGGATATGCAAAACTAATGAGAAGTACAGATTTCACGAAATACCTCTGAGAAATCACTACTTTCATCATCAGACTCACTGGTAACAGTCAAGTTAATCTATACACATGGAAGAGAAATATATGGGTTAAACATTAGCACAATAATTGCAGTTATTTATTGGTTTCTATTCAGGGAAACTCTTTCTGGAATTCATGCAGATATGCATTTTGGGTGAAATGTTTCTGGACTGAACGGGGGTGGCCTCAAATTATAAACTAGAAATGTGTTAGTGGAGTCTGGGGGCATACTTGGGGGCAGTGTTAAAAATATATAGTCTGGGAATTTCTCACCAACCACACCCCTCCCACAATTGATTGCCAGTCCCCAACATACATGTACCCAACATTGAACAGATTATGAATCAAGCTGTTGAGGTTTGCTTGTTTTAAGATAAAAATTAAGGTATTCTACAAAACCTAACCGAAAGTTTTTTTTATTTTTTTAATACCTTGCACAGTACAGTGGAGCAAAATACCTGGGTATGTTTTTTTTCCTCTACAAAAGCAACTACTCTCCCCATATACACATGAAACAAGGGTTTTATGGCAGGATAGCCTGCCTCTGTCACCATAGTCCCCTTCCATCTTCTTTGTTGGGGTGCCTGTGGTGAGAGCTGGAAAGCCCACCACAGGCAGCCCAACCAAGAATATGGTAGGATGTGATTGTATAGTATTTTTCTGGCACTCTAACAAAAACCGAGGCCTTTAGACAACATCTTGGTTTTAGAATTGACCCAAAAGATAGAACTATAGATCTTCTTTAGCTTTTAAAGTTCATTTGTTTCTCGAAAAGAAGGAAAATCTGCTTCAAATAAACCTGTGCATACCGATTTGTATTCCTCAGTAGCAGTCAGATAGGAGATCAAAACATTTCCACATAAAAGGGAAAATGGGAAACGGTTATCAAAAGCTACATCTGGAAGGAAAACTCTGACAAAGCCAAAAACTCCAGGATCACGGATGACCAGAAGAAGAGATAACCTAAATGGGCCGAACCATTTATGTGGAAATGTTTTGACCTCCTATCTGACTGTTCCTGAGGAACGCAAATCGGTATGCACAGGTTTATTTCAAGCGGCTTTTTCTGTAAAAGTTTACCCGAGCCGGAGAAGCAAGAACACATAGAAATAAAAGAAGCTTTTGGATTTCATTGCCGCAGATTTTAGCTTTCCACCTTGATCCATAACATCAATTTTTAAATCAATCAAAACACAGTCTGTACACCCTGAAATGTTGTGTGGCTATTTACAAAGCAATCTTACCTCAATTTTGTCACCGTCGTCAGAGCAATCGAGCTCAGAGTAAAATAACATGTTGGACGCCATGACCAGTCCATCAAGCCCGCAAAAACGATCACGTGATTGCATTTGGTGGGAACAAGTTGCATCGGAGTCACGTGGCCACTCCACACCATTGTAATTTTATTTTTCCCAGTCTGAATTTTATACCCAGTCTGCAGATTATACTGACCGTTTATTTTTTTTTCCACTTCGCAGCGTCCTCTTGTCGGCTTGCCGTTAACAATAGGAAATTAACAATCTGAAATCTACAATGTTTACTGACTCATTTTTCTCGGCCAATGGAAATCGAGGTACAGGGCAACCATCGGGGTTCTCTGACAGAAAGTAGCGACTGATGTCTACATCCAGCGAAGATCGAATAATTCCAGCCTAATTATAAGAACTTCTTCCAAAAACGTAAAAAAATTTGGGAGTTACATTCATTCGGAACATGATCCCAGTCACGTGGGAATATATGTCATTATTAATTTACTGTCTCGTAATTGGTCTAATGAAAACAAAGTCAACCGTCTGATTGCTGCAATCGCAACAAAGGGAAAGGAATGTTGTTCGGTTTGAAGCAGCCGTTCGATCCCAGGTCTCAATCACGCTCGGCCAATATGGCGGCCACTTCGGTGATCTGTTTGCTGCACGGAAAAAAATACCATCTACTGCTGAAAGCAGGCTACCGTCAGTGGGGAGAAGCGTTGCGTGACAACACAAATAACGGCTGTGAAGGAGACTATACGCAGTCGTGATATTTTTTTGCCTCCACAGCAGCGAGTGAAATGTTGAACTTTTCACTGATTTTCATCCACACATTCAACTTCTCGTACTTGTTTTTATATTCTCTGCTGTATTCGTTATAAATGCATTAGTATTTGCACAGCTCTTCCATACTGCAGCCTGCCATGTTCGAAGCTGAGGCTCCATCCACACTAATACTTTTTTATCCGTTTTTACCGATCGTCCACACTAAAACGATCAAAAACGGAGATGTTTATCTATGAAAACTGAGGTTTTCGAAAACGATTTCCAGAGTGGAGACTTTTGAAAACGCAGGTCTATCATTTTAGTGTGGATGGCAAAAACGGAGCTTTTCAAAAACACTTACCTCACAACTCATTATGCAAGCTTTAGCGCATAAACAAACCACTATTCAATATGGCGAGCCATGTGTTTATGGTGTTTAGCCTTCTTTCTAGCTCGATTGCTTGCCTGGAGTTAAATGTGGCACTGATTAATCTACAAGCAGTAGCTTTACGAAGACGGCAGATTGTTCTATGGTCCTTGTTCTTTTTAATTGACAGCAGCAACTTGAGAGGCGTCACAACCCGTATCGTCGGTGACGATTTTGGATCAGACCTGGATGAACGAGTGCTTGGTGTAAACTTCGAGCGAACGTGTCTTGTTTAAAGTGTTTTTGTGCTTCAAAAAGAGTGGGAATAGCCGATGGTATTGCTGGCGCTATTGGAGCATGTGTATTGAATAGAAAAAATGTTCGAGCTGAGCCTGGTGACGAAAACGCATCTTTGGATCATCGTTTTTCAGCCTCTATTGTGGATGGTCGAAAACGATGTGAAAATGCTAGTGTGGACGCAGAGCTTTTTAAAAACGCATTAGTGTGGACAGGGCCTGAGTGAACAAGTGAATGCATGAGCAACAATAACACAACAACAAACGGTTGCCATGGCGTTGAAGTTTGGATCTAGGAAACATTGCATTGTGGGATGCCACAGGACGAGAAGTGTTCTCATATAATCGCCGACGATCGCCAACGATTGCTGGAATAGAACCTTGCTATGGTGGCCCAAAGGGGCAAAACACAACTCAATATTTGGTTGAAAACACAACAAAGTTTTGTGACACACAACACAGTTTCGTGGAACACAACAATGTTTCGTGGAACACAACAAAGTTTCATGGAACACAACAAAGTTTCGTGGAACACAACAGAATTTTGTAACACACAACCGTCGACTGATAGAAAACAAAATTTTGGGAGACTGGAAACAAGCTCGGACAAATATAGTGACAAGAGATTAGGACCACCCAGGTCACTTGACCCTATGCCCTTGCCGCCATGTTTTGTCAGAACTGTGGTTGTTGGGTAGAAAAAGATTACGAATATTGTCCTGGATGCATCATTTCTTCACCTACTGTAATCCTTCGTAAAAATGATGGTTTGCTGGAGAGGTTCCATATTTATGAGCATCAATATTGTTTCTCAGTGTACACTGCATGACTGCCACATTATTTTTCTGCTCCACCCATCGATACAGCCGTGGATGGGAAACCCAAAGCAGGGCTCGAAATTGCGCCCGATACGGGCGTAAATACGCCTAGATTTTTTTGTTTTACGCCTAACATTTTCCACTTAGGCGATTTTACGCCTAGATCCTCTTACAAAGGTAAAAATTATCGGAAGACAAGTCTTATTTCCAAATCTCTAAAACTATCTGATTTTTGCAAGCGTTTAGTGTAAACTTTTTTGTCTGTTGTTTCAAGTTTGAAACGCATAGTTTACTAATTACGCGGCGACGTTTGGCGTGTGAAGTCTGAACTTTTAACCGCAAAATGTCAAAGTTTGACAGCTCTTATCTATAGGTTTTGTCATGCAAAACATAGCGTTTTGTCAAAAGACATGCAAAACAACTTGTTTCGCGCAGGAAAATAGTTTACATTACAGGAGCTGTCAAACTTTGACATTTTGCGGTTTAAAGTTCAGACTTCACACGCCAAACGTCGCCGCGTAATTAGTAAACTATGCCTTTCAAACTTGAAACAACAGACAAAAAAGTTTACACTAAACGCTTGCTTGCAAATGGTAGTAAAATGCAAACAATTATTTTGTAGAAAGATGAGAGAAATCGTCTCTGCTTGCCGCTCTATTTGTCTCAAAGCCGGCGCGATAGATATGTTTTAACAGCTGTTTTAATCTGTTTTAACTAATACACAATTATTTATGCCTAAATTTTGGAGAATTACGCCTAAAACTTTTAAGCTGGGCGTAAAATTATGCCTCCTTTTTTCCCTTAATTTCGAGCCCTGCAAAGGGTTTCAATTTATCATACCCATCCACGTGCCATGTATGGTTTGGACCTGGAGAGAAGTACCTTCGTCTTTGCAATTGCTGTGACTTCCTCTGCTCACAACCATCTGAATCAAGCTTCTCTCGTCAGTTTTTCTACAACATGCCTAGGTACTTGAATGTTCTCCAAGCGCAGAGTATGCCACATGCTCCTGTAACCGCTGCTGCAACCTGGGCCACACAGCTCTCTCAAAATTCTGTCACATACCAAGTCCAAATCAAATGCTGGTGTCCTTCTTCGTAGCTTATATTGTCACAATCTGTTCTTTAATGTTTTGATACTTATATTTATTTGATGAAACTTGGCTAAAAAAATTACAATTACATGATATTCATATCCCTTTCTAAAATAATAATTATGTGATAATATCCTTCTCATCTCCAGTGGGTTACTACATTCAGCAATAGTTATCCAAGATGGTGGCACTGAATACTCTAGGTCCTAATCTCTCGTCACTATTCTTGTCCGAGCTTGTTTCCAGTCTCCCGAAATTCTGTTTTGTTCCACAAAACTTTGTTGTGTTCCACGAAATGTTGTTGTGTGTCACGAAACTTTGTTTTGTCTCGCAAAACTTTGTTTTGTTTTCAACCAAATATTGAGTTGTGGTTAATGCCCCGGTGGGCCACCGTACCTTGCTCTACTCCAGCTATCGCGATCTTGTGTTTCGTTGCATTCTGTAGTGCTCTAAGCATTTCATTGCGTTATGTAGTGCTCTTAGCATTTTACTGTGTTCCGCAGTGCTCTTCAAAACAACAGATATGACTCTGTTAAGAATACCAAGACAATAGTCTAAATTAGTGGAACAAAAGGTTCTATGCAAATAATTATGGTAGTTGTAGTATGTAACACCATCATGCTACATTGTAATTGCCTATTGAAGTAACATGACAAATTTCTTCAATGCCAATTAATTGTATCAACTCGAAACTGTTAGCCTCAGTCAGCGCTTTACTTTGCAATATCATTTAATTGAGAAACAGCCAACACACTATAAAAAAACTTATAAAGTAATGAAATCTATGTTTTGCAGTTTGCTCATTACAGGAATAATATTCTAAACAATCCTGTCTCACCAGTTTGTAAAAACTATAACATTTGCGAATAAACTATTAAAGACAAACTGAAAATGCATTGTTGTATTTTGTCTACTCATTACTCGGCAAAAAAAGCCTCATAAACTCTGTTAAATTAAGCTAAATTATAATGTTTAATTTTTTTTGCCATTCCTTCAGTTTTAAAGATACATACATGTACATGTATGAACCTAAAACTTGGGCTTTTTACTAATTTTGGCCACGGCTGTTTCAAAACGCCAAAATGGCGACATTAGGTTCCAGACCTCCTCTCCGTCATTCGTGAATGTTGTTTTCGCTTTTTGATTGATGGTCTGCTTTCCCGCCCATCTTGACCTGTTAATTAGCCGTCATATCCTGTTGGCAAATTCAATATAAATCGGCCATCGAGCTACAAAGCCACAGTGCAGCACGAAGGTAAATCGTTGGGTGATTGTGAGATCATATTGAGACGTTCAACGGGGTTTTCACAGTTATTAATGATATGTTTGGAGTGATTTTTTTGCCCTTGCATTGCTGAGATATCGAAAGGATTCTCAACCGAAGTAAGCTGTGGAAACTCCATCATTTTACTGGGAAGGAAGGTTTTTACATCACCAGGTGAGTAAGACACGTGTTCTTTGAACCTTTCTCTTGGATGACTTTTATTGGCGACTTTGCACTATTTTTTTTGCATGTCTTTTTAAAAGCTTTAACTCGTTACTGAGATTCAAACATTCGATCGACCGTTCATTTGAGTTCGACTAAATCGAGCTCATTAATGAGCGCCATGCATATTTCTATAAGCTTTAATATTTTGCCCTCTGTTGTCGAGAGTAATATAATTTTCGTATATGATCATTTATGGATTCTATTGTATACCTTAAGCTTAAAAAGTTACTTAGTTACATGTATATATTATGAGCACGTTTCTTCAATTAGCCGAGATGATTTTCAACCGTGAAAATCAGCACATCTACATGAAGAACATGCAGCAGCGATTATCTGATCGGCTCATTTAGTGAGTTTACTGACTAACGAAATTTCACTGTTAGTTACGGTAGGGCCGTAATTTGCAGTCATCCTTTTCGCTTTGTATGGACAAATATTATCCCCAGCCACTGAACCAACCTGCAATATCACTTTGTGCAGGTTTTGACACAGGAAACCCAAGCTCTGTTTGTGTTTTAAATTATAAGGGTTTGTATGAGATTTTGAACGAGTATTTGGTTGTATACCGTTAGGCCAGAAATACTGAAATAAAATCAATGAAAACTTACCTGAAGTCTTTATCTGTTCTTCATTGGGTTCTGTATGCAATTTCAGCGAATTCTGTTGAATTTTTACCCCTCGCCCTCTCCAACTAAGAAAGATGGCAAGGACGGACGCAACCGCCATTTCTCGACCCCAATCACTCGAACATCGCGCTCGAATTTTCATCCAAAATCAATGCCAACCGCAACTAGACCTCAAATAATAGCACAACAGTATCTATTCCAAGAGCCTCGTGCCATTTCATTGAAGTAATCCCCATTTCTCGAGCCTAAATCGAACACAATGTCAAAGAAACTCGCCCGTTGGGGTTCGTGACTGGGAGAAGTTGGACACGCTTAGCAACGGCTAGCTGCCAAAAGTTCACGGGCTCAGAACGTAGGTATATATCTTATTTTGAACACGCCTCCATGTAAGTTGGCTCTGTGGTACAGTGGTTTAGAGCGCGCGCTTTCGATCCAATGACCGGGGTTCGAGTCTTCACAAGGCGCTAGAATTTTTTTTTTTACTTCTTTTTCTCCTTTCTCAGTTTTATTTAATCTTTTCCTCTATTTTAAACAATTAGAGCCGCCTTCTACATGAAAAACATTGTTGTCTATTGGCTCTCAAGTCCCAACCGTGCACTCTCATGACCTCGATTTTCAGTAGTGCCTATGATGAGAAAGATATAACATATTCCCTCGTTATTACATTATTAAAATCTTGTGAAAATATTGAACACAACAGTTTAAATAAATTAAGGTACGGTACTTTACATGCGATCATTCGAACCCGGATTTGAATCAACAGAAAGCCCGTTAAAATTAACTGGTACATCAATTTGCTTATAAACTTAATTAACCAGGCTCGAATCGAAGAATAAAAGGAAACAGATATCCCAGCCTTTCTCTTCTACGCAGCGAGCTTTCCTTCTAGCTCTTATGATCTCTTGAACGTCGACAACATGTTTATAAAGTAACCAGAAAAGTAACTTCACAGTATCATGGGTTTTTAATAGTTGAGGCAATGGGCTCCTGGACCCTGGTTGGGGTTTGAGAGCAATAGACAACAATGTTTTTCATGTAGAAGGCGGCTCTAATTGTTTAAAATAGAGGAAAAGATTAAATAAAACTGAGAAAGGAGAAAAAGAAGTAAAAAAAAAAAATTCTAGTGCCTTGCGAAGACTCGAACCCCGGTCGTTGGATCGAGAGCGCGCGCTCTAAACCACTGTACCACAGAGCCAACTTACATGGAGGCGTGTTCAAAATAAGATATATACCTACGTTCTGAGCCCGTGAACTTTTGGCAGCTAGCCGTTGCTAAGCGTGTCCAACTTCTCCCAGTCACGAACCCCAACGGGCGAGTTTCTTTGACATTGTGTTCGATTTAGGCTCGAGAAATGGGGATTACTTCAATGAAATGGCACGAGGCTCTTGGAATAGATACTGTTGTGCTATTATTTGAGGTCTAGTTGCGGTTGGCATTGATTTTGGATGAAAATTCGAGCGCGATGTTCGAGTGATTGGGGTCGAGAAATGGCGGTTGCGTCCGTCCTTGCCATCTTTCTTAGTTGGAGAGGGCGAGGGGTAAAAATTCAACAGAATTCGCTGAAATTGTATACAGAACCCAATGAAGAACAGATAAAGACTTCAGGTAAGTTTTCATTGATTTTATTTCAGTATTTCTGGCCTAACGGTATACAACCAAATACTCGTTCAAAATCTCATACAAATTCTTATAATTTAAAACACAAACAGAGCTTGGGTTTCCTGTGGTTTTGATTGATAAATATAAACTAATATGATATTTATGAAGGAAGCCCAAGCTTTGTTTATGTTTGTATGAATTTTTTTAAATCTAGCTTTTCGATAAATTTATACTGTAATAAAATGAATAAAACTTACTTGGTGTCTATCTGTGTCATGGCTGTGTCTGACTATGCAGTCAGCGAATTTGGAAAAAAATTAAAACCCTTAAACTACATATACATACTAAAGAATAATATAATAATGTTGTTGCATACAGACACAGCCAAGATACAGATATAGACACCAAGTTTTATTCATTTTATTACAGTAATATTTATTGAAAAGCTAGATTTCTGAATTTCTAACGAGGCCTGAACAACCGTAGGAGCTGATCAAAGTCTGGACCTGGTTAATCCTGACAGATTGAATTGGAATTTTAGCATATTGGTTTGTGCGGCGGGAGGAATACCTGAGAAACCGGAGAAAAACACTCGGAGCAAGGGCAAGATACCAATGAACTCGACTCATGTGGTGTCATGTCTGGGAATCGAACCTGAGCCACATAGGTGGAAAGCGAAACATTTAACCACTGTGTCACACGGCTCCCCCAATTAAAAATTCCCATACAAACCTTAACAGAGCTTTTGGCTTTCTGTTATGCAGTGATCGAGTAAAAGAAAGTTTTTATTGTGAAAACATAATAAAAGCATTTTGTTATTTCAAATGTTCCTATGCCTGCGAAATGAAGTTTTAACAACATCATACGGGTACGTTTTTAATATTCAGCTTTAGTATTCAGCAAACATCCAAACACTTCTAAAATAAAAACATATTTTGTGGTAATTAATTATTGTTTAATTATGCTTTAATAGGACATCAAGTGCTGACGAGGAAAATACTGCACAGTACATACTTTGTCAGGTGAAAAAACATTCCAGGGATTATAGCCTTCATTGCTAAACCCTCACCCTTTGGTACCTCAAGCTTGAAGCCTGCTTCCTTTATTGTTGCAACTCATCATAGCTGTGACAGCTTTCAACAGGGGTTTAGGATCTCCTTTATAAATGGCAGCCTTGATTCACCCACTTTTGTACTTTCTGCGATGAGTCATCACTTTTATGGCAAGATTACCATGTACAGAGAGTTATGTACAGTCGTTCAGCATTCAAGGATGCCATGTCTCCTCAATTCCAAACCTGACTCCCCACCTCCTGGGCATTTATGGCACATTTGACATTTTTGGAATAAGAGCCTTCCAAATGCCTCACCGTGGGATAAGCTAAGCAATGTGAATGCCCCCATTGTGGGGCTTAAATTCAGGGATGTAGATTGTATATTTTTAAAGATAACCAGACCAAACAGAAATAGAGGGGCCATTTTATTATGATAATTATCATGTTCTTTGCTTATTTTCTGCTCAAAGCTGGATCATTCTTGAAAACAAGCTAATTCAGCTGGGCTTTGGAACAAGTGCAAATCTCTTATAAACATTTATGTAAAATTAATTGCTTTCTTTGCCTCTGAGGAATTCCCCAACTTTTCTTCGCTGGCAAATGCCCCACTCCAGTGACAGACTAAGTTGTAAAATGCCCTATGTATGCTTGGAGGGGGGGGGGGGGGGGGTGAAGTGGGCAGGTTTGGAATTGATAGGGACATGACGTTAACAATCTGACTGTTTATTCTTAAATTTCTTTTGACGAAGCACAGCATTTTATAGAGGCAATCCTCTCCCCCTCCACCCTCCCAAAAACACATTTATAGCAATATATAACTTGAAATCTGATTGGCTACAAAGTATGTTTTATTAGAGCCTATAACATGCTTAGCTTGATTTTCAACTGGTCAGGTTTGCTCATGCATGTCAATCTCTATCAAAGAGGGAGGACACTATGGAAATTTTCAGACCGTTAATTAATTATCAATGGTCACAAACAAGAAAAATAAAACTAGACAATTCAAAAGTAAATGAGGCTTATCTTTTCTGTGGTTAGGGTTAGATTGTTTGAGGGAGATGAAAGTGAATTTTTGGTTTAAAGGCTGAAATACCACTCCTCTTAGCCGATCAGATTGCAGAAACTGCAATCTGAGCACTTTCTAGGTGTATCAACGACAATGAACTCCGTACAGCAAAACAATACCCTGGAATACAAAGAACCCTAACCCCACAATAGAGTTGTTCATTGTCCAGAATTTCAGAACGTTGATACACCTAGAAAGACCCAGAAAGTTCTTAGCTTATTGTTATGACTGGGGGAAATTTCCACAGATGCGACAGCAGCTTTGTCAAGATGGAAGACAATGCAATAACAACATCGATGTAAACAAACGCGTGAGGGTAAGGACTATAAAGCACGTGGCTATTATAGCCACTAAAAAAATAGTGCCTAAAAACAATTGAAAGATCGGATGAAAACAATACTTTTTCTTCTCAAATATGACTTACCCAGGACTCTAAAAACCTTGCTTCGTAGTTTTCTTGGGCTTGCTTTTTGAGCAAAAATCACAGAGTGCGTGACAAGATGTCCGTCGTAACTTCGGGCATGCAAGCCGAAAAACACTGTTCAAAACTACGTGAAGTAAGATTTTCGATACTTAAATCAACGAGGAGATGCACAAATGTCATATGTATTGGTAAGAATATCGGGAAACGTCTATTTTTAGAAATAAACACAAACTGAACAGATAATGTCGAGACGTATTTGTAATTCTCGACAACGGCCATGTTTATGTGTCCGCGTATATGCGGTCGCGCTCAGCGGTAAACAATTAAAAAACAGAGAGATGGTCTGGAACCTAATGTCGCCCACGAAACAGCCGTGTGGCTTGCTCTTTCCATTTCTGGCATTCATGTCAAATGTTTTTTGATTGACAGGCTAAAAAGATCACATGACCAGGTCCTGCAAAGGGCCTATTATCAGTAAAACTTTGTAATTAGAAGCTCCCTTAAGGGACCGTGACCACCTTTGGGGGTTGAGAATTGGAAGAGAGTGGAAAATAGCATTTTCAAACAGGTTTTGTTAATACCACTACTGATCTTATACAAGTGCCTTTAAATATATGAATTAAGATTTGTTTGCCATCTGGTACAACCATGTGATTGCATTCCTGCAAAAGGTCCAGTCCGTTATATGTAAATTATCACGAGCATGAGTAGTGAATTAATTATCCAGTTCCCCTAGCACAAACCATGTTATGGCACAAAAATGTGCTAGAACTCAATGTATTAATTAACCTATTTCTACAGTACAGCTCAAAAAGAATGCACGCGCAAGAACTTCTTTTTGCGGACGCAAGAAGTTGATTATTGTGCTTCTTTTTGCGCTTATAATTAATTATCAACCGCAAGAAGTTAGACCCGCAAGAACTTCTTAAACGCAAGTTAGAACCGCAAGAACTTCAACCGCAAGAAGTTCAACTTAATTCAAACGGGTTGAAACTCTCTTACTTATTAACGCGAAGTCGTCCCTTCGACTGGAAAGAAACAATTAAGTTACATTTTGCAGACTGAGGTTCACGTTCTGCGGGAAACATCAAATTAAAGTACTAAAGAAATATATTAGAACAACAAACACAAACTACATGTATGCAGCAAATTTATCGCATTTTGGAAGTGAAATTTCACATCAGACTCTTAAATCCATTAGTGCAACTTTTCGCTAATACTGCTGTTGAATAATAGCTTGGTTGATTATATGACAAATGGCCCTAATAAGAGTTGTGTTCTTATTGAATCCCACCGCCGCTCATGTGTTCAGCTGACTATTACCGAAAGTCTTTCTAAATAAATTTGCCGTATACACTTGTAAACAAACCACGATCGAGCGTACATAATGTACTCGCGTTTCGAAGTTTGGACTTGAAACTTTTTGTATTGTTTAACTTTGTGCGTGGTCTTGCAGTTGAGCCGCAAAAAGCGGATTATCCACTCTTTACTTCTTGCGCGTTCTTGCGGCTGAGCCGCAAAAAGCGGGCTATCAACTTCTTAAACTTCTTGCGTGTTCTTGCGGGTGAGCCGCAAAAAGCAGGTTATAAACTTCTTGCGGGTTCTTGCGGCGCAAGAAGTTCTTGCGGGACTTCTTGCGGGTGCATTCTTTTTGAGCTGTACTGTAGGTGGCCCGAGTTAAGACCACTCAGGGCCTCTTGTTTCCCATTATTATAATAAAAATGTGAAGATAATGTACTCTAATACAGAGCAAGGTGAGTTGGACTACAGTACCGCCTGGAATTATTGAAGCATCGGGTCGCGGTCAAACCGCGGTAATACCGCGGTAATACCGCGGTCATTGGACGCGGTATTACCGCACCATGGACGAGGTTTTACCGCGGTAAAGCCGAGGCTTTATCGCGGTCAAATTATTCACCGCAATGAAAGCCGCGATCAAAATCCGCGGTCATGACACAATACTGTAGTATTGTGCAAAAGTCATGCAAACGTGTTTCGACGAATTTCGCTCTTTGTTCCTACGAATGTCGCCGAAATTTCGACGGGCAACTTTTCGTTCGAAATTTCGACGAAGAATTGATCAGATACGCGAAAATTCGAATGCCAAGGCGAAATATCGCCAACCTGCGAGCGACATTTCGACGATATTTCGTTCAGATTGTCAAACGAAAATTCGGACCAGGTTATCGAAATATCGTGATCCGAAATTTCGCGTACGTGTTCATTGCCCAGTTTTGTATTTTAACCTTTCTTTCACTAGGATTAACGCGTGACAAATTCGAATTCATGACAAACAGTTTTACAAACGTACAGTAAGATGGTTTTGGTAAATAACCTGCGTGCCAGAGGCGTCAAAAAGTCAAGATTCTTAATAAAAGTCCCCGTCAATCGTGAACTGTCAGCCAGACGCGTGTCTCATTTCTGACACAAATACCGCGGGGGCGCAATTAATTTCCATTTACGCGAACTGACTGATCTGATCCGATGCATTAAAGCTATTTTAATTCAAAAGGAATTGCACTTTCCCAGTAGAAGTTTTCTGGTAAGAGTATAGAAGTTTTTGCACGTCTTTCAATATGACAAACGTTGCTTCATAACTCTGTTGATGTTCTGTAAAATTTCAGACTGACACGTTCACGCCTGACTGATTGCACGTGGAAATTCAGAAGAGTTGAGATTTTAATACACAAACATTTACAATGATTTCTGCCGAAACCTTTTAATACTAGTAACAAGACAAGGATCTGCCGTAAATGTGAAACTACACTGAAGCAAAAGTTTATTTGGTGTTATGTTTTGCGCTCAGCGGAGAATCTTTTAGAATCTTTTATTTTCGCCGTTCATTCAGAACTCTAACGGCGGGTTAGAATCTTAAAGATTCTAAAGTCTTAATTAGTTTCACCGATGAGTGCTTTTTTACCCGCCGTTTGAGTTCTGAATGAAGCAAAAATAAAAGATTCTAAAGTCTTAGTTTCACCGATGAGTACTTCTTTACCCGCCGTTTGAGTTCTGAATGAAGCGAAAATAGAAGATTCTAAAGTCTTAGTTTCACCGATGAGTACTTCTTTACCCGCCGTTTGAGTTCTGAATGAAGCGAAAATAGAAGATTCTAAAGTCTTAGTTTCACCGATGAGTGCTTCTTTACCCGCCGTTGGAGTTCTGAATGAAGCGAAAATAGATTCTGAAGTCTTAGTTTCACCGACGAGTTCTTCTTTACCCGCCGTTTGAGTTCTGAATGAAGCGAAAATAAAAGATTCTAAATCTAAAGTCTTAGTTTCACCGATGAGTGCTTCTTTACCCGCCGTTTGAATTCTGAATGAAACGAAAATAAAAGATTCTAAAGTTAACAGCGGTGTTGAATAAAGATTGAAAAGAACGCCGAGTCATCGCTACATCTTCACACTAAAGTCAATGATTTCGGCCGTGATACAAATCTCAGCGGCCGTGACCGCGGCCAACTAATTACCGCAGTTTACCGCGGTTTTACCGAGGTATTACCGCGGTAATACTGCGGTCATTCTGAGGTCAAACCGCGGTATTACCGCGGTCATTGGACGCGGTCAAACCGCGGTAAATGCTTCAATAATTCCAGGCGGTACTGTAAGTTCTAAAGTGTCATGGTCATGTTGAATTGGGTTTTTCATTGGCATTGACTGATTGAGCACACTTTTACACAGAAAAAATTCCCTCTGTATTATAAACAAATAATCGCATGGGATCTAAAAAAATAATGATTAATCACTGTCTTGTGTTTTCAAACTTTTCACCAAATTGCCCTCTACATTGGGCAATTTGGTGAAAAGTTTGAAGACACAAGTGATTAATCCTTAATTTTCTCGGCCCCATGCGATTACATATACTAAGTAATACCATAACATGAGGGAGATTGGTTTCTAAATTGCCCCACGAGCCGAGGGAGGATTTGTAGAAGTCCCAATGGCGCAGGCAAAATGTCATGGTATTGGTTTGTAATAATATGATGTCAGACGAAGCAAACTAATCTGCAAGAAGTTAAGTTTCTCTGCATAAACTATGGCACGTTGCAGTTGGATTGCTTTTAAAATGCTAATCACACAACATTTTCTTGTCAAACAGTGTTCAGAAAATGAGCATGTGAAATTGCCTAGTGGTGTGATGAATACGGTAGACAAGACTTTGAAAACAACACATTCACATTTGTTACCAATTGCAAAAATCCATATTGAGCAGGTGTAAATTTCACTTAAGAATCCCACATGTTAGAGGGGGTTTAAGTAATAAAGACAGATTTTTCAGTCTTAATTTTTTCATCAACAAAGGGTACAGGGTATTACCCAGTTACTCTAACCCGATGTAGTCAGGGGAAACTGTAATGTTCCCTCACCAGCTTGCATGCTCTCCTAAGTTTCCCTCATGCATGTTCATGATGGCAAATTGAACTAAATGTCCCTCATGCATGTTAATGAGGGAAATTTAGTTCTTAATTTTCCCTCTTGCATGGTTAACTAGGGAGATTTAGTGAAAGTATGCATGCTGATGAGGGATGTTAGAGATTAACTGTCCCTCATAGATCAAAGAAAACTGACGCGACCATGGTATTACAATCAATACATCTTAACTAGTTGACCAATCAAGCATATAACCTTACCTCCTGCTGTGTCAGTGGTTCATTATCAACAGGGCATTTTGGACCAGCATCCCTAGAGAAAATGAAAATATACAGAATATATTAGATATATATAATTCCAGAGGTTGCTTTTGTACTCGTATATCTAGAGTGCTCAATACCGTTAAGTAGAGCGAATGTAGAAACAGTTAACTGGTCACGGTTGTACTTTTGCTTCTGTTTAATGCATACAGAGCTGTTTCGTAAAGGGTCGAAGGCCCTTCACTCATCAGTGCATGGTCAGAATGATTTACAAAGAACATTCTATAAAAACATCATTACGTGTCACTTAGTTTCCATGGATACTTAATATACGTAAAATTCCGGGTGTTCTCAAGAGATACATTGTACTTATAATGTTTTACGTTGTATTGTTCTAACTTATTTCGTGCGTTCTAAAGGGATCTGTATCTTAATTTACATTGCATTGTTCAATAGGGAGCTCTAGTTATTCTACAATCATTATAATTAGAAAGTTGTCTAAATGCGTGACTTGTTGTGTGTTTTTCTCATTCAAACTTATTAAAAAATTATTTCGTATTCCTCAGTAAAAATTTATCTTGTTGCGTGTTTTTCCCATAAAAACTTATTAGAAAAAAATTATTAAAAAACTTATTAAACAAACCTATTTAAAAAAATTATTTCGTATTTTTCAGTAAAAATTTATCTTTATGCTTACATTTGCTTACTAGCTCGTTCCGTTTGTTTAGGGTCGCGGTCTTAGGCTTACATACAGTAAAAAAATTATCTGCTAGGCATAAGTTGCACTTCTTATTAGTGTTCGAGTAGTGCGGGGCTCGGCATAGTATTTTCCATTTAATTGCATAGTCCAAATTATTGCCCTTTAAGTGCCATATGTGCTTGCTTAGTTCTGTTGTATTTCGCTTTGATTCTGTTTTGAAGGAGGTCTTGTGATTCGCTAGCCTTGCTTTAAAAGAAGTGGCTGTTAGTCCGACGTATGTTTCCTCTGTAGTTCCGCAGGTAACTGTCGCTTGGTAAACAATATCTTTTACTAGGCATTCTCCATCCAATGGGCACATTGCTTTTCTCGGGCAGCTGCATTTTTTGTCGTTTACCGTTTGTGTGTTATTCTTCATTATCTTTTTATTGTTTCCTTCTATGATTGCTTTCACGTTCGGCATGCAGCTGTAAGATATCTTAATAGTGTTCCTGTTGAAAATTTTATGGAGTTTGTTTTCCAGAGGGAAGCATTGGTTTATTATCTTTAAAAATTCCTTGCCTATATTAGTTTTCACATTTCGGTCATACGGTGGGTTGTACCAAATTATATCTCGTTTTCTGTTTCTTTTCCTGTCGTCGCTTGGGGTTTTTCGTAGTGGAGTTTGTATTTGTAGCCGCTGTTGTCCAGTGCTTTTTGGTAAGTTGGTGCCGCTCTTTCGAAAACTTCTTCATTTGATATCTCAGATAGTCGCTTGTTTATGCCTGCGTGAATGTTCTTCAGTACGGTTGGTGGGTGGTTCGAATTAATGTTAACATATTGTGGCGTGTTGTTAGGCTTCATGTATGGCATGTATTGTTCCGATTTTAAGTCAAGTGTTACATCCAAAAAAAATATAACTTTCTTGTTCGCTTCAATTGTTATTCTCAAGTCGTTCTCTCGGAAGGTTTTGCAGATGTCTTTCTTAGCTGCTTCGATTTCCTTTGGTGTTATATTTAAAATCCCGAGCCCATCGTCTCTGTATAGACCTATTGAGTTCCTGTATCTCGGCTGTAGTAAAGAGAGCATGTAGCAGACCACTAGTTCGCATGACTGTGCTCCATCAAAAGTTCCCATCCCGATATCAAATCCGCTGTCATTGTTTCTTTTCTTCCAGGGCTCTCCGTCTTTAAAAACTAAAGTGCGCTTTGCGTGGATAATGTCTCTTTCGTAATCTTGAACTTCGGTATAATTGCTTGCGTAATTGATCGCTTTTAGAAGAAGGTTCTCGGTGATTGAAGGGTAATAATCTACTATATCGAAGCTGATGAAATTCGCGGTTTGTTTATTAGGGAAACTTCTATACCATTCAAGGACTTCTTGAGTGCTTTTCCAGAGGTTTATTCCTGTGGAGTCGACCACGCTTCTAACTAGTTTCTCGGTTATGACTTTACTAACATGTCCGATTTCTGATTTTGCCGGTGTGATTAGTCTGCAACAGGGTTTGTTCTCGAAGTTGGGCTTGTGGTCTTTCACGGTTATAAATACTTCTTTTTCTGCTATCTGCTCGATCCGAGAGATTGATCTGTTCGGCTACGTGCTTCGCTTCTCGGTTGAGAGATAATATTTCGTTCTTGTTTGCTTTTTTATACGTTTTTGTAATGTTTGACTCCAACAGTTTGTTGTACTTTTCTTTATCCATCTTGTAGTAATTATTCGTTTTGTCCGCTTTCACTGTTACTTTTTGGTCGGTTTTCGTTACTTTCAGATCTTGAGATAGCTTTGTTTGGAAGTCGTTTCGCTTTTTCTCGAACTCGATGCTTTGGATCAGTTTCACCATTCTTTCTTCAAACTCTTTGAGTTCGTCGATTACGGGTGGTGATTTGTTGGTGTTGAACCCGAATGTTTCTTGTTGTGTGTCTGCTACTTTTGGATTAATGAAGAAGAGGGCTTTCCATCGCTTTCGTTCCGTTTTTTTTGATTAGTCGCTTTAGGTATGATGTTTCCGATGCTGTGGGAATGTTCTTTGTAGAATATTCAAAAGTTATCCGGTCCATTTTGATGCGCGAATGCAAGAGAGTGCTCTACAATGAAGGAGCAATAATAATTCCAGAGGTTGCTTTTGTACTCGTATATCTAGAGTGCTCAATACCGTTAAGTAGAGCGAATGTAGAAACAGTTAACTGGTCACTGTTGTACTTTTGCTTCTGTTTAATGCATACAGAACTGTTTCGTAAAGGGTCGAAGGCCCTTCACTCATCAGTGCATGGTCAGAATGATTTACAAAGAACATTCTATAAAAACATCATTACGTGTCACTTAGTTTCCATGGATACTTAATATAAGTAAAATTCCGGGCGTTCTCAAGAGATATACCTACTCGCTATATATATATATATTATTAAGAAGTAAGGTGAAGTCCTCATCGGTCTATCTAGAGTGCTCAATACCAGGTAGAGCGATGTATAAGAGTAGGTATGGGACGATTAACGTTGATGTAAAAACATTTTAATCACAACTCAGAGTTTCACGATCAATCGAGAGATCGATTGAGAGATCGTGAAACTCTGAGTTGTGATGAAAATGTTTTTACATCAACGTTAATCGTCCCATACCTACTCTTATATATGTATATATATTTGCTAGTAAATCGCTATATTTCGCTATAAATCAGCTATTCAGTATACCTGTATAGTATAACGTACAGAGGTCTCGATACGAGATCGGTAAACCAACCAAAAACATGGTCAAAATTATTTTAGTGTTGGCCTACAGATCACGGTGTTTGCACTGGTGGGCAATTCCACGTTGCGGACATTACATTCAGAGACCAAAAATCAGATTACAAATGCTTCCCAAACTTAATTTAAAATAGCTGTGCACGGTGTTTGCACTGGTGGGCAATTCCACGTTGCGGACATTACATTCAGAGACCAAAAATCAGATTACAAATGCTTCCCAAACTTAATTTAAAATAGCTGTGCTACTTAAATTTATACATAGCACACCTTAAAATATATATAATTTCCTGTCATTACTCATTTTTAATTAATATCTAAATGTCTGTTGCGGACATTACAGCAAAAAACAACCACTTATTTGAGTCAACTTTTTATTTTCAATAAAAAAAAAAAAATTCCTCTCATTGCCCTTTTTAAATTAATATTTAAATGTCTGTTGCGGACATTACAGCAAAAAACAACCACAGGTTTGAGTCAACTTTTTAAATTCTTAATTCCTGTGAGTTGTGAGGAGTTCCAAGAAAACAAATGGACTTTCTGAACTTGCTAATAACCAGAGTTCCCAATTATAATCATGATAAAGTTCAACAAAGCTCACTGTAGTAGTTTTTATTTGCTTTAAATATGCATTGCAGACATTACACAAAAATTTGTTGCAGACATTACATTTTGGGAATGTGCTTAAGCAAGGCCCTCATGGAGCAGGTGTGGCCAACATTCACAATATCTCACTTGTATCTAATAAACCAAGATGTCTGCTCTTAACTAAAATAAAGTTTGTTAAAAAAGAATAGATTTGAAAATTTTCATTATGTCTCGTGTGGAATTGCCCTGGTATGTATTATGACCGAGTAAAATGAAATGTGGCATAAAACCTACGAAACGTACCTCAAACAAGAATACCGTCCGATGGCAAAATCTATTAGCACCACAAGGTCAATTAATGCATAATTTAACACATGCGCAGAAATTTTGTTGCACCGAACAAAAACAGCCTGCAGATTTCCACAGGCAGCTCGAGTAATTACTTCAGTTTGTGATTGGTTCATTAATGTTTTTTTTGCTCCTGCGATTGGCTCACTGGTTGGAAAAGACACCTTGTGTATGCATAGTGAAATTCATCATCAATAATAGGACACAAAAACTATTAACTTCAATTTGTTAAAGTGACTTTAGATTGTAACTTTTGCATGCAGAAACCAACATTATTAGAGTGGAGAATCAACTAAAAATAAAATTACAACATACTATACACGTTATCATGTTAATGACATAATGCAGGAACCTACACATTTTGTACCAGTACATGTACATACTTAATTGTATCTGCAATTCTGGTCTCCACTGATGTGATGTTGGAAAACAAGACTTTTTGGTGAAATCAAATGATTGAGAAAAAAAACCACAAGAATGACAATACTTTAACCTATGATTAAGACCTGCCAAAACATGAAAGTGAAAGTGTGGTGGTGACGCTGATGCCAGAAAAGAAGTATGAATCATAGTAGAAACATGTACATATAGATAACATTTCCTGGAACACTACCCTTGCTACAGTAGATAAAGCAAAGTTATCAATATCAAAGTGTATAATATCAGAATAAAAGTGAAAATAAGCCAGTCATGTTGTTGTGGTGTCATTTTAGAAAGGTTTTTACCTGTAATTAAGTTACATGTATATTAAAATGATAGGAGTGTTTAGAAGCGATTTCTAAATACAGTGAGACAAGCTAGGGTTTAAAAATGAGATCTCTATAGACAGGGATGAAAACTGAAGTTGACAGCGTTGAAAACTGAGATGAAGGAGAAGTTTAATTTTCAACCCTCAATATACTTTATAAAAATTATAGAAACTCACTTCTAAAACAAGCTCCGAGTGTTTTACATGGCTTAATTCTCAAAATCCATTTTAATGATAACATGTCATTAGCAAATCTAAGTCTTGAAATGCAAGCAGTATTTGGAAACAAGTTCTACATGTACATGTGTGTTCTACATGGTCATTTCTATTGTCTAGACCTGCTGAATTATGAGTTTAAGGACGGTGCCTACTATTGTGAGCGCGCACGCCGTTCTGCGCATCTTGTGTCCCGCGGGTCATCCCGCGAGACAGGCCATTTGCAGAACTATTTTGAAAAAGCTGTGTTAATTGTGTAATTTGACAGACAGAAAGATGAAGGATTTTAAAATACGGTCGAAAGATATGCTTGAGAAATGAACGATTTGGGAAATCTTTAAATTCCACTACACGGCCACGAAAGACAATTTTCAGCTGAAATGGTATTGAAACAGCCGACCATTTCAATGATTTATCGTGGGAAGATGGTCGAAGAATCGTAGATTTAGGAGATTTACCCGACCAATTGAATGAAGGTTGTTTGGACTGCCATGAATCACTGCTGTCTTTTCGCCCAGTGCCTTGCGTTTTAGGCCTGTCGATGCTTTCGAGTTTCGTCAGTTTCTCCAAACATGGACTCGGCCGAGTATAAACAATGTGTGAATACGGTCAAATAAGCTTTGTGAAAATGGGTAAACCTCTTGGAAATCCAAAGAAGAATGAAGAAGGAAGGACTGTATGGGGTTTGAGCACAAAGGAAGCAGTAACAGCTTTGATTTTCAATCAAGAAAGTCGAAAGACGGGACTGACTCTTTTCCCCACCGCCATCTTGAAAATCTCCCAGAATGCAATAAAAGAAACCAATTTTCAGACTTACTAGGGAGGCCTTGGTAAAAAATGTCAATTTTTGAAAATAAAATTCGCGATAAAGAGGCTTACCGTCCACATAACTTTTTAAAACGCGTGGATACCCCCATTTTTTCTTTTTGTAATCTATAATATAGAAGCTAAACAACGTTTACATATATTTTTTGTCTTTATAAAATTGAAACTTGATGTCCATTTCGGCAAAAAATATGTGCGTGTTCATGGTCACTAATGAGGCTTACAAAGCAAAATTTGTACAAAAAATGATAATCATTGTAAGATAAATAGTTTGATTGGCATCCTTTGTGAAGAACGCTATGTCTAACGTTTTTTTGTCGTAACATTTTGCCAGATAACCCAAAATATTAATCGAATTAAAAATAGTTTCTCAGACAAAGAAAATTGCTGAGTCAGCACTTTTTTCGATTTTCATCCTTAATTATCTCTCTTAAACGTATGGGTACCCCATAATTTTTTTTCTGATTTAAAAAGCTCCTTAGGGGTTCAAACAATCCATATAGATTTTTAGAAAACAAATTGGTTTGCAATTAGTAGGCACCGTCCTTAAGACATATAATATATTCACTTTCATATTTACTGTGCAGTGTCACTCAGCACTATCAATCAGCATTGTGGACTAAATTATTGTACAGCTCACCACTACTCACTAGAACAAGATGGCTGCCAACACTCTGTCTTCTGTCTATGTAACTTAAAGGTCCAACTAAAGTTACTTTATGGCCTGTAAACCCCGAGTCTTGTACCGGTGTAAATTGGTAACCGTATATCAGCAACATTCCGGTGGCGGGCTTCGCTTAAAGCTGAAAAATGCCCAGGAACGCCCCTGTAAACGCTTGGTAAAGTTGGCTCGGGACGACGGGAGGGAGGTGGCCCGGGCCCGAGCCGACTTTTCTTCATATAAACAACAAACATCGAAATACCTTACCTTATAGAACGACTAATGCAGTTCTTGCAGAACCTGTGTCCACATGGAGTTTGAACTGGGTTTTTCAGTCCAAGAAGGCAAATAGGACATTCATACTTAGGTTCCAGAGGTGGGTCAAAATACTCATCAAAACCTTCACTTCTGGTATCTTCGCTATCATAAGGAACACTATATCCATGTCTTTTAACATCCTGTGCCTGTGAAAAACTACTTGCACCTCGATGAAAATCGTCCATAGACCGGCTCATTCTCTTCAAATAGATACGAGGAGAACGGCAGTGCAACAAAAATACATAATCAGTCGATCGAACAACGAAATTATTTGACTTTGCGCAGTTGAGGCGTACGACGTACGTAGCCGGGACTTTCCCATATCCCGTGATCCATGCGGATTTCACTTTCATTTCGTCGAGCATGCGCAGTAAGAAATAAGAGAAGGGTCTGGGGTCGAGAAATCGTAGCCTGTAAACAGACCTCCGTAATCCCTTCAAAGGAAGGAAAAGGTGGTCTGTACTACGGATGAGTTAATCGTGTTCCGACATAATTTTGCATAAATTACATATCGATTTCCATTGGCCGAGAAACACTAGGCGGTACACATTGTAGATTTCAGAGAAGCGTGGGAAATAAAATAAATTCCCTTCTTCGATAGCCTATATACACAGACCTTCGTAATCCATTCAAAGGAAGGGATTTGGAGATCTTTCTATCCTCGAGGAAGTGGAAGATTGGATGGATTCGTGAGTTTGAGAACCACGTGAACTCGAGGTTTGAGAAGTCGCGCTCGTAAGCAACTCACCTGACCGCCAAGGCTATTGATATTGCTTCTTCGTCTCCCACAGCCATTCGCTTTGCAAAAAGAGCTCTTGAACATGGACTTTCTTTTCGTTTTGAATAACTAGACGATATCTGAAGAAGAATTTCGTTTGTTCCCTGCAAATTCTTTCAAACTTCCTAGCTAGGCACTTTCTGCATATATGTTGAGGCCGACTTTTTACTTGAAATTCGAGAGAAATAATTTATTCCCAGAATTGAAATGCAGCAGTTCCATGAACGATATTCTTATCATTTTTTTCTCGATAATACAATTCCAAACTAGAGTGAATCGAGCTCGGATTTTCCCACGGAGCCAGAACTAAGGTCAACATAACCGCTAAGCCAATCAGCACCCGCTATGAGGCACCAGCCAATCAGCAACTGGTTACAGCATTCCTGTAACTATCCACGTGACCTAGAACACGATTAACTCATCCGTAGTACAGACCACCTTTTCCTTCCTTTGAAGGGATTACGGAGGTCTGTGTACAGGCTAAGAAATCGCTGGTACACCGGGTTATCTAAACGCTACAAACCGTTGGATTTTACCTAAATGGTGCCGCTTAAAAAAGATCAGGGATTCTTAGATATTTGCTTGTATCCACTCGGGAATTCATATCACTTCATTGCACACACACATCGCACACAGTACATGAATTCTCAGAATTCGAAAATCGAACTCAACTGGATATAGCCGAGGGATTTACCGTAACAGATAGGTAATACCATAGGCAAACCACAATAATGAAGTGAAAGCTATAATAAAACGTGTTTACATATTGTTTGGGAAGTGAAAACGAGAATAAAACGTGTTTTACGTACTTTTTGTGATTTTGTCATTTTTTGCCCTCCCTCCCCTCCCCCCCTACTTTTAAGACTGCTCAATTCAAATTATAACTATAACGGATAACAAGGTCGGCAACTTCAAGCCAGTCTGGTGGCAAAACAGAAAACGAAATTGTCAATATCGGAAACTAAATAAAACTCAAACACAATTTCAACACCACACAAAGATAAACCAATGACCAAACTACCTTCGTAGCGTAAATTTTAAGTCGAATATCAGAAGAAGCGATTGTTTTGGACGACGTTTCCAAGTACAGAACGGCTTCGCGGATCTGCCTTGAGTTAAGGTTCAACCAGCGCGGTTACTGCGAGGCCTGGGCACGAGACCAAACGCTCTCCCTACCCTACATGGAAGAAAAATGAGTCGACAAACAAATAAACAGACCTCAGTCCTCAAGGGATGCAGTTATGTGTTGAAAAGTTTCTTACGATCGAAAACTAAAACCATAAGAGTGGGAAGATTAGCTGGATCAAACTGAAAGCCTGACACTACAAATTCCAAAACTGTTTAGATAATAGTATGAACAATTATAAGTTCCAAGTAGTTGGATCGGCTTATGTCACTTTCATCATCGAACTGCAAATCGACGTAAAATTTAGATAACTTGTTTGCTCCACCACTTACCACGAAGGACCTCTTTAAAGAGTCGATCTGCAGTTGCACACAATACTCTGCCCCGTCAGCTTTACCAGAGTTACTTTGTTCGGCGATGCCGCCGGTGTGTCAACTCCCCGGGGGGGGGGGGGGGACTCCCCATAAAAATAGACGGGGGTGCTCGACCTATCTTTTAGGGGTTAAAATCGTTAGCAGTGCTATCTCTTAGGGGTCTTCCAAAGGTCTGCTATCTTTTAGGGGTCTCCGAGACCCAATTTTTTTGTGGCCGAGAAAAAATAGCGCTGGATCCTCGAGCATGAGACCCCACAAGTTGAATCGGTATTTACGGCTTCGATATAGAGTTTGATCCATCCGAATATTAAAGACGAGGTTATGGGGCAGAGCTTTGTCTCTTATTTCCTTTAGTTTGCACAAATTTGTCTTTTGGAGTGCTATCTTTTAGGGGGTAATTTTTTTGTGAGCCACGCCCATATTGCTATCTTTTAGGGGTGAATTTCATTTCTCACGTCGAGCACCCCCGTCTATTTTTATGGGGAGTCCCCCCCCCCCCGGGGTCAACTCGTCTCCAACCAGCGATTTACCTCCTCCCAAGTTTTCTCACTGTCCTAGTTCAGTCACGGCTCTCGCTCTAGATTTAGGTAAGTCGCTTCCCTAGCCATGGAGTCTCCAACTCTTATGGTTTTAGTTTTCGATCGTAAGAAACTTTTCAACACATAACTGCATCCCTTGAGGACTGAGGTCTGTTTATTTGTTTGTCGACTCATTTTTCTTCCATGTAGGGTAGGGAGAGCGTTTGGTCTCGTGCCCAGGCCTCGCAGTAACCGCGCTGGTTGAACCTTAACTCAAGGCAGATCCGCGAAGCCGTTCTGTACTTGGAAACGTCGTCCAAAACAATCGCTTCTTCTGATATTCGACTTAAAATTTACGCTACGAAGGTAGTTTGGTCATTGGTTTATCTTTGTGTGGTGTTGAAATTGTGTTTGAGTTTTATTTAGTTTCCGATATTGACAATTTCGTTTTCTGTTTTGCCACCAGACTGGCTTGAAGTTGCCGACCTTGTTATCCGTTATAGTTATAATTTGAATTGAGCAGTCTTAAAAGTAGGGGGGAGGGGAGGGAGGGGAGGGAGGGCAAAAAATTACAAAATCACAAAAAGTACGTAAAACACGTTTTATTCTCGTTTTCACTTCACAAACAATATGTAAACACGTTTTATTATAGCTTTCACTTCATTATTGTGGTTTGCCTATGGTAATACTATACATTCCCATATTAACAACAATGTTCGTAAATGCTCTATAGGCTAGCCAGTTTTCAGACGGTACGAGGTCGTCCGCTCACTTCCTCCCCCTCCCCGTCTGATGGACTTCATAGACTTTCATGTTCCTGACGTCATCAATCTTTGTTTTTACAATAAACCAATACGAACACGCGTAAGAATTGAAGCGTGAAGTGTAGAAGTCGTGCAGTAGCGGTGTCACAGCGTTTTGTGTTCCCAGCGATTTATGTTCCTAGGGGAGGGGTGGGGGTACACAAATCGCTAGCGTTTTGTGTTCCCTCCGTTCCAAAATGAAAATTTAAACCAGAAGACTAAGTGAAAATCATATAATATGTTTTAAACTTGAAAGTCTAACTTTTCTTCAGAATTTATGTATGAAAATGATTTTTGGAAACAATTGGGAACAAGAAACTTTGCCGTGAACGCGTTAACTGAATTTGACTGACTGCTACGTTAGGCCTGGAACTCGTTGATGTTAGCTAAAAAAATATAAATAAATATATATTAACATAAATATATGCTTTAATGTTCCTACTCTTAGGTAAAATGACTTGTTTAATGATATATTTAAGTTTGAAGAGTGTTTTATCGTGCATTTGAGTAATTAGAAAGTGGGAACATGAATCGCTAGCGATTTGTGTTCGCGGTTTGTGTTCCCAGCGATTTGTGTTCCTCGGGGATTCGATGTTTCATAATTAATTACTCACATTGGTGATCGATGTATTCATTGTGTTATTATTTCTTTAGCGTTGTCTTGTGTACCTGAACCAAGACGATGTCGCACTCTGTATATCATGACGATGTCATAATAATTACCAAGCAATAAATTAAATGAGTCAGGTGGCTTAGCGCAATATTTTGGCTGGATCGTGACAAGAGTGATAAAAGCACCAAACTTGGCATACAGATTCCTTAAGGGTAACTAAACAAAATTGGAAGGGGTGCTCACGAAAATATCACCTTTTACTATGTAAAAGGTATACAATCAAAATTGGCTAATTTCTGAATTGCCTGGTTACCAAGCTATTTATTTAAAATCGGTTTCTGATCGGTTTATTATCTTGGAAACGTAGCATTATTACAAAAAACAATCCCAAGGGTCTACAGAACATTGATCACGTGTATTCTGATAAGCTGTAGTGCATTTGTATGTACCCATAATGCTTTGCGGGCCCTCGAACGCACTCGATTAAATCCCATTGCAAAGCCAGGTTGCTGGCTATAAAAAAATGCCACTACTGCCCGGGTTGGGGGGGGGGGGGGGGGGCACTCCCATATAAAATGGGTAGGGATGCTCGTCGGACATTTTCGATTTGACCCCTAAGAGGTACTAAAATGGGCGTGGCTCAAGCTTATTTTGACCCCTAAAATATAATAAAAATGTAAATAGATAACCGCTTTTTTGTTCAATTGACACACCCGACCCCTAAAAGGTATCGCTTTACGTAGAAATGTCTGTGTTTGATCGTGAATACCCTAAGTGGTACCAAACTCCTGATTTTGACCCCTAAAAGGTACGACGAGCATCCATGTACCCCTCACGTGCAACTACATTTACACAGCGGCGAGCACTGCAAATTCCCTTTGACACATTTGCAGCGAGAGCAGCGTCCTTTGCAGGAACACTTTATCAGCTCTCTGCAAACGCTTGCAACTTGGGGAAGTAATATCCATTTGGGTCTCCAAAAGCCATCGACTTTGACCCACGAAAACTCCTCAGGAGAAGGAAGATCAAGTCAATATAGAGGGGAAGTCAATTGACAATTATATATAACAACTCAGTCGTCTCTAGTAAATTGCAGTTTTTGTAGTAATTAAGGGTTTCTTTGGAGTTTAGTGTATCAATTCCTTAATTCACTGGAACGATTAACGTTTTACTTAAGTAACTTTGCCCGCTGAACAATACATTGGTTATGAAAATACAGCAGAATATATCCGGATAACTCTAATTACCTCCGGGGGAAACGAAAATTGGTTCGAGTTATCGTGGGTGAAATTACAAGGGATGTTCAAGCAGAGGGAAATCTTCTTAGGTTCGAATTATCGGGATTCCGAGTTATCGAGATTCTACTGCATGGATTTTCGTACTATTCCGGCTACCTACAATGCACCTGTGTTGGAGGAATGTTCTCCAATGCTCTGTTATGCTTACAGAACAGCACCATTCTAGCCTCATTTACTGACTCCAGGGGGCTCGATTTGTCATACATAAGGATCGTCATTCTCAAGTCTCTTGAAGTTCTCGGAGATGAAGCTTAGCTGCTGGAAGGGATGAGCTGCAATGGAGAGCTGGAGAAAAAATGTCTTTTCTCACAATGGTTGCCGCTTTACCAGTATTGTAGCATCATCCGAAAAGTTTCGTTTTTTCAAAGCCTCTTTTAATAAGTTACTCATTCCCTCTTGGAATATTAAAACAATGTTTACCATCGTTTTGTTCCTGGACAGCTTCTTTAAAATGCCCCAATAATGCATTTTTCAGCCTCGTTTTATTTACCATTTTATTTATTCCAAGGTCGTCCAGTCTACTGGCGTATAAAGAATACAGTTATACAAGCTTAATCAGGAGAGTTCCTCTTTCTACACACTTATCAGTGTGTTCAACTAACTCCACAAACTGCTCTCGATTCGTTCATTTTCTCGTCGTCTCCATTTTCAGTCAAATCCTCGCATTTCTGCGTACAGAGGGTCCGATATCGGTTTCGTAAAGAGATTCAGTAGACACTTAAGATGGTATTTGGCTTCAATAGCAATGAGATCTCCCCTTGAAATGCGACCCAACAACGTGAAGTCCTCAAGTTCAACTACCATCTGGCGAACATTTCTGTCTGACTCTAATGTCGAGAAGTTGTCAGTGAAGTTTGTCAACTTCTTCTCTGCCGTTGCAAAATATGCAGTTTTCAACACAAGACCTCTGGCGTTTTCCGCCGCTTACGGGCCCGGGATTGATTCTGTCATCCTCTTCTCTCAGGGCTATACTACGTTTTCGGCTGTCACGTTCTTGAGCCGCTTTTTTAAGCTTTGAGAAGCTAAACTTTAGATGGCATGACTTGTGCCAGGAAGCACGATTTATGCACAGGCATTCTACACTAACGTCTTCTTCAAATGGAAGATTTACTGGTAGTGCATTTACTTCTCGAAAACTGTTAATATTTTGCAGAAACGAGCTATAAACTTCTTGATGTACTTCAGGTGATCCACTTGTAATCTCCTGGCATATTATGCACTTATCCAGTCAAATGGCATTTGAAGTTAGTTTTGTTGCAAGAAGCCAGTCCAGTCCTAAGAATAAGACTGAAGCCGTACGTAGAGAGAACGAGTTCAGCCCTAAAGATACAAAATAACCAATCTAATAAGCGTAAAATATGTAATATAACGTCTAATTTTGATCTCAGAATACATTCTTTTCCTAAACATGCTGTTACTCCAATGTAAAATTCACGTTTATGTAGAGTACTTACATCTTGGATACTGAAATAGCGGAGTGGGGCCTGGGAACAAGCCTCCATTTCTATTCTTAAAATATACTGCTATTATTAGCATCATAGTCAGTTATTACAGTGAAAATGATTTAAAATATTAAGATATACTTTAATAAACACTACAATATTTTAGCATTTCGAGCCTGGAGGCCAATGGCTGGTAATTTAGACCACAGGTAGCCCAATCCGTGATTTTGAGTAAAACTAAAATATACCATAAAAGGAGTACCAGAACAGATTGTCATGGGCACCCCTTCTAATATTGATTGGGTTGGTCTAAGCTATATATGTACGAAGTTTGGTGCTTTTATCAGTTTTGTCACGATCTTATCGCTAGGCCACCTGACTATAAGGGACATGCTGCAAATAAACAATTGCCTCGTGCGAAAATAAAAATAAACTGATGCAAATACAAAATGTTTGCGGAAATAATAAAAAAGATGCTGCAAATAAATGAAAATTGTCACTGCAAATTAAAACTGATTGCTGCAAATTAAAACTGGTTGCTGCAAATTAAAATTGGTTGCTGCAAATTAAAATTGGTTGCTACATTAAACTGACTAAAATGTGTTGCTGCATGCAAACTAAAACTCGTTGCTGCAAACTAAAACTTGTTGCTGCAAACTAAAACTGGTTGCTGCAAATTAACTGGTTGCCTCAAACTAAAACTTGTTGCTGCAAACTAAAACTCGTTGCTGCAAACTAAAACTTGTTGCTGCAAACTAAAACTGGTTGCTGCAAATTAACTGGTTGCTGCAAACTAAAATTTATTGCTGCAAACTAAAACTGGTTGCTGCAAACTAAAACTGGTTGCTGCAAACTAAAACTGGTTGCTGCAAACTAAAACTGGTTGCTGCAAACTAAAACATGTTGCTGCAAACTAAAGCGTGTTTCTCCACCGCCTTCGTCAGCAACTCCTCTCCAGTACAGTGTCTGTCGGTAAGACTTTTAATGCACTAATGGGAAGTTCAGCCCGATCAGCCCACGTTTGGTGGCTATCGTCCCATCTTTCGCCAGCATTATTCCTGTTTGGATAACAACCTCTTGTGGTGCAGGATAGGGAAAGGGCGAGTTGAAAAGTGCGAGTTGAAAGTCGAAATCAGTTACAGAAACAAATGGCGGGGAAAATAGAGTGGATCTGTCGTGTGGAAAGACCCAGACCCTGGAAATTTCGAAGGCTGAGCCAAGGGGGAGCCAAGTCCAAGAGAATTTGACTTTAGGTCATGATTTCATTTGTTTCTGATAGAAGATAAACGATAAAAAGCAGGCATTTTTTTGACGAGCTTTCGATTCGGAATCAGTATTCTCCAGATACAAAACCGAGATGAACAGAGCCGAGAAGTTTAGAAATGAGCGAACTCGAGAACAGAAGAGAGTCTGAACTGTACCCGGACTAGCGTATGGACACCGAGAAAACTGAACTGAGTGCATGAATAGAAGAAATAGAACTAGAAACCGAACCCGATGTTGAAACTGTTTGACGCCCATACACAAATGGAGAAAACTGAACCGAGTATAAAATAATATATAGAACCGAAAACGAACCGTCAGAACCGTTAGAAATGGGATATGAATCGAATATACAGAACTTTGGATTGCAAAAATAATTTATCGAACTGGAAATGACATGAACAAACTAGGAGGTCAAACAAGAAAAGTATTGAACCCGAAAAAAATGACAGAACAAGAAAAACGAGCGAAACTGAACTCTGAGAGGAAATTATAAAACTGACCGGACCCCTGTCGAAACATCAACAAAGGGTGATTTCATTTCGATTCTCGCTGGAAAATCGATGGAAACAACGGGAAAGAACTTAAATGATCAAGTAGAAAGTAATTATGCTGGCAAAAAAAGGAACGGAACATTTAACGAAAAAAAGCAAAAAAAGGTACAAAATATGACTGCTTGAGATATTAGAATAGCCGCTTAAGGCCTACCGCAGTGAAGAACGAAATTGTCTTGAGATGTGAGTTTGAACTGTCGTGATAGTTAAACTAAGTAATTGTGATTGCAATCGAAATATTGTAAATTAGAAATAGAAAGGACTTAGCTCTGAATAACTGTGAGGGCAAAGAGAACAAAATAAAACCTCCAGCGAGGCATAAATAAACGCTGGTATAAAATAAAATAACAATTTCTAGGGGTCCAGAAGCGGCCCGGGGTCCACGTTTCATCGAAACTCGGAGTTCCTGTATACGAAAAAAATATTTTTTTCTCCCTCAAAAATCATTTTCCATCGCAGGAACTCTAATCTCATTTTTCTTACTTTTTCTTGCAACTCGCATTTTTCAACTCGCAACTCGCAGTTTTCAACTCGCATCATCCCCATTCTCCTTGTGGTGGGTCTAGCTTCTTAATTTTCTTGGTTTTACTAGTGAAATGCCCCCTCCTATCCTCTTCTTTTCTCCTTCGGAAAGTCCTCCATTGACAATATTCATCACTCCTTGAGGTTCCAGCACGAAGTGGATTGCCGCAACTACAACAATAGTTAGCCGCCGAGGAAAATACCTCGGCGGAACACGATGGACAGAACATCGTAGTTTTAGTACAACTACATGTAATATGTGGTTTCTAGTACAGTAAACAAGTCAGATATTCGATCGGGAAGGAGTATACTACTCACTCCCACCCCTCAGTCACAGCAGCTAGAAGTTATACGCATGTGCCGTAAAGGAAACCCGTAATATTGGTGGGAAAATTACAGCGACGAAGTTTGCAGCAACATGCACGTTAATAATTTGCAGCAACTAGTTTTAGTTTGCAGCAACACATTTTAGTTTGCAGCAACAAGTTTTATTTTGCAGCAACGAGTTTTAGTTTGCAGCAACGAGTTTTATTTTGCAGCAACCAATGTTAGTTTGCAGCAACGAGTTTCAGTTTGCAGCAACAAGTTTTAGTTTGCAGCAACGAGTTTTAGTTTGCAGCAACGAGTTTTAGTTTGCAGCAACGAGTTTTAGTTTGCAGCAACCAGTTAATTTGCAGCAACAGTTTTAGTTTGCCGCAACGAGTTTTAGTTTGCAGCAACGAGTTTTAGTTTGCAGCAACGAGTTTTAGTTTGCAGCAACAAGTAATTAATTTGCAGCAACCAGTTATAGTTTGCAGCAACGAGTTTTAGTTTGCAGCAACGAGTTTTAATTTGCAGCAATCAGTTTTAATTTGCAGTGACAATTTTCATTTATTTGCAGCATCTTTTTTATTATTTCCGCAAACATTTTGTATTTGCATCAGTTTATTTTTATTTTCGCACGAGGCAATTGTTTATTTGCAGCATGTCCCTTACGGGCCACCGTACTTACGGGCCACCGTACTTACGGGTTACCGTACTTACGGGCCACCATACAGAAGTGGCGTTTTCCGATTGCGTAAACTTGTGAACAGGCGCTGATCGCTTAAATATAAGCGTTTGTATCGGCGGAATGTAACGAATTCCAGCTTTCAAGGAGCTAAAATACGAGAGAATCGTAAGTAAAAATGCCTTGACTTCCTTCTACCGTGTATTCAGTTGCTGTTTGTGTGGTCATCTGGCTCAGGTAAGGCGATTTCAGCGAGTTTTCGATCCCCATGAATCCTCTTGTGCACTCAGGAATCTGTGATATCTGATATCCATCGCACGATAAAGAAACACGAGCCAAATGCATGAAAATAAAGCCTTAAAATCCAACCTAAAAACGGCAGAAGATGAAAGAGACTCCCTAAGGCTTGCCCTGATCACACTAGCAAGCAAGATACCGGAACGTCCACGTGCGAGAATCGAACCCGAAGAAACGACTTCTCAGGGTGACGTAATGATAAGCATGCGCAGAGTCAACGGAAGTCCGTGTTCGCGGACTTCCGGAATCGGATTATTCCAGAGCCCTATTTTTCGTCGAGAATGCGCAGTAAGAAACAAATGGGATCTGGGTACGAGATTGCTCCGAGAGAAGACCCTGGTAAACCCTGAACTGTCACGTATTCTGATTGGCTCTTCGATTATGACACAAGGGTTGTTCTATTAAACGATGCATTTTATTGGCCAAACGGACTGAGTCCAGAGAGATAAATTTGTATATAGATTCGATTGCTCAAATTTTATCAATAAAACTATTTTAAATAACCTTAAAACACGTTGTGTAGGTAGAGCAATAGATGAAGTGCATTACTGGGTAGTTTTCTGGTAAGTTTCATCAGCCAGGAGAAGCCGTTAAAGTGTTTACGAAACCAAATGTTGCATCTTTATTTTATTGCAGAATAATAAAGTTCATTCTTTTCTGATTATCAAGAGTATATTTATTTTTCAGTTCTGCCTTCGGAAAGGTCTTTTTTTTCGCCATTCAAATTGACTACTTTATGCTAAAAACTGTCCGGTTTGCTGCGCGGCCAAATGAGCTGTGTGACGTCACTGTGAGGACTCGTTGTTACAAACATGGCGGACTCCAGCGAGAGCTAAAAATAAGCGAGGAGGTGGAAGATATTGTGTGGCTGGTGGCCTTGGTTTTCTTCCCGGTATTTAACTTTATCCTACGCCAAAATACAATGGACATTGAAGTTATAATTATAATACAGTGTTACTCATTCACAGTTTGGTACTACACAAGTACAATAAATGACTCACCAATAATGTATCAGTCAATTCCAAACCCGTGCATGCCCCGTCCGGACCACCCCCGGGCATTTGAACATTTTGAAAATAATTCGATCAAATGCCCCACTACCAAGGCAGAAAAACTGTTCAAATACCCCACCAGTTTTTCTTCCAGGCTGTTCAAATGCCCCACCATCGGGGACCGGATCAGAAAATTTTACAAGGCAAAGACTATTGACAAATAAATGAAATCATTGTTTTATTCAGAATCTCTGACTCAAACAATTCACAGGAAACACCGACGGTGAAAACCACCTTCAACCGGTCAGGGATGAGAACAATCATTTCTACCGGCTCGATCGTTCTTGGTTTCAGTTATATACTTTATAATAAACGTATTAATGGTTTGAAATTGAATATGTTAGCTTATGTTCTTGGTATATAAAGTATGCAACAGGCACCGATATAATAATTAAGTTTTTAACTCGCGCGCTGTCGAGGGTCGCAGCAAATTCAACTTATCACAAATCTTGTCACGCACTTAATATCACGCAGTCGGTCAAAGTTCATGAAGCAAAACGTTTATAGGTTTAAGGTGGCCCGCGGCTATTTATTTTGGCAACGGGGGTCTTTTTAAATCGCGTTTTTGAACAGCTGAACATTATCCGATTTCTGAGATTTTTTGAAATTTTAATAAAGTATCATCGAGTTTTATAAAAAGTAGAATTAGAAAGTGATTAACAAAGAATTGCTGAAGATATAAGCGATTTTCCAAAACGTTGCTTTTTAGGAAAGAGCGTATATTTCAAAACCCAAAAGATGGATTTGTTCCATTTTACTTTCAACGAGTGCCCAACCTCCAAGGTCTGTGACAGGCAAGTTTCAGGTTAATCGGCACCATACAAGTTTCTCAGCAAACGGCTGATCAATTTTAACCTTAAACTATTATGCTCAGGCATCTGGTTCAACTGCCGGAGAAATATTACAGTAATAATTAAATCGTACATACCATATGGAAGTTCAATACCACTTGAAACTTCTGTGCCAAAGGCAAGAAGATCGGAAAACTGCAACTAACGTTATGCGGCGAACGAAGTAAGATAGGTTATTGCTGAATATTTGCGAAAATCGAGAACTTTGTATTCTTTCGGCGTCAAAAATTCACTCGTTTCTTTTTCGTAAGTTCCTAATATGACTTACAGTAGCATATTTTAAAGTACCTTACCGAGTTTCAGCGCGCTTTGACCATACGCTTTTGAGAAATAAAGGCTGTAAACTTCAGCTTGTACGAGACTTCTAAAATCGAAATGCTTGGAAAACCCCTCATGTTCGCTAATTTATTCAATGAGTTTGTTTTGAATTTCCACACGGGTTCTGCCACTTGTCAAATTCCTCATCCTCGGGAGCAAGCCTCTGATCAAATGCCCGGGGGTGGCCCGGTGGGGGATGCACGGGTTTGGAATTGACTGTCCTGTACTTTTATGCTGAAGCCAGAATAGTGAATGGCAAAGAATACAATATAGGATTTCTCTGGTTACCTGTAGAAATTCGTTTAAGAGGATCCTGAATGTTCGTGAATGAAAAACCGAAGATAAAAGAACCCAGAATTTCAAAAGCTGTATAGTCGAACTGAGCCTCAAAAGCTACGAAACTCACTGCCATCAGAGCAGCAGTTAAACACTGTTCCTTGGGATAACGAAAATATCCTTTTTCAGAGGGTCCACAATAGGTTTTACGGGATGCGGGATTGGGTATTTTTTGGACACGGGATTCGGGATATGAAAGAAAATGAGGCGGGATTCGGGATTTCAACTTTTGACGGGACGCGGGATATAGATGATTTTTGCTGCGGGAGCCGGGAAATAGAGGCACCGAGAGGCGAGATTCGGGATTTTCGCGATCTGCTTATTTGTCTTACTTCAGTTCGCTTTATCTATCAGAGAAAAGAATAAAACCCGACGTGGTCAAAACCGGTTTAGTCAAAAGAACTGGTTTCTCAGGTGTCAATCAAAAGAGATTAGTCTGGCATGGAAGTGAGATTCGTACTTGGAGCGCCAAAAGCCGTACCCTGGGTGCCAGAGGTTCTACTGCCCTCTCTAGCTAAGCCAAAGTTTAGGATCGACGAGAAGCCTTCTAGTAGAACCTCTGGCACCCAGGGTACAAAAGCCGCCAATAGTGCCAGAGATTATTCCGCCTTCTCATCGCTTCGCTGCTCGGTCTTCTCGCTGACTTTTGCTTAGAGAGGGCATTATAATCATAGAACCTCTGGCATCCAGGGTAGGGCTTAAGATTTTTTACAGCAGTCTGCACGTGTAGTTTCCATGCAAGTCGATACGTAAGATGACTAGCAGTGCCCAAGATAGCCGAAAGAAAACGGCTAAAACTAACCCAAATTGGAAAAAAAACCATTGTATGTCAAATATTAATTCAGTGTGTAAATCCTTGTTTGCTCTTTGCCGCGACATGACACATGAGTCCAAAAAATGAATCAGTGAGTGAAAGGGGGAATTTCGCAAACTGTCAAACGAGCCATACGAAGGTACGTCGTCATTTTAATACACTCGCCCAAGCATCTCTAGTAAAATAAGAATTCGGAAAAATTGGAAAATTGAGCTTCCTGTTGCAAAAGAAGAGAGTTCATACACAGGAAGCCCACTCACCCGATTTATTTTTATTCTTACTCAAGGCGTTTTCCATTTATCCGTCCGATTTGGAGAGGGCTCTTGACAGACAGACAGACTGTCTTGTTGTAGAAAAGGAAAGCCGTTCGCTCTTTATAGACGTAAAACTCGACGTTTTCAAGGTGTGTTTTTGCAGACAACAGTCAAATCGTTTACGACTGCATGCATTTTCACGTGCAGTTATTGTATTTTTTAAATTAAAACTTGTTTTATGCCGTCATGGTTTCTTACGTCCCTAATCGTATGCGTTGTAGGATAGAACTCAGTCTGGCAGAACTTCATAGTTCTCCTCCCTGACTGAGTAGCCAATCTGTTCTGAACCAGTTCTTAGAACTGACGCGTTCCATTTGAGAACTGGCCTATCAGACCACTCTGTTCGTGTAAATGGAAGCACCCTAAGTCCCTACTTTGTCCTTCATTTGGATATTGAGCGAAGTCAGGGAGAATGGGGGCGAGTTCTCGCCCCATTCTCCCTCCTCAAACGCGTCCTAAACTTTGACTTCGCGCGCTCATATCGATGTCCGAATGTAGGGAAAAGGACTGCTCGCAGTCTAATTCTAATGCCTGCTTGCGGAGTCTCCCAAAAGAAAATATCGAATAGACATAGTATTAAAATGCTCCTGTTCAGCCTCTTCTTCTAGATTTAAAAAAAATTGTTTCATTGAAATGAAAATTATAAAAAACAATGACACGGAACGGAAATTAAAAATAAAAGGAAGATAAAACTCAGAATATGTCGGTTTAGGTTGGATGATTAATTTTGAATGTTGAAGTTTTTTCCGGGAGCGGTAAGGGGGCAACAGAGATGGATTGGCCAAAATAGCCGAGCTGTATCAGCCGGTAGGTCTTTCTGTACAATTTGACCACGTCGTCCACGTTTGTGATGCACAAACGAACTGCATCAAGGTATTTATAACCCTCCACAAAACAGCGGAATTTCTGATTGCTGTAGGGAAGATTTATAAAGCCTTCTCTATCTACGAGAAGCGTCAGCCGTACACTATATGTAGTCTGCAAGAAGCAGCTGCACTAGTTGACAAATTTCTACTACTCCTACGGCGAAATGAGGCTGGTATCAGAGATGCGAATCCCAAGATACCCAAGTCTCTCCGGCCGCCGATGGAACCCAAGACAACGTGGCGTCTAAGACTGTGGAATCGGTTGCAATGCTGAAAAGTGGTATCGAACGGCTTGATGAAGTCCTAGCAACACTTCAATGCAATGCGGCAAACCTCCTCAGTTGTATGACGCTGGATGTCAAAAACCTGCACTCAGTGGTTAACCATAAAGATCCCTTGTGCACTGTGCTGGATTATGCAAGGAATTTTGGCAACGCAGTAAAGGAAAGCCTATATAAGAAAACTACTCATTGGGCCGCATTTTACTACACGCATCCCAAATCATCAGTTACCCTGTCCTAGAACGCGCCATGTCACTTTCTGAAATCCCACTTATGCAGCCACTTCCCCTCGCAGCAATTGCTCTAGAAGACACGCAGCGTATGAGGGAGTGGGCTCATGCGTATGGGTCCTTTGTACGTTAGCGCACGGTTAGACAGGAAACCACCATGCAAGAGCCGAGACACTTCCTGATTACATGTACACGAGATCAGTCGAGCCAGGAGAGGCTGTTTGCTTCGATCAAGTATATGCCCCTAACGGTGTCGAAGAAACACTTATGTCCGCACATGTAGGTCATGAAGTCCATGAACAAGAAGAGTACGACTCGAGTAGTGAGGAGGAAACTGAGCCAGAAACGGAAGAAAGTCAAGAAACGGCAGAGGAAACCGGTCGTGAAGTTAATTTTCTGTTTGGGACAGTGTCCAGGTTTGGTAGAACCATTCGCTTCAATAATAGGTTGATGCTTTGATTTTAGATTAATTGAATCAGATGAACAGTGCATTCCGAATAAAAATCCGTAGTCAGAGTAGAATACTAGGTGTAATCACGTGGAATGTTTATTATCTTTAAGATAGAGGAACGGATATAGTATTAACTGTAAACACCGTATATGGCTTGAGGGCATAGTCGAGAGCCGCAACGTTTTGCGTGGCGAGAGAGTATACATTTAAAGTTTCATGCACCGTAAGGCTCTGGGTTCGATGCAAAGAAATATATCTACTGAGATACTGAGGACGTTAACAAATCTCTGGCGGTAATTTGTCTTGTCTTATCTCAGTGCCAGCAAACGAGGTCGACTAAATGTCAATAAATCAAAAAGGCTGCAAGTATAATGACAGACCACAGGTAACCCAAGCTCTGTAAGTGGCAATATTTCCTAACATTTGTATGCGATATTTCGTCTTGGATTTTCAAAACTAATATTGAATAAAAAGCGAGAATACTTACAGGATTGTTTTTATTTGCCCATGAGCTGTGTGGGGTAAAAACGCGCCCAAAATGCTGAAATTGCAACCACACCCAGCCCATGGACAAAAAAACACAATCCTGTAAGTATTCTCACTTTTTATTCAATATTAGTTTTGAAAATCCAAGACTAAAAAATCCCATACAAATGCTAGTAAATATTGCCACTTACAGTGCTTGAGTTACCTGTGGACAGACGAGACACGATTACAAACCGTCGCGTAATTAAAACAACTACGAAAGGAACAATCGCAAGTACTGGCAATCGCAACTTATTTTTAGAGAATTATGTTTCGGGATCGGGATTCGAGATAAAATATTGCGGGATTGCGGGATTGAGAGAGAAAAATGTCGGGATTGCGGGATTTAAGAACCCCTATTGTGGACCCTCTTTTCAGACCATGGCAGAATAAATAGCCAGTGTCTGACAACGATGCAGTTGTTGTAGAAAATATAGTCGGCAACCTCAACTCACGTAACCTCACGTCTCAGAATTCGCTACATTATAAACGCTTTCTCTATGAATGTTTTTCCATCAGGCATTTTCAACACTATCACAATGTGCAGATTAACCGTTCTACTGCGCTGACCATACATTGTAAAAAGAAAGCACTTGTGTTTCCTGCAACAGTTTTGATCAGTTGACCTGCGGCCGGCAGTCTTGCAATTTCTGTCTTTCACGGCTTTTATCAATCGACATGTTCTTTTTATAGCAGGTTATTACTCGGGCCAGGCCTTTGGCCGCCCGAGTCAAGTTTCGCAAGTCTTTTTTATTCTTTTTTGTGTCGACCAGGAAGTCGCCGCCAACCGCCAAACCAATCCCATTGCACTGTTCACGTGGCGGCCATGTGACATTTTATCGACTTCCGGGGCCGTCAACCAATCAGCTCGCGTTTTTTTTTACATTGCCATCGTTACGTCAACTGCAGTCTGCAGGACGTGAAGGCCAAGGCCGCTATGAGCAAAACCACACTGGATTAGTTGTTGTTGTGGATAAATCGTTCAATCTTTCATCGTTTTTCTTCATTCGGAATTCTGTGCAATTGATTCTCCTACGGATTGTGACAGCAAGTGATTATAACACCCCAAAAAAATTTTGAGAGCAGTTTCGATGATTGTAATACGCGGGGGTCGAAAGCTAGCCAGCCGAAGATAAAGTCTTAAAGAAAGACAAGATCCGTGAGTACAAGTACATAAATATTTAATTTTTCGTAAAGAGAAAGCTCGGAAACATTTTATGGAGGTACCTATGTAGGAGCTTTCGATCTGTAGTGATGTTGCGGGATGAAATGAAAGTAAAATTCTACAAAAAGCACCTAAGAGTTTTCAAGTCTCTAAACACCATGCACCACGAGTCACGACCAAAACGTATTTGAAGCAACAAAATAAAGGAAAGAGACTAGACTTGACACTTTTTTAGAGTGGCTCTCCTAAAATATCGGCATTTTTCTCATCAACCCTCTCAAACTCTTTATTTTTCTCTGGTGCCCCCCTAAATCCCACCACCCCTCCCCCAAAAAGATAAAAAATGAACAGTCCCAAAGTTGCATCCATCCATCCCTGCGTCGTTGGTTTGGCGTACCATGGGAACGAGGTTGGGTTGTGGGGTCGAAAACCAACCGCATCCCCAGGGTCTTCTCGATCAGATCCAAGATAACCTCGTCCCCAGGGTCTTCTCGGTCAGATCCAAGATGGCGGCTAATCCGAGAGAAGACCCTGGTAAACGCTGAATCACGTGACCAAAAATCTCCAGAAATCCTGGATATTTTAATCACGTGATGCGGGCACCCAATATGGCGGCCAAGCTAAATATGGAAATATTTAACACGTGCCTACAAACCATAGGTATCCCAATCCGGAGTGAACGGTATTTCCACGCGGCGAACGACGAAGTGAAAACAGGCCTACTAAACAGTTCGGAATGGAGTTTACTTGGATAAGAAACAGTGGAAGAGTAGCACAGAGCTACCAGGATGTATCTAAGCTAGAAGAGAATCCTAAAAAGCCGTTCATTTTCCGGCTGTTAGCGTTGAAGCGAAGAGATCGATAGCACATGTTCAGATTTAAAGTGTCAGTATGAAACCAGGAGTCCATTACCAGGAGCGTCCATCTTCCCCACTGTGTCTGTACCCCAGCACAGAGATAGATGAGGCTATTTTTAGCATTGCGTTTCGCGCGAAAAAGAACAAAGGTAGGCTATTCTTAGCCAATCAGATAGCTAACGTCACTTCTCATTATCATTCTTCTCACTTTCAACGCGGGAATTCGAATTGCTGGTTTTCACTCAATCCCCAGAGATTCAAATGTTGGTGCCCCAACAAAAGAAGCTAACGAGGAATCTATTGTTTAAGGGCACCAACATGGCGGCAACCTCTTTTCGCGGGAATTTCGAATCTAAAAATAGCATCATCTACCTCTGTGCTGGGGACCCAACCCATAACAGAGGAACGCTCCTGGTAATGGGCTCCTGTATGAAATCAATCCTTTTCGGTTAGGGCCACAAGGGAGAATACGGTATTTACTGCAATTGTGCACCCTCTTTAAATAAAGTGTTATCTATCTATCTATCTATCTATCTAATAGTGCAAGTAAGGATAGACTAATGCATAATAGAGTGAGAGTAGGAAGTAGGGATTTCCTAGTGAAATTTGGACTTATATACAATACCAGCTGACTTAGCTATTTTGGAGGCTATGAATGTTGGTTTCCAGGATAAGTTTTGATTAAAAATGACATCCCAAAAAGACGTTTGCGACACCTGCTCAATTGTCTAGAGGTCTCGCGAGTACACTCTTCCTTCGGCGAGTCTTAAATACCATGAAATTTGTCTTTTTAATGTTTAATGAGAGCTTATTTGCTTTAAACCAAGTAGATTTTTTGTTAATTCGGTGTTATAGCTAAATTAAAATTGTTTAGGGTCTTTGTGAGATATTAAAATATTAGTGTCATCTGCAAATAGTAAGAATTTAGATACCTTAGAGACATTACACACTGGATCGTTTATATAAAGTAGAAAAAACAGTGGACCTAAAATCATGTGTGGAACACCACAGGTAATACTTTCAGTTGTGGAATGAGTACGACTCATTACTCGGGTTGCCTGTGGCAGCACCGAGTCTTAAAATGCAAGCGGTTATTTTTTGTTTTTGTTTTTGTTTGGTGCAACAAAATTTTGATTTTTGACCCATGCGGTTATTTTTTCTTTGTTCCCATGTATTAAATTTCAAGTTAACCACCAATCAGATTGCACTGTGCTGGTCACGTAACACTCTCCAGGTTAATTTATTTACATAATTTAATACAGTAAATCAAGATGGTCGACCCACGAGGAAATTTATTCTCTCAAATGTAAGCAGTTTAATGTTTTATTTAACTTCACCGTGCGAAAGCCTTCCAACAGGCTCAGGATATTCTGAATTAAGGTACGGTGAGGTTGAAATCATTGCGTGTTTATATCTGCATTTCTTTGTCGATTTGTTGACCTCGTGGCGCTGATAGATTTTGCCATCGGACGGTATTCTTGTTTGAGGTACGTTTCGTAGGTTTTATGCCACATTTCATTTTACTCTCGGCCGATAATACATACCAGTGCAAACACCGTGATCTGTAGGCGTCGCTCGCCAAAACGAAGCCATAAATTATACCCCGGAGAAATAAACACTCAGCTCAGAATAATTTATGATGAGCGAAGCAATATTCAACTCTCAAGGTAAACTTAAACAAGAATCCTCTCACGGCCGAGGTTTTGGTTCGAGAAATTAAAGGCTTCCAACAGTTCCCTTTATAGTTCTGTAATATAATGAGCAGACTACAGTTTTGGGAAGGAGGGCATTTCAGTTAATAAATACCAATATGGACGCGAGCTGCGATAAAGAGCCGCAGGGTAGAATGAACAGTAGAGAAATATAGTGATAGCTCCATCATAGGTGGACAGGATACAACTTATAATATGGGACAAATATAAACATAGATTTGAGACACTCATCTATTAGTACTCTGAACCTGGAGAACAGCAGACTAAATTGTAAGCGTGCGGTACATGAATAAGTAGAGGTCAACTTCTTTAATTTACATACACGAGAAAAACAAAAATATTAAATTACATATATATACTAGGGGAGCAGAGAATGAATGTCACCGCGCTACCGGCCACTCCTAAAGACTGCTAAATTCAGCTAATAATTATTTCCTTCGGTTATTACTAAAAGGATTTCAAATGAAAGTGTATTTCATCTTCAATCTCATGTGGCCCGAGTGAAAGCCCAGATGGGCTCTTGTTAATATTGAACGAACTGTTTTCTGTTATTGAAATAGCTTTTTACCCAGTCTAAAGCAATTCCACGTATGCCATAATGGTACATCTTGTCAAATCAAATTTGATGATTAACAGTGTCGAATGCTTTTGATAAATCGAGAAAAATTCCATGCAATTGCTTGTTGTTTTTTCGTCAAGAGCAGAGGTAATATTTTCAGTACGTAGAGTGATGTTTCCTAAAGCCGTATTGGTGCATATATATATAAACACTAATTCAGCACTATGCTCCGCTGGCCAATATGAAGGGTCTACGAACGAAGGCTCTGTAGTTCAAATACAAGTTTCCTGCGAAGGCTTTTAAAAACATTTTAGTAAATGTTGAGTTAGCGGGACTAATTGGTAAGATTTCCAAGAAGTCTTGCGTCCTCGACCCCATCCCTGCATCGGTGCTAAAATGGTGTCTGAGTGACCTACTTCCAGTGCTTACGAAGATGGTAAATTTGTCATTGGCCAATTCTGTTCTTCCACCGAGTCTAAAAGCTGCCTCATTGAATCCTCGCCTCAAGAAAGCCCAGTTGTGCTGCAAAGAGTTCAGTAGTTTTCGACCAGTTTCCAACTTAACATTTGTGTCCAAGTGCACTGAAAAAGTCGTTGCTTCCCAAACATGCTGCTATGTCGATAATAATAACATGGGTGAAATACTCCAATCAGCGTACAAACAATATCATAGCACAGAGACGGCTTTAGTTAAAGTGCATGATGATATCTTACGAGCTATGGATAACAACTGTTCAGTCATTCTGTTGCTATTAGACATGTCAGCGGCGTTTGATACCGTGGACCATGATGTTCTCCTTACCCGTCTTTCACAGAGATTTGGAATTGTTGACAAGGCGTTAGAGTGGTTTCGATCTTACCTCACCGATCGTAAACAAGTTGTCAATGTTTCTGGTGGTTGTTCATCTGAGCGCATGCTTCGCTGTGGAGTTCCACAGGGAAGTGTTCTTGGGCCAGTACTATTCCTGTTATACATATCACCCCTTGGAGATATCATGAGGAAGCATAATATTAATTTTCACCTGTATGCGGACGATGTCCAACTATATGTGACTTTTAAATCGTCAATTGCAGGGCAAGTGGACCAAGAACGATCGAGGTTGGAGAAATGTGTTCAAGATATTGATGCCTGGATGACGGTCAACAAATTAAAATTGAGCAGAGACAAGACAGAACTGATTGTTCTAAATGCAAGCCATCGACCACAACCTACACTGGACTCAATACTAGTTTGTGACGAGACAATTAATCCTTCATCCAAGGCCAGAAATATCGGTGTCATTCATGACATGACTATGTCGATGGAGCAGAATGTAATCAGTATGTGTAAATCGGCGTTCTACTATCTTAGAAATATCGGGCGAATAAGGAAGTACATAAGCTTACAAACAGCGGAAATTCTAATGCATGCGTTCGTCACATCAAGACTTGATTTCTGCAACTCTCTTCTCTACGGACTACCTAAACACGTTACCAAGCGGCTACAGAGCGTACAGAATGCAGCAGCAAGAATTGTTACTTTAAGTAGAAAATCTGAACATATTACCCCTGTTTTATATAACTTACATTGGCTTCCTATCGAAGAACGGATTGTTTTTAAGATTCTTTTGCTGACATTCAAGTCCCTTCATGGTTTGGCACCTCCGTATATTGCTGATTTGGTCACTCGATATGTACCTACGCGTTCTTTGAGATCTGCCACCAGCGATAGGCTGGTTCAGGTGCCATATAAATTAAGTTCATATGGTTGTAGGGCATTTTCAACTGCTGCACCTGCCCTATGGAACGGCCTTCCACAAGACATTAGAAATTGTTTAACAATAAATGAATTTAAGAGTAAAGTAAAAACTTACCTTTTTAGGAAGGCTTATTCAGGACATTTTTAATTTTTCGTAGTACTTTTTATCACATATTTTTAGATCAGATTTAAGGATAGTTTTAATTTCTCTTAATGCTTTTTATCATATACATATTTATTCGCTATGATATTTTCGTTCTTTTAATATTAGATATGTGTATTTAAACCTATTGTAAAGCGCCATTGGACAGAGATGGAAATGGCGCTATATAAGAACTGTATATTATTATTATTATTATTAACTAGTAAACTCACAGTGAATTACAAATGTAAGAATTTTGGGTTGGAGTGTGCCGCCCCGGTCTCCAAACCCTGACCCTATTTCAGACCAAAATATAAGATTTTCCATACCCTTTTTCAGACTAAGAGAAGCACAGCCGACACAACGTAGATTTTCGAGGTTTATATAACGATATTTCGGCTGGCCAGTGGCCAAACCAGCCTTCTTCAGGTAATGTACGAAGAAATGTTATTACATTGGCGAACGTGACTAACTAGAAATATGGGTTACGAAATATAGGAAATACTGAGATGACAAATGATTGACACTATTAATATAGAAATAATAAGATAATGAAGTTATATATATGCCAGCTAGTATGACTCGTCACGGATGTTAGACCATATTAAAGGCACGAGTGTTCTAGCTTGTGTAATAAGAGTAGCTTCTTGAGTCTCTATTAGAGAACATTTTTTCGATAGGGATTAGTTGCATGTCATTAGCAGTGTGATTAGGTGTCGAGAGAAAATGTTCAGCAGCTGTTGTAGGTTTAGATATGTTGTTAGACTTGTCTACGGTCCGTCGATGTTCGTTAAATCTGTAGCCTGCTTGCCGGCTCTCCTGTAATTTTTTTTCGGTCGTTTCTTTTCGGATTGGGTCACCTGTGGCACGCGGTCAAAATGGGGCGATTAACAGGTGACCCAATCCGAAAAGAAACGACCGAAAAAAACTACAGGAGGGCCGGCAAGCAGGCTATTAAATCTGTCTTTCAAACGTCGTTTTGTCTCACCTATGTATTGTAAATTGCAGCGGTTGCATTGAATCATGTAGATAAGATTTTTTGTGTTACACGTCAAATTAGTTCTGATAGAGCGTGTTTCACCGGTAGAGAAGAAAGTATAAGTTGTTTGTCCGTCACAGATGTAGGGGCAAGTAGAACAGTTCTTTCCACAGCGGAAAGAGCCAGGTGGGAGCTGAGGATCAGTCGAGTTAGAAGGGAGTTTAGCTTTAACTAGTAAGTCACGGAGGTTTAGAGGTGCGTCTGAAGGCTACAAGTGGCAAGTGCTGAAAAACTTTCTTGCAGCGGACAGAGGAGTGTAGCAGGCTGTAGTTCTTCTTAATTATTTCAGAAATATGAGGAAGTGATGGGTTATAAGTAATAACAAAAGGTACACGGTTAGAATTGTGTGTGTCTTTGGTTTGTAGAGCAAAAGCGCGAGGGATGTCGGCAGCGCGTTGTATTTGTCTAGCAAGAAAGGAACGGTTATAGCCGCGTTTAATGAGGTATGTGGTAAGCTCAGCAGTGCGGTGCTTAAAAGCTTTGTCGGTAGAACAGATACGTCGTAAACGGAGGGCTAAGCTAAAAGGGATGGCTTTTTTGGTATGTTGTGGATGGCAAGATGAATAAAGTAGATGTTGGTGCTTATCTGTGGGTTTAGAATAGAGATCAGTCTCGATATTACCATTGTTTAAAGAAACATTAACATCAAGGAAAGGTACGTTAGTAGAAGAGTGTGAGCTGGTGAATGAATGCCATTAAGATAATCGATGAATATTTTTAAGTTGTCTGAACCTTCGGTCCAGACTGATCATAAAAATATCAGCGATATATCGAAGCCAAGTATGTGGTTGAGATGGAGCGTTTTCCAGACCTTTCCTTTTTCAGACCTCTCTGTTTGGTGCTGTAAATGAGCCGATCGAGTAGTACTCTAATTATGGATCTCCAATATGGCTGCCGCAAATCAAGAGGGTGGTCCATAGTTTGTCTTCATGCTTGTAAGATATATTTTTGACATTTTGACAGATTCATTAAATTCACAACCTTACTACATTTTTGTGACAGTTTCTATGGAAACGTGTAATGTGACCTTTGAACTCTAATTTTAAGGAAACTTGGGAAAAGCCTCCAGGAGGTCGGTAAAAGTTTTTAATATAGTGGGTATTTTCATGCAAGTCAGGAATCAATGCTAGCGTACTCTTTGACGATCCAATTTGAAACGTTGGTTATTTTATGGGTCTTTATGGGGAAGGCTAATTAAGGCAAGTGCGCACGTGAAATTTGATATCCTCAAGTTTCAACAAATTTATAAACATGAACTTTTCTATTTGGAGCACCAAAATGTGCACTAATCTTGATTTAGTTGTATAGAAATACCCGCCCACTACTGATAAAAACGTTTACTTACCAGAAGGCTTTTACCAAATTTCCTTAAAATTAGAGTTCAAAGGTTACATTACACGTTTCCATGGAAACTGTCGCAAAAATGTATAATATGGTATCTGTCAAAGTGTCAAAAATATATATCGGCAAGCAAAAAGAGACAGACAACCCCCTAATGATGGTAGGTACTTCGTGTAACGTACCACATATAGTATACTATACTATATACCACATAAAGTGGCCTACCTAACATAAACTGTACACTCTACACCCCACTATACATCGCTATATGGCACTATACAGCACTATACAGTCCCGATACAGCCCTATATTTAACAAATAAAGAAGCTAGCTTAGCCGTGTTTTATACTATCATAAAACACGACTGGGCATTTGAGAACATGAGAGAAATGTTAAAGCACAAGCCGAAGGCGCGTGCTTTCAACATTTATCGAGTGTTCTCAAATGACCAGACTAGTGTTTTATGATAGTATAAAACATGGATTTAAGGCTTCTTTATCTGTTTTATAATATAGATTTGCGCGCGCGATGAAAGGAAACTGCCAGTTGAAAACAATAAAACACGGCTGAACCATGTTATATACTCTGATAAAACATGGCTAAACAGCCAATCAGAGCGTGCGTACTATGGTATCTTTAGTATAATTTCATCAGTGGATATAGATATCCCCGTCCTCTGATTGGTCGAGAATTACGTCATACGTCGCTATATTGCAGAGCGCCTGGAGGTGAATATAACATACAAGGCATTTACCAAAATGGCCGCTCGCATATTTACTGATGTTTCTCACGAAGAAATAAATAATATGAAAGAAAAAGCTTTTCCAAAACCCACTAAAGAAGCAACTAAATAAGTATGGCTAAACTTGAAGCTTGTTTTAATCCATAAGCCGTCACAAATAAAGTTTACTTACGAGTTTTGGGTTGAGTTTATTCGGTCCTCGTGAATCACAAACTAACGTCTACTTAGAGCAATACTAAATAACACAACGAGACTTTGTCTTACAGATTTGGAAACTGTTCGAATTAAAAAGAGTGTACTTATTTGAGTTATTTTCCTCGTGGTTCTTGATAGAAAAACAAGTTCTAGTTTCATTGAGGTTGCTGTTAATTATGCTCTTCTCTCGCCGCTCTCGGTGTGTTTTCAAGTTTTATCTCATACCGAAATCATTTGTCTCTTGTTTTACCATTGTCTTTGATTCTGTGATGGCTATAATCCACAAAACAGTTTGTAGTTTCCAGCAAATTTGTCCTTTGAAGTGAACTCATGAAAGCGGTTCCTTTCAATAAATTCTGTAAATTTGCACTCGCCGTGGCAGATTTTCAGTTTTGCCCATTTCCACTCATTTTTGCTGCATTTCCTCTCACTGTAACACGGTAGTGAGGACTGCTGCTTCAACTTGAATTCTAGTGTGCATTTGGACTGCTTTTCGGTATTTCTCTGTCTTTAGCCAATCCCAGGAGCCCATTACCAGGAGCGTCCATCTTCCCCACTGTGTCTGTACCCCAGCACAGAGGTAGATGAGGCTATTTTTAGCATTGCGTTTCGCGCGAAAAAGAACAAAGGTAGGCTATTCTTAGCCAATCAGATAGCTAACGTTACTTCTCATTATCATTCTTCTCACTTTCAACGCGGGAATTCGAATTGCTGGTTTTCACTCAATCCCCAGACTGATTCAAATGTTGGTGCCCCAACAAAAGAAGCTAACGAGGGATCTGTTGTTTAAGGGCACCAACATGGCGGCGACCTCTTTTCGCGGAAATTTTGAATCTAAAAATAGCCTCATCTACCTCTGTGCTGGGGACCCAACCCATAACAGAGGAACGCTCCTGGTGCTCCTGACAATCCATTCTTGTAGTCCCTGGCTAGTGTGCAGTGAACCGTAGCGGCACGTGATTATGCAAATGTCTGTCACATAACTATCTGTCACGCGCGCTTGTAGGTTGGAAGTCAGACTAATATTGTCCAGTTTTAATTTCTCTGATATTCACTGATGAAATTATACTAAAACAATTATTCACTTCAATCTCAGTGACGGTGTATAATTGTTAAATATTATAAATCACTAAACAGCACTTTTCAGCCCTACCTATACAGCATCGCTATACACTACACGAAGTACCTACCTGATTGTCGTATTGCTGCGGTGTGTATCGCGGGCGCAGTTCAGTTTACAGACATTCCGACATGACACTGACAGCTCACTTTTGCATGCTCACAGTCACACAGTACGAAAAGAGGACTGACAGCTGGATTACTGCCTATTATTTGAACAGTGGACGAATTCTTCGACTATCAACAATGCAAATCAGTATTTTTTAACCGGCAACGAATCCACAATTTGATAGAAGCACAACTCACGGGGACTTCACTACGCGAACGACGCCGGTTACGTTTGGTTTTGCGAAGCCGAAAGACATGAAGGAAAAACAACAAAGTGGACGTCAGATAAAACCCAGAGCCGACTGATGGACTTCCATTGAAGTTTTAGTCTTCCTAGAATGCTGTTGGCAAGTATGGGTATACTGAAGGTTCGAATTATTGGAGTTTTACTCATGCTTTCTCTGGGCTCTTCTGTCGTATTGTGGTGGGTTACTCCACCGGTACAGCATTCTCAAGGTAAGAGCTTTGCTACATGTAGCTTGCTAAATTTGCCTAATCTCGAATTACTTCTCAACGATTCATTGTACACTGTATATACGACTTACGTTTTCATTGAGGAGTCCCCATATTTTAAACACATGCAATCATTTTAGGCTATTATTTTTTAGAGGTGACGAAAAGGATTTCCGAGGCAGGAAGGACATTTTCCAAAACTCGTTGCGCATTAACCTCCTTGATCTTCAGTCATCAATTCAACTTTAATTTGCCTTTTGATGCACCAACTCAGACTTACAGTTACAGTAATGCGCGGTCCTAATTCGATATTCCTTCTGTTTTGGATTCTTCACATGCGTAACGCACTATAAAATTTGCCCAGTTTCATGTGGATCGTTCCAAATATAGTAAATACCTTGTTAAACGGTACACTTTACATAATAATGCGGGGGTCCCAAATACAAGTTAAATACCTTGAAGTCGAAGCCAGGAAAAGCCGCTTCCTGCTTGTCCCTCCTGGAGAATTCTAAGCATTATTTTCAGTATTTCTACAGAAGTTAATCGAGAGTCCCTTCGAGTTTTGAGATGTTTTCGTGTATTCCGGGAAGGCGGGTCATTTGGTAATTTGGATACATAATTATGTATTTATGTAGACAGTAGAGATAAACTCGATTATTCCGCATTGTCTCCAACGTACCATCAAAACTGTTCATTTATTTCGAATTAAACGTTCCACATATGTTGCAGAGCATCTGTGCAAGAAGTTAAATGTATAGTTCTGTGTCGGTTTGAGGGTCTACGAGCCAAATTACAGTTCATAATGGCTGCTCTTAATTAAGTTGTACCCCTGCTGTAAATTTGACAGCCCAGCTTGCCGATTCATTTGTAAAGCAAACATTGTCACACTTTATTAGTTTCGTTCTTAAATATTTTCTTTAACTTGAAATTATTTAAATTCTATTGCTGTTGTCTCATTGCTTGGCTACAGGATTGTCAGAATACTGTCTTAACTTCGTGCTGTTTATTAATCACATTATATTCTCTTATATCTGTTCCAATTGGTAAACCATATGTTTGTGAGATAGATAGAACTTTATAGTGATAATGTCTTTGTATTTTGAGGCCCTACCAATCAGTTTAAAGGCACAGATGTTTATCTTCAGCCACTCAAATTCTTACATTTTTACTTGGATGATTGATAGCTTTAACTGTATAAATACTCTCAAACCTTTTTGCTTAGTCCAGTGTTGTTCATAAACATGTCAGTCAGTGTAATTAGGTTAGTGCCTTGTGGTAATAAAATAATGATCGGATTTATATTAGTGTTATACAATGTAAGGAATTTTGATAGACCTCCACCCTTTACATTGTTTCAGATGTTCATATATGTACATGCATTCTTTCAGGGCTTCAGATCTTAAACTTGTTGCAATTCCAAATTATTTGCAGCTCCTTATTGAAAGAGTTGTAGTATTTTTTTCACTTCTTGTATATCTATTTGTGCATGGAAATTGATAGAATACAGCCATCTTGTCAGCTCGTTCCAAGGTTCACTTCCTGAGACACTCTCGGGGAGTGGACCTTGGAACTTGGAAGGAAATTGAAAGGATCTAATTGAAATTAAGTTTTGGTATTACTTGACATACATGTACCAACAAGAGCACATTTTGGTCTGGATTAAAAGATTAAACAAAGTACATGTAAGTCCTGACCTTACCCAAATGGTTGCTAGATTTTAGTGCTGCTCCTATTACTGTACAACAAAAAGAATAATTTTATTATGTACTCAGTGAATCACTTAGCTTCCAATTCTTTCAAAGTATGGTGTGTGTTCTAAGGGACTGTTCATTATGGACTGGTCATAAATTTTTCAGGTCATGGAAATTTTGCCACCACATTGAGGGTGGGTCACACTAAAATCTGCTTTGATTTTACACTTGAAAGGTATTAACAGCTTTTTTTTTTTGGGAGACTGACTGATTATTGAGATACAATAATACAGAACATTAGCTCCAATTTATACTGTACTATGTGTATTAATTACCATTATTTGTAGGGGGTGGGTGATAAAATTCGATTTTTCAAAGGCTGGATTTTATGTGGCCCACCCCTGGATTAGTGTAGAATTACACATGACCCACCTCTATTTTGCAGCTGAAAAACGTCATGACCCACCCCCTAGTACATCCCCCTGTACTAATTTAACCAGACCCTTATTTATGGCTAAGGGGAAGGGTGGAGGTAAAATTTTGAAAATCAGTTTGAAATTGGGAGGGGGTCATACACAGATGAAGTGGGGGAAATATGAACTGAAGTGGACATTATTGAGGGGGGTATTTTTTTATATATTCAAGTTTGGTGAGTGAGGGGTAAATTTTTGTATGTGCTTGGGTTGATAAGTTATCACTGGCCTGTTGCCTTAACTATAAATAATGAAAAGTGCCTAAACACCCATTGTAAACCTGCAAACACTCTCTCTTTACTTAAAAATAATATATTATACAAGTTGGAAGAGGAAACTAAAATGCTCTTGATATTTTCAGAAATCCTATATGTTCAGATTGTGGTGCTTCAATCTTCTGATGAGATTTTATGATTGATACAATACAATACAATACAAAAACCTTTATTTAAACATGATTTGTTTAAACGCAGCACAATTGCTGATGTGGTCGCGTATGAAAGAATACAATTAAAAATGATATATATATATATACATATACGACTGGGTATAAACACACATATGTACAAATTTCAGAATTTAAGAAATGTTTTAGAAAGGATGTACAGTATATATTATAACTTAATACAATGTAATTACATAAACAATGTAATTATAACAGCATTTACCATTTTAATAACATAAAGAAGATAAGAGGAACCGATTGTTCCAATAGTCTGTCTGAAACCAGGGACAGTCTTATTTTTTTAAGGAGATTTCAAAACCACAAGAAGGAAAGTCATTAAAACATCTTTCTTCATTTTCCCTATAAACCACATGCACAGTTTGGGAGGGGGTTCATACACAGATGAAAAGTGAAGTGGACATTATTGAGGGGGTATTTTTTTATATATTCAAGTTTGGTGAGTGAGGGGTAAATGTTTGTATGTGCTTGGTTTGATAAGTTATCACTGGCCTGTTGCCTTAACTATAAATAATGAAAACAGGGTCCAAAATTAACTTTTTCACATAGGCGGCAACTGGCGACTAGTCAATTTTTTTAGTTGCCAAAAGACTAATTGTGGTCATCACATTTCAAGCGACACATGACAAAGAACATTTGCTGGCATGTTTTATTGGCTAAATTTACTTAGAACATTGTGTGACTTCGGGACATTGTGAAGACTTTAGGTAAGTCGCCAGCTGGCGACTAACTCTGAAATTTTGGTCGTCAACACTCAAAATTTAGTTGCATTGGTGCCAAATAAGGTGCAATTTTGGACCCTAGAAAAGTGCCTAAACAGCTATTGTAAACCTGCAAACACTCTCTCTTTACTACAATACACGTACAATGTAATATAAAAGTTAGAAGAGGAAACTAAAATGCTCTTGATATTTTCAGAAATCCCATATGTTCATATTGTGGTGCTTCAATCTTCTGATGACATTTTATGGTTGATAAACATATACAATGTAGTTATTATAACAGCTTTTATCATTTTAATAACATAAAAAAGATAAGAGGAACTGATTGTTCCAATAGTCTGTCTGAAACCAGGGACAGTCTTATTTTTTTAAGGAGATTTCAAAACCACAAGAAGGAAAGTCATTAAAACATCTTTCTTCATTTCCCCCATAAACCACATGCACAGTTATTATTTTTATATAATAGGTTAGTGCTTTTTGCGCTTCTTTTTTGGTTATCAAACCTTTGGAAGTGGAAGTTATTGACTTTTTCAAAAACAAATTGATAATATTATTTGTTAGACTTCCAGAGCAGATGAGTTAGAACACAAGATTTAACAGATGTTTGAAGGGATGAGTGATTATTGACTTGTGGACAATTAGTTCCAAATTCTCTCTTTATAGAAAACTAGGATATTGACAGGTTTAATAGATCTTAATTAAATCAAAGAAAATTATAGTACAAATGAAAACAAACACCTTTTTCTTCATATCTTATATACTGTAATAATATGCTAACTTGGTCTGTCAGTATGTCTATCTGTGTGTACTGCTCATACCACAGGCAGCCCAAGCTGTTGATCTGTGCACTTAAAATTGCTCCCTTCTAGTATATTAATAATTAAGTACAATAATACATTTACAGTTCAAGTAGGAGACAATAGCATTGCTTGAGCTTCAATCCAGTGAAAGGTGAATTTGGTCAACTAGTTCTGAAGTCAAAATCTTTCGAATGAAGAAAATTTTATGGATATGCTAGGATTTATACTTTGCCAGAATGCTTTATTTTCATTCTGCAATGTGTTAGTTCACATTGTCTGAGGCCCTGTTTACATGAGTCTTTTCATCCCGGGACAAGTTTCATCCCGGGATGAGTTCATCTCATCAGTATCTGGTCAATTGTCTCTTGTTGTTTACATTATCCCAGGACAAAATGAGTTCATCCCGGGATGATTTCATCCCTGTCTTCAGCAGTACAGGGATGAAATGTCTTCCTGGGATGAGAAAGGAAAACATAAGAACCAAAAGGACCTTACGGCCCAGATGGTTTTGTCCTGGCATCCATGTAAACAGAATGCATTTTCATCCTGGGATGAAACTGAACTTGCTTAACTCACGTAGCAGGGGCCTGAGTGGCCCTGGTTTCAGTATAGTCACACTGTAAACACTCCCAGTTTAAAACAAAAACAAGTTTTACTTCATTTATCTTCATAGTAAGTTGATCATGTTAATACTGTAGCTTTTAGCTTAAAAATACCAGACATTGCTGTGTCGGCCAGTTGCACCATTATTTATCATAATTTATTTAGAATTGTAGACCTGATATGGGTGTGTAGTGCATGAAAAATGCCTTAACTGGCCTGCTTTAAAACTGTCAGAGAAGGTAGGGTATTACTCTGTAGATCTCAATGACAGATTGATAATTGATTGTCTCCCCCTGTATTCTGGAGGTAAACGGCACGGCAGCACAATGTGCCACAACTGCAGTCTACATAGTATACCTCCAGACCTCCCTTGTGAAGCACATTTGATTATTACATGTACCTATAGAATTTACACTATCTAAATGAAAACTTTACGTTCAATTGACACTTTACTGAAACCTTTTTAGGGATGTTAAAAAACTACATAAGAAAATGTTTTACATCCACTGTTAAAATCATTGCATGGTGCCACATCTGAGTTTTAATCAATTTAAATGTATAGCTTTCAGAGTTAAAAAGCTTTGTAAATACGATGTTGGACCATTACCCCACCAATAATAATATCGAGTGGTACTGAAAGGAGGTTTTAATTACAGGAAACAGCTATCTGGGCCATAACCCTGTGGGGTAAATTTCAGGTATAGTACACACATAAATTGCTGGAATAAAGCTTTATGGACATTATTTTGACCAGCTTGGGAGACAATAATTATTAGTTTTTCTAAATGTTTTGATTTTTTTGGTTTATCTTTCTCAACTTTGACCCCATTTATAATACAAAGTACAACATGATTCCTTTTACATGTTTGCATGTACATGTACCTATAGTTTGAACATTGTGTTACACTACATGTATATACGTTGGAATGATTATTCTTGAGGAATTACCCAGGCTTTGAATCTGAGTAATCCTACAGGAGGGCATTGTACATTGCTGTAAGAACAACTTAATAACAAAAAAATGACAATTGCCATAAGTAAAGTTTAAACAAGTTGAAAGTAATAAGTGACTGCTTTGGTTTTGTGTTTGCTTAGCTTTGCTATTGGCTATTAAAAATATTTTGTGATTATCAGCCAATCAGATTCTAAGTTAACTAAAACCAAATGTTTTGGTACATCACGCAATCTATTTTTGTTTTAGTGCTGTGAGAGTTATCCATGGTTGCATAATTTGATTTTACTTTTCCTCATGATTGGTTCAATTAAACCAATCATGAATTATGATTGTATACTTCAGTTTGTTGATTGAATTGGCTCATTCATTGTTACTTGCTCCCCTGATATATTGGCTCTATACAATGTTGTTGAAGAGCTCTGTGAAAAGATCCAGGCCAGCATTCACTGGAGCATGGGAATTTCAGAGGATTGAAGTTGCTGGAGCACCTGATGAAAGTTTTCGAGAGGGTAATAGAGAAATACACCAGGAATGCAGTTAATATTGATTATATGCAGTTTGGCTTCATGCCAGGAAAGGGAACCACTGATGCGATATTCATAGCTCGGCAAGTGCAAGAGAAGTTCTTAGGAAGGAAGAAAGACCTGTACTTCACTTTTGTAGACTTAGAAAAGGCATTTGACAGAGTGCCTAGGAAGGTGGTAGAGTGGGCGCTGAGAAAGGTCGGGATAGAAGAGTGGATTATACGGGTGGTGACGGCAATGTACGAAAATGCCAAGAGTACTGTCAACATCAATGGCACCATTGGCGAAGCATATAATGTCAAAGTCGGTGTGCATCAAGGCTCTGTTTTAAGCCCACTGCTTTTCATCATTGTATTGGAGGCACTTTCTAGAGAGTTCCGAAAAGAACTACCCTGGGAGCTGCTATATGCAGATGACCTTGTGCTTATGGCTGAAAGTCTTGAAGAGCTGGAAAGTTTGTATGATAAATGGAAGCGCGGCATGGAAGAAAAAGGTCTACGTGTAAACATCGGAAAGACAAAAGTTATGTTATCTCAACATGGACTCGACCCCCAAAACAAGTCTGGTAAATGGCCCTGTGGTGTATGTCGGAAAGGTGTGGGCAGGAACTCCATTCTATGCCCTACTTGCAAAAGTTGGTTCATGCGAAATGCAGTGGTGTTAAAGGAAAACTGTCAAAGGCTGTTGATTTTGTCTGCTCACGATGCCGTAATGGCAGTGGTAATAACAACAGCACAACAGAAAAGGTGGTGCTTGCAGGAAGTAGCCTTGAGGTGGTCGACAGATTCTGTTACCTCGGTGATATGCTGGATGCTGGTGGTGGTGCTGAATCAAGTACACTATAACCAGGGTACGTTGTGGATGGAATAAGTTCAGAGAACTTTTACCACTACTTACAACTAAGGCAGCATCATTGAAAGTGAGAGCAGAGCTTTACAAAACCTGTGTACAGTCAAGACGCAAACTTTGTCACGCGCGGAAAGGCAATTGCTGAACCGGCTCAGCAATTGCTGTTCGTTAACAGCAATTGCTGTTTTAGAAAACAGCAATCAGCAATATTGTTTTGCCGGCAAACAGCAATATCGTTTTTTGAAAAATGTAATATCGTTTTTGTAAGTAAAACAACAATTGCTGATTTACAGCAATATCTCCGATATTCTGACGAGTTTGTACGAAATCAATGTTTTCCGTAATCGTATGCCAAATGGTTTGTTTTTGTTGACGTAGAGAGAGCCGTTATGGGGCGCCTTCCCAAGAATGAATGAGGGCCATTGAATAAACCAGGCCTGAATTGGAATTTAGGTCTTTTTAGCATAAAGAAAACTGGTGAATCTGGAGAAGTTTGACCCTTGGCGAAACCCGAGCTCAATATGACGATCGATCCCGCATATGCGTGCCTATAGTAACGAAATTTCATGCTGTCCTTGCTACTTCACAGCTCGCTTATAACGCTTCTATAAACCTTTACTGGAAACCTATAATTAAAAATAAAATATTAGAACTAGCATGAATATGGAAGCCTCAACTTGCGACACAAAATAACAACAAAACGATTAGCGGTCGCTTGTTTAAGTTCCCTGACTGACACGGGACTCGCTTTAAAGTTTACCACTAAGCGCAAATCATAACAGTAAATAAACTTTAGCTTCCGTAGTTCCACATTTTCGGTAGATTCTTGTGTAGTTAAAAGTTTCGGCTGAAATTATTGCAACTGTTTGAAGGTCTGCATGTTTTTCGAAAATTAAAATTTCAAGTTCTCGGAGTGTGAATTTTCACGTGCAATTAGTCAGGCGTGAACGTGACAGTCTGACTTTTGACGAGTCTGTCAAATCGCATATTAGCATATTACAATCGTCTCGTGCCATCAACAATCGCTAAACACACGTGCAAAGCAAAATCAGGGAAACACTGCAAACCAAATACATGTAATCAATTAATAAATACTGCCACAAACCATAGTTAATAGAGTGGAATGGTTAGGATTAACTCAGGGACCTTCTTTGTTATATGTCTTTGTTAGCTTTTTTCAACCACTACCGTGCACAAAACACAATAGAAATTCCAACATGTTAATCAATCAGCCAATAGAAACGTGTGAGTTCAGTCGTTCAGGGAACGCTAATGAACTATGATCGTGCACAATCTTTTGTCTTACCCCTTCCAACCTAAATCGCAGCGCCTTTGTTAGCCCTTTTGAAGTTTGCCGGATTTCCTAACCATTCCACTCTATTAACTATGCACAAACAAAATCAAATGGTAAAACACATCTCAATGTCTGTGAAAGTAAGTTAATTAAAAAACGCTGTCGAAATAACTTGCCGTGCACAAATTTTATTTAAGCTAATTAAAAAAGCGTTCATTTCTATTCGGATCTCGAAGTTCTTTCATTGCATTCAGGTCTTGTAACTTTTTGTGTTGTTTAACTTCTAGCCGTTGAGCCGAAAAGTGGGGCATCAACCTCTTAAACGTTTTGTGCGTTTTTGCGGTTGAGCGAAAAAAAGCGGGTTATCAACTGCGTGCAGGTTCTATAGCGATCGAACCAGGTAAACTAAATAATTACGAATCAGGGTTTTGTACAATCAAATCAGCAATATTGCTGTGCCGATATATCATTTGAAAAAAGGCAAAAGGCAATATTGTTTTTTAGAAACAGCAATATCGTTTTTCAAAAACAGCAATAACGTTTTTGAAAACAGCAATATCGGCGATATTGCTGAGCAGCAATTGCCCTTAAAACAGTAATTGCTGCTCAGCAATATCGGGGCAATAGCGTGAAGAAGTTTGCGTCTTGACTGTACGTAGTGTAATGCTGTATGGGAGTGAAACCTGGCCTGTAAAAGTCGAGGACACAAAGGCTACATCGAAATGAAATGTCCATGATCCGCTGGATGTGCGGTGTATCTTTGAGAGATAGGTACTCCTGTGAAGAACTTAAGAGCGCGACTGGGCATCAAGCCAATTATGGATGTGATGCGGCAAAGACGTTTGCGTTGGTATGGTCATGTTGAAAGAAGTGAGGATAGCAGCTGGCTGAAGAAAGTTCCAAACCTGGAAGTTAATGGTGAAAGGGGTCGTGGCAGGCCCCGTAAAACCTGGGAGCAGGTAATCAAGGAGGACCTTCATGCAAATGGACTTAGACGTGAGGTTGCGCAGAATCGTGCAAAGTGGCAATCTGCAATTACATGAACAGTCTAACCCATGCTTGCATGGATTAATTATGGACTTTAAATTGTTTTACAATGTACTCAATTGAAAACTGCTCTATGGTACTTAGCAATGCAGTGGATATGATACATTACCTTCATGATATTAAACAATAATAATTGTTATTAAGTAATATTTACAAGGGATTGATACAATGACGTATCAGACCATGTTAATGTTGCTAGTTAAAAAATAGTGATACATGTATACATGTAACTACAAGTCATGTAGCAACAGTTGCTAGTGGTATTTTCCTCTAATTTCAGTCCCTTGCTCCAATAGATCAGCATATAATTAAAGTACCATACAGTGAACATCTTTTACTGCTCACAAATGGCTTCCATTAAATAACACGAAAGTGGAAATTAATGATTAATTTTACAGGTACAGTACTAAGAAAATATTATGTTTTTTTTACCACCCACCTAAATTATAATAACAAATATCCAGTAGCAACAATAGATTATTAGTTCAGCAAGATTATGTTACAGTTGTCATGAGATCTTAAATATTACATTTCTAAAAATCTGCTGGCATTTTGCACAGTCTGTGAGATATGCCATTGGGATGTATTTGTCTTATACAATGTATATGTGGTGGGTTTTATACTGTTGTCAGTATTTTGTGGTGAAATGCCTGAGATGTTAATGTTTCACTTTCTGATGAATACATTTTTCCTTTTTTGGTAGATTTACTATCAGAATTTAGTCTGCCCTTTCAGTTTCCAGCCATCTTTCATTGTTCATACTATACTCATGGCACACTTTTTACCAGTTTTTTGAATACTACAGTACCTGTAAATATATTCTGCTTTACCCATTTTCTTGCTCCCCCTTTTTGTAACTTACCTAAATTGGTAAAATTTGAATGATCCACCCTTGCTTGATGTTCAACTGAATGTTTTCATCTGTAGCATCACCATCTCTTTCAGTTGGAACTGCATGTACATTATTTAACTTATAATATGACTGCACAATTTGGGCCTAAACTAGTGGTACATGTACTCTTCGTCACTAATTCATTTTCCTTCTGTCAATTGATATGTTTTCTCTTTTATAAGGGAATGACCGACTTTCACTTTGTTGGCTTTCACTTTCATGATTTTTGGCCTTCACTTTCGCTTTAAATGAGCTTTCAATTTGTTGGCTTAATTCACTTTCACTTTGTTGGCTTCCATTTTCACTTTGTTTTCTTTCACTTTAATTTATTTGGCTTCCTCTTTCACTTTATCAGCTTTCACTTTGTTGGCTTTCACTTTCCCTTACATTGTAGCTGGCTTTCTATTTTGAACCTGTGTTAGAACTTTTGTTCCACTAAATTCATTGATGAAAGAGACTACATGTATAAGCGAATCATAATGAAAGAAACTTCCTCTTTCTGAATGAAAATTCTAATGAAGATACTTGGGCTTACACAGGTGCAAAATGTACATTTATTTAGTGTGTTTCAAACAAATTATTTTCTTGTCTAAACTCGAATGATTTTTTAAACACATTTTGTTTTGAATCCTTTCTAGTTTTTTTTAGCATTAATTATTTTATTTCACTTGCACTTATTAATTAATGCATTTTCAAAGCTGGCATGATCCCTTCTTTTAACATTGTTAAGTAAGGCTTTAGATTAAGGCTTAATTAATGTTTCAAATGTCAATTTTTATTTTAAATGGTCTGTGTGTTGATACAATATTAGAGAATCAGGCATTTTTGCATCTTTTAGGAACAACCTCTGCACAGCCTGGTGAGAAATATGGGTTGTTACTTGACCTAAAGGAAATATTTGCACATGTTTACAAATGCATGCATGAGTAGGGGAATTCCCTTTTGTCCAAATCCATGGCTTGTTTTTGAAGGTAGATGGTCAATATTTTGACTAGCAAATCTATCTTATTGCTTTTCAGTGTGACATTTTGAACTTTGATAATTATTTTGTCAGAGTGACAGGAAATACATGTAGATAAGGAAATTTGAAGCTAGAATAGATGTCTAGACAGGCTTGTTCCATTGAGTATTACTGTTGTGATCCAAATGCAAATTCAACTTGGAGTCTGAAAACCTTGAACAATCATGGCATATTTACAAGAGTTTATAATAAATATTATTAGCCTACTTCTTACCCCATGCACGATTATAAAAGAATGAAGCATCAAAAATGTAGTGGCAGATTATATAAAATATATTCTTTTATTTTTCCAGTCCAGAATCCACTGAAATTGCATGCTCTGATTGGTTTGGCCTAAATGGTCAGTCTGTCTAGCCAGACTGGCTAATTCCAAAGTTTTTCAAAATCAAAGTGCATCTGAAGTAAGCAAGTTGAATTGGATTGACAAGAAAAAAAAGTAAACATTATTTACCAGCCTAATGGTCGGTCCCTAATATATGGAGAAAAAACTTTGCCCTCAGTCATAAAAATGTTTTCAAGACCTCTGGCAAGGTTGTTCTCCATACGGACCTCCCTGCCACTGAGTAAAATTAATAACAAATGTATTGAATAAATGTACTTCTAATGAATTAAAATGACACAGAGAATATGAATATGTGCCATTTCATTTTTCCAGTTCCCTCAAGATTTTTGCTAGTGGAAAAATATCCCACTAGCAGACATTTGCTAGTGGATAAAAAAGTTATAAGTTTGAGTCGTGCTTATGTTGCGTACATGCATGTCAACTTGTCACAGTTTTAAGACATGATCATACTTGACTATAAATTAATTACATGATGGGTGTACATGGTTGCATGCCTCCTACAAAAACTATTTAATAATGTAATCCATAATGTACACTACTGCTCATCATTCCCATGAAAATCCCATGAAAATGCAAGTATGTCAATGAATATACATGTATATATTGCATCCCAGTGAAACATCCCATGAAAAGCCTAGAAATTGGTTAACATTTCATGGGTTATCCCCAATGAGATAAACCCCATGAAATTTAACCAGCTTTTTATGGGATTTTCTTGGGATGATTCACTGGAATGCAATGTTCATGGGTGTTTTCATTGATGTACTTGCATTTTCATGGGATTTTCATGTGAATGACGAGCAGTAGTGTGTAGTTTTCAGAAGCGCCACAGTGGTATTTCAATCAATTTTAGAGTAAGCAGCCCTGAGTGAAAAGTATTGGTTTATAATTTGTGTAATAGCCTATTTTAACTGCCAGTGACAGAGCAGGCATCATGCAGTATGAGAAGAACAAGAGCCACTGGAGTACATTGTACATGTACATGTACTTCTGACTGTAGCTGGCTTCTAATGAAACCTCTGCACTCGTATCTTTTTAAAAGGATTTCAGTGGCATAATTCCTAATATTGTTGTTGTAAGTCATGAGTACTAGCTCAGTCAAAAAAAAAAATGTTTTTATACCCTGATCCCTATAATGTCTCACCATCTAATATGAATAATTAATGTGGACCCTCGGTGTTCATCAGTACAACTCATTATCGGCAGTGTTCTTTTTTCTCACTCTAGAATGATTCAGATTCTGTGTGACACTCAATCATCCCTTTGTGAGATAAAAGTCTCGCAAAATGTGAGAAGCAGTTAGAGAAATGTCCCACCTTGCTTCATTTCTAGAATGAACTACATGTAGTCACTGAACCCACAAAAAAATCATGTGATGTGTTGAATAGAAGTAGCTGGAATATTAGAGAGTAAACTTAAGGAAACTGTGAATTCAAAGGAGATCATGTTTTGTTTTCTAAAGCATTTTATAACATAATTTTTAAAATATTATTTTATGTCATGCAAGCTTGTGAGGTAAAATGGTATGGCTTTGAAGATAAAAATCCAAAAGTAGAAACTCCTTCAAGTTTTGGATAACTGTTCTCAGAAACACTTAGAGCTGCTTGACCCTAATTCACCCCTTTTTTTCCCTGCCTTAAAAAAATGTTGCTCTATTTTTATGAGTAAGGTCTGATAATAGAATTATGCAACTTGACTGTTTCTTTGTTAGTATAGTCAGACTACAGTCATGCTTGGGCAATCTGTTTGGCATTCATTTATCATCGAATGTCACAAGACAGCTGTACTTTAAGTGACTGCTGATTAATTCTGCTGCAAGTAAAAATTAATGTGGAAAGATCCACCCATTAGTATAGGTCTATGGGTTCATGTTAGTTAGGGTCCTAAGTATAGGCCTAAAGTATACATGTACTTGAGTTCTACATACAGTGTATGTACATCAGTTGTGAACAGAGTTATTTCAGTTTGTGGCATACTTGTAGCCATATGCATGGTAACAAGTCATGGCTTTCTCAAAACAGCTGAAGGACATTTTTAAGTGCTGTTTATACCATCCTTTAGAACTTTTTATAGCTAAGCACTATCAAAACACTTTGAGCAAATAAAATTAATGCCATTCAAGAGCAGGATATAAATTTTCAAAGCTTGCATTTCAATATTCTCTATGGATGTCTTCTTGCAGTAATGGAGCAGTTATTAATCTTTACATACCTACATTTGTAGGTGAGACTGTGTAAAAACTATGTAAAAGGTACTTTGTACTGCTAGTTCACAGGTTCCAGTTGGGTTTCACCATGTATCTTGATTGACAGATGACATTATTTTGCTAAGTCACATAACATTGAATTTAATATTAGCTGTACTTATAGGCGAATCCTTGCTGACGTCATTGTTTACATTTTTGCCTCATTAGCATAAATTAAACTTCAAGCTACAAACAAACAGACTATATCAGTTTAAATATAATTTTAAACTGAGTAACCACCAAATATTTGAGATTGATATGTTAAATATTTACGGAGAAATTGACTTTTCAAAACTATAAAATGGGCTGGGGGGCAAGATTTGCTGACAGCCATACATTCATTGTAAATTTTGAGCTTTTTAAATACTCATTCCTCAAAATATATTTATCATATCACTCTCAAATTTTCGGTGATTATCAAGTGTGACAATCTCTTTCGATTTATGTACTCTGTTTGTTTGTATGTACGTCGCTTGAAGTTTGATGTATGCTAATGAGGAAAAAATGTAAACAAGGATTCGCCTATTGACTGAGTGGGAGGGCCCGACGGAAAACTAATTGGCCTCAAGGTCATGACATGAGGTCGGTACACATTGACGGAGAGCCAAAAAAATTCTTTTCTGGTCCAACCATACTCAGTCAATATTTTTTTTACTATAAAATTATGACAACTCAAATTGCAAAACAACAAGCAAAAATCAGCTTTTTCTGGCCCACTTATGACTTTGTAAAATGATTTTGAAATGAAAGCTCATGCCATGCTATACGAGTCATGATGGTTCTCTGTGTACTTTTTTAGGAGTGCCCCCCCCCCCCCTGCAATGTTGCCATTTGTTTCTCATGACTCCCCTCAAACTATCACTTTTTTCTGGTGCTCCCGGCCTTCCCCCACCTGATAAAAATGAACGTCCCCTAATGAACATTCATTATATAGTAATTAGATTTGTTTTCATACCATCCAATTGCTATTAATTTAGTTCCTCTTTTCTATATTCATACAATGTAAGCAGTTGGACACTCTTTTCAGGTGTTGAGATGCCAAGATTACACTCACAGCAAGGTAATGATAACAGTAAACTGTGGAAAAGAATACAGACCATTGAGGGTGAGAATACCTTGCTTAGAAACCAACTCCAGATAGCAAACCAGAGACTACATGATGTAGACCAAAGGCTTCAACATGTTAAGGACAGACAAGGTAAGTTCATAAAACATGTAACTGTGGAAAGGCTTTGACCCATTATCCAGCATGTCCGCCATGTTAAAAGATCTTGGCTGGCACTCACTCGAGCAAAAAAGAGCAGATTCCTGCCTGACCTTGCTCTTTAAAATGACTAATGGACTTGTTACCATCAACCCAGCTGACACTGCACCCTGTGAAACGAAGGTCCCGTCACACACATGCCAATGCCTTTATACCTCTGGCCACTACTTCTTCATCTGAGAGACTTTCCTTCTACCCAAGAACAATTATAATTACACAATGGAACAGTATCCCCCCTGTCGTTTTTACTAAAACTTGTATAATCACTCCTCTTTCAATAAGTTAATGTCTGTTTTAACGCACCCTAGTGTTTTCTAGTTTTTCCATTCATTTATTTTCCTTTTTTTTGTTGAAATATTGTTAATTTACACATACATCCTGTAATATTGTACTGATCCCCGATTAACAATCCTCTAATAGGGGTAATTGTATCGGAAGATAGATAGATCATGTTATATTATTTAAAAGTCTGATCGGATTGTCAGTCCAAGTCGGATCAGGTTGGATTTTGTAAAATAAAAAACACCTACAGTATTATTTTCACCACCAATAAAACTGTACTTTAAAGTATAATAATCCAGTGACTGTCAGTCAAGACGTGGTCTAGACTTTGTATGTCACTAGACACCTGATTGACATCCATGTGAGTACGTCATTCCCAACAATACAACAAACTTCCCAGGTGGCTTAAAAATATTAATTCAAATTTTACTAGTATTCAGAAAGTAGAATTGTCACTTTTGGGCTTATACTACATGTATTTACGAGCCATGCTACAAGGGTGAAATTGGTGAAAAAAGCTACAGATTTATGCTAAGGCTGGAGCTTCAATGAAATCAATGTGATCATGCATGTAGTCATGCTACCTACATGTATGTATTAATTAAATCCAACATGGCTGCATATGGCAGGGCTTTCAAAACAAGCCGGTGGTTGCCGGAGCTCTGGTGGTTGCTTCGAGATACATCGCTGGCTATTTTCTCTTTATCAATAGACAATGGAACTTTCCTCATCTTCTTTCAGATGCATATACATGTATACTTTTCTATGTTGACCTCCAAAATCCCTGTATGGTAATTGCCATATATATTTTCATCATTATTTTTTTAACAGGAAATGCCAGCTATACATGTATGTATAGTCTTTCAAAAAGCCATTTAACAATTGAACATCCACTGATGATGATTTAGTTTTTCTATTTCAATCCAGGTGGGTTATTGCCAAGTATTTCTGCATACAGATGGGAGGGAAAAATTGCAGAGAGAGCACGGTAATTTAAAGGAGAACTGAACCCTAAATCAATCTGACGACTATACAAACTTGTATTCAAAAGAAATAAGTTATGCTATTTTATTTCTTTGTGGTGCACGTCTAAAAAGAGGAAATATGTTTTGAAGGTAGAAAAATAGCTGATTCTCTGCTGATAAAACTAGTTTGTGTGGTGGCTCAACTCAGTGTTTTTCCCCCCGTATAATGTATGTCATGCATACCAAGGAAAAACAACCACACCTTCAACACAAAGAAAGCACAATAATGCGCAATTATGAGTCGTTAGTCCATCTATTCAAAGCCGAGAACAACATGACAAAACTAATTTATTCTCCATATCATATGTTACTCACAGATTACAGGAATTGAGTCGTCTGCACTTAGCGGTGGCTGGGAGGAAGATTTGCAGATTTTCTTTCCTTTGACGCAAAGCACAGTAAAATTAATTTTGGTATTTAGATCTACTCATTGAGCTAAAGTTGATTTTAGGCTTCAGTTCTCCTTTAATCAGGCTATGTGAAGCTCAGCATGAAACTTTGCATTAAACTTTGCATTACTACACACTCCTTACTACATTCATATATTCTCTGTACTCATCACTCAACTCACATGTTGATTTTTATGGAGGGAGGAAAACTGGAGAACCCGGAGAAAAACCCTTGAAGATGACTCAGACTTTTATACCTGCCCACTGTAGAGTACAGTACATGGAGTTCTATCATTAATAAAACTACATGTACATGTAGCTAAAAAGTTAACATTTTTAACCTTGTTTTTTACAGTGCATGGCAGTAATATGACATCTGGTTGTGCTGATACCTTAAGTCTTTCACAATGTGAGGTATGTGCTCAGATATGACTTACTTTAACTGGATTGATCACAATAAAATGTTGTAATTTAGCAATAAAAATGGCAAAATAAATAATTATTCCCAATTCTTTTATTTTTCGTATTTTTTTCTCTTTTGCCAGTAATGTAATTTATTTATTATTTGTTATGTAGTGGATTTGTATACAACCTGTAATAAAATTAAAAAGTAACACACAAAAAAAACACAAAAAGAGGTTATTACACAAACGTTGTGTAATACAGCTGGGTGTTTTTAGGAGTCAATTTAATTTTTTCGAGCCTGAAAAGCCAGAAAAAAATTTAATTGGCAAGTATAAATGTTCAAGCAGTATTACACTGTCAACTTTTCATGTAATAACTTGTTTATGATATGACAGCTATATATAAACACACATTTATTTGTGTGCTTACAATGTACATGTACCTTACAGCTCTGTTTGAAGGAACTATCTTTATTCTTTAATTCTTTAATGAGTTACTCCTAAATCAGTACGAGACTATACTAGGAGTGTACCTACGATTTTATGTCCTTATCCGAGAAGACGTGAAGGTCTAACCATTTGCAGTTGGTTCACAAAGGCAGCACCTTCTACTCAGTTATTTTAAGACCCTGAGTGTTGGTCCGGCCGGGGTTTGAACCCGTGACCTCCCGCTCGATAGACCGGAGCTTAACCACTGAGCTAACCGGGAGGTTAGGGGGCATGCACTCACTGAAAAAAAAACGGTTTTCTCTGACATGCTAAAAGCTGATTAGTCCATTTTGATTGGCTTGCATGCTTACTAAATCTTTTAAGTGTTGAAGAAACCTGTGCAAACCTGTTCATGACCCATGTAATACATTATGTACACTGACACGCAAATTACATGTACAGTACCGCCAGGAATTATAGGGACATTTACAGCGGCTGTGCTGCATGCAATGCCTGCGGTTTTACCAGTCTTGAGTAGAAAGACAACTGATGAAGTGTGATCAAGAACAAAAGTTAGCGGCCCGTGTCACAAAATGTTTATTTTGAAGCAGTTGGCTTCGTTAGTTGATAATAATGCAAACGGCGGTCTCGAGTAAGAAAAACAACTTACGAAAATTAACAGAAGATTATTAGCAAGCCATGTGTTAAGAAATGCTTATTTTGAAGCAGTTGGCTTTGTTAGTTAATCAGAATGCGAACGGCGGTCTCGAGTAAGAAAGACAACTTACGAAAATTAACAGAAGATTGTTAGCGCACCGTGGCTTAAGAAATGCTTATTTTGAAGCAGTTGGCTTCGTTACAGTATTGTGCAAAAGTCATGCAAGCATATTTTGACGAATTTCGCTCTTTGTTCAGCAACATTTAGACAATATTTCCCTTTATATTGTCAAACGAAAATTCGGATCGAAGTATCGAAATTTCGGCAAACGTGTGTGTTCATTGTACAATTTCGTATTTTAACCTTTCTTTCACCAGGATTAACGCGTGACAAATTCGAATTCATAACAAACAGTTTTACAAACGTACAGTAAGATGGTTTTGGTAAATACCCTGCATGCCAGAGGCATCAAAAAGACAAGATTCTTACTGCGCAGTACAATAAAAGTTCCTGTCAATCGTGAACTGTCAGCCAGACGCGTGTCTCATTTCTGACACAAATACCGCGGGCGCAAGTAATTTCCATTTACGCGAATTGACTGATGTGATCCGATGCATTAAAGCTCTTAATTCAAAAGGAATTGCACTTTCCGAGTAGAAGTTTTCTGATAAGAGTATAGAAGTTTTTGCATGTCTTTCAATATGACAAACATTGCTTCAAAACTCTGTCGATGTTCCGTAAAAAATCAGACTTACACGTTCACGCCTGACTGACTGCACATGGAAATTCAGAGTTGAGAATTTAATACGCAAACATTTACAATTATTTCTGCCGAAACCTTTTAATACTATTAACAAGACAGGGATCTGCCGTAAATGTGAAACTACATTGAAGCAAAAGTTATTTGGTGTTATGCTTCGTTGGTTAATAAGAACGCCAACGGCGGTCTCGAGTAAGAAAGACAACTTACGAAAGTTAATTAACAGAAGATTGTTAGCGGGCCGTCTCAAGAAATGCGAGAAATGCTTATTTTGAAGCAGTTGGCTTCGTTAGTTAATAAGAACGCGAACGGCGGTCTCGAGTAAGAAAGACAACTTACAGTACAGCTCAAAAATATTGCACGCGCAAGAACTTCTTTTGGCGGATGCAAGAAGTTGATTATTGCGCTTCTTTTTGCACTTATTATTAATTATCAACTGCAAGAAGTTAGACCCGCAAGAACTTCTTAAACGCAAGAAGTTAGAACCGCAAGAACTTCAACCGCAAGAAGTTCAACTTAATTCAAACGGGTTGAAACTCTCTTACTTATTAACGCGAAGTCGTCCCTTCGACTGGAAAGAAACAATTATGCTACATTTTGCAGACTGAGATTCACGTTCTGCGGGAAACATCAAATTAAAGTACTAAAATATTAGAACAACAAACACAAACTATGCAGCAAATTTATCGCATTTTGGAAGTGAAATTTCACGTCTTACATTGGAATTCAAGTGCAACTTTTCGCTAATACTGCTGTTGAATAATACATGTAGCTAGGTTGATTATATGACAAATGGCCCTAATAATAGTTGTGTTCTTTATTGAATCCCACCGCCGCCCATGTGTTCAGCTGACTATTAAATAAGATAAACAATTCAGAAATATTAAAAGTAAAAACTCCGAGACAGCAGCCCAAAACATTTTCGCCTTTCACACTTCTTTATAATATTTATCACCGCCGTTTGTGTATATCGGCGAAGGCACTTACCTCCTTGCTGCTTCACAGCTCGCTTATAACGCATCCTCCCATATATTCTGATAACCTTACTGAAAATCGTTACTTAAAAATGTAATATGGAAGCCTGAGCTTTTGGCACAAAATAATAACAAACAACGGCCGCTCGATCGCTTCAGTTCCCACTTTATAGTTTGCTGTGCAAAGCATAACACCAAATAAACTTTAGCGTCTGTAGTTTCACATTTATAGCACATCCCTGTGTTGCTCAAGGTTTCGGCTCAAATCATTGCAAATGTTCGCGGTCCTAATATAAGGCATATTTTCGAAATTAAAATCTCAAGTTCTTGGCGTCTGAATTTCTCCAAGTGCAAATCAGTCAGGCGTGAACGTGTCAGTCTGAGTTGATCGCTGCACTTTCTGAAGGCTTGGTATATAACGTGTTACAAGATACAATGATACGGAAATACCAAGATACGGTGATACGGTGATACGGTGATACAAACATCTTGTAGCCGTGGCGTGACGCTAATTTAACGGTATTATCTTTCAGCATGACTGCTTTGTCTGACTATTTTGTTATTTAATTTTAACTTTTGAACATTACGCATTTAACATTGAACCACTTTATTGCCCTTGTTGAAGAAAGGTTTTTTCAACACAAATACGAAATTAACGCTGAAAGCTTTATCATTGGCAACTAGATTTAGGGACGGACCATTTGAAAATTGATGGGGAGGGGGCCCGGTTTTTTATGCTCTAAATTTTTTTTCGACTTCTCTGTTGCTGCAATAATTTTTTCTGGCATCAGAACCTTGCACGATTTTGTTAAAGTTTTGCCCTTGCTTGATTTTTTTTTCTGGTTGATATTGCAATTGGCTCGCTCGATTATTTTCTGTGCAAATTTTGTTTTTTGTTATTGGGGGGGGGGGGGGGGGGGGGGGAGGGGGGTTGGGGAAGGGTGATTTTGAAAATTTTCCGCGGTCCCGTTTTTCCGATCTAGTGAGATGGCTTTCAGAAGCTCCAACTCCAAAAATATTTTATGGTTGCTTTGTCGCATTTCGGAGGAATCGTATTACAAAACCGTGCAGGGGAATATCAAAATTCGATTTGGTTATCATGCTTTCGGTGAAAAGGCGAAAACATAAATCCGACTAGATATAAGGGTAGATATGCGGGAAACACCGTCAAGAGCTCTCTTTTTAGAATTTCCCAATTTCCCAATTCCCCAACAAATATTTGTTTTGCAGCAGAGTTATCAATTGACATTGTATAACAAATTCAGACAAATCGAATCAATTTCTCTTGAGTTAGAGCTTTTTAAAAAACTCTATTTTGGTTGAAAATCAAAAGCGTAGAAAATAGCCCAAGATTTCCCGAAAATGCAATGTTGATTTTCGATCAAAGCTACGCGCCGCATCGAGAATATTTTATAGCCGGTTCTTTTTTTATGACTTGGAAAATGGAAAAGATGAAAGGTCCTTGAGGGACAAAGCCAAAGCGAACACCTATAAATGACAAAAGAAGGGCACAGAACTCGGATCAAAGGCCTTAAATGCCAGTGACAGCTATTTGCAGGAGTCTGAAAGGTCCTGAAACAGCACGACAAATAGCAAGATTGTGGTGTTGGTTTCAAGCGATTCAGAGTTTTTTTATGTTTCCATCTAAGCTTTCTTGGAAACAAATCTTCTCTTGGCTGGTTCCTATCAATCAGATCAATTGACCTATATCACTATGACGTCATATCAAAACAATCTATTGTTTAAACGCTAAGGATCATGGTCGTGGGAGGGGGACAAAACAGGGACAAAACAGCAACAACACAAAGGAAATCGCTATCAAATGCATTTTGAAGAACGTAGAATAGCGCTAACAGCCACCAAATATGGTAAATATTGTGGGATAAACATTGATACAGCTGATATCTGGAAACCAGACAATTCGAAGTTAAATTTTCCTCAGCAGAGCAGATTTAGTTCAAAATTCTATTGTTCAAGTCGATTCTGTCCCCCTCATAAACAAGCCGTGACGTCATAATGATATAGGGTAATTCTTCTTTATGTTCAGATGTGGACCACTCGGCACTCTGTCTGAACTTGTCGGGTTTTGTGAGGCTCGTAGTCGTATGCATTGTTTGGCCTTGTTTTGCTTCTTTCCAAGCTAAGGGCATCCTGCTGGAACTTAGCCCTGCTGGAGCATTTAGCCCTGCTTGCTTTTTGGAAGACATATGGCCAACAACCCATGGATCGGGGCTGGAAAAACGTTTCTCAATAAACATGAAATGAATTTATGCTAGCTTTCGTTACGGGCGAGTGAGCACATGTCATGTGTTAATTGACCTGCTGTCAATCAAACAGAACTTTTTACTTCCGGTTAAAAACTTCCTTTTTTTTAAACAGTTTTTGGTATGTGAAAAATTGCTGCCAAAACTTAGCTTGAATTTCAGCCGTCTCCTCCGGTTCGGAGGAACGAACCAGAGGAGACGGCTGAAATTCAGGTTAGCCAAAACTACATTTCTATGGGAAAGTATTTTTCCCCCATTCATATCACCGTATCACTGTATCACTGTATCACCGTATCACTGTATCACTGTATCACTGTATCTTGGTATCTCCGTATCATTGTATCTTGTAACACGTTATATACCAAGCCCTTTCTGAAGCCAAGTTGCCCGGGCAATGAAACCGTGTAAAACTATACATGCATCAGGAGTTCCGAACTTCCGGTTGGATCACACTGCATTCTGGGTAAGTGGGCTCAGAAAAGTGGGCATCAATTTCTAGATCGGCCATATTGGATTTGAGTGCAGTCAATTTTTGCTCCTTTGCAAGTTCAAAAACTTACTACCTAATACACGGAATATCTTACCTTTACAGATTCTTCAGTTGGGAGTTCTAAGTCGATGTTTAAAGGGGCTGGGTCAGCGCTCATTCGTTACCAGTCTATCGCACGGCCAAAGGCAAAATTTGATTTCCGACTCCGGGAGTACGAAATCAAACCTCCCTCCGAAGGAACCTTTCAGGAATCCATTTCCATCGCTCTTATTTCGAACCTCTAAAACATTTTTTTTTGAAGGAACGTTTTGTTTAGCATTCATTCTAAATGTCGAGTATTTCATTTTTACATTTTTTGTTTGAAATTCTGATGAATGAAGGCTCTGGAGGAAGGGGAGGTAAACGAGTCGGGGCAGGAAGAAAGAAAACGCCTGCCTTGAGGCAATTGACGAAAAAAATAAATGACCGACACTGGAAAAGCCAACATGCTGCTATATACTTAAGCAAACAAATATTCAAAACCTGGCGGGAGCTAAAGGCCAAGGAACTTTTGGTAGTGACTCGGCCTTCGCGGCCGAGTCCCTTCAAGAGTAGTTGATTGAGATTGTTGCCACACGAAACGTTTAGTGTTTGACTCAAGGTATAACAAAAAGTAACGCCAGAAGATAAATAACATTGCCAAAAACCTTTTGCTAAAAAGCAATGTTTTATAAAACGGACAAAATGAAAGAAAAGAAAGAGTCTATTTTGCGACTTTTCTGAGCACAAGCCAAAACACACCAAAGCCAAGACAAACTCACCAGCCAAAACACACCAAAGCCAAGACAAAGGACAACCCGAACTCACCTGAAAACGTTTTCCAGAATCAAAACAAGGTAATAAAACATACCTGAAATTTAGCTGAACCTGCTACTTTGTCGGCTCTTCAAAAATAATTATTTAGGAAACGGCGAAGTTCGAGCCAAGCTATCTCACTGACTTTATTCCAGCGAAGCATTTATAAACACTTCACGAACGAACCAAGGCTTCACAACAATTATCATGAAAGGAGGCGAATTCCAACTCTCTTTACAAGTCTTTAGACCTCCAAACGATGGGAATTTTCCGTTCAGCAAGGCAAGGAACGACGACTAAATTTGAAAACCGTCCGTTCAGCGTTCAAGTCAACACGGGACCAAAACCGTGTTTCGCAAAATGTTGACGATTTTCACAAGAAATGGCGCCAGATTGTCCTAAGCGATGACAAGTAAACAATCCCTAGTATTACATTTGACGAGGTGAAGAGTTTTTGTACACATTTAGCCGGACTTTCATTGCTGTATTTTCGGATAAATCGAGGTGAACTTCCGTAACTGAATTTTACTTTCTTACACAAAATCTACCCGCTAACATTGAAAGGGTTTCAATCTTACCCTAAACCAATCAGAAATGAGCTCTCATTGAACTGACCAATCAGATACAATGCTACTGTTGCTTGCGAAAGAAACCATTGCGATCGCAGAAGAATTTTGAATATTTACGATATGCTAATTACCTCAAGAGCATACTTACTGCGCACGGGCACCAGGTGACCCAGCCCCTTTAAGCTTTAGAACGGGATTAATAAAGTTTCCAAGTTGACTGCACTCAAATCCAATATGGCCACTCTGGAAGTTGATGCCCACTTTTCTGAGCCCACCTACCCAGAATGCAGTGTGATCCAACCGGAAGTCCGGAACTCCTGATGCATGTATACTCTTAGTCTTACCAGAAAACTTCTACTGGGAAAGTGGAATCCTTTTGAACTAAATGCGCCTTAATTCGTAGAATAGTGAGTGACTGTCTTCCCAAAATTTTACAGGTGAAAAAGAAGTGGTAATTTGCATATTGCGATCGACTCAACAATAATCGCTAAACGCACAAATCAAAGCAGTTGGATCGAACTGCAAAACCTGGGAAACCTGGCAAAACGAAAGAAACAATTAATAAACACTACCATAAACGAATCAAAGCAAATTGTTAAATACATCTCTGTCTTTGAAAATAAGTTTTTCAAAAATATTACCGAAAGTCTTTCCAAATAAATTTGCCGTACACACTTGTAAACAAACCACGATCTAGCGTGCATTGTAGTTTGGACTTGAAACTTTTTGTATTGGTTAACTTTGTGCATGGTCTTGCAGTTGAGCCGCAAAAAGCGGATTATCCACTCTTTACTTCTTGCGCGTTCTTGCGGCTGAGCCGCAAAAAGCGGGCTATCAACTTCTTAAACTTCTTGCGTGTTCTTGCGGGTGAGCCGCAAAAAGCGGGTTATCAACTTCTTTTGGGTTCTTGCGGCGCAAGAAGTTCTTGCGGGACTTCTTGCGGGTGCATTATTTTTGAGCTGTACTGTATGAAATCGAAAGTTAACAGAAGATTGTTAGCGGGCCGTATCTCAAGAAATGCTTATTTGAAGCAGTTGGTTTCGTTAGTTAATAAGAACGCGAACAGCGGTCTCAAGTAAGAAAGACAACTTACGAAAGTTAACAGAAGATTGTTTACGAAATGCCGGTGATTGTTCTTTGGGTGATTAGGCTCAACGCATAAGCTGTTTGTCATCCATCACATTCAAAGCTTTCAAGTACGAAGACTGCTAACAACGTACATGTATTTCCATTGCGGCACCGCGGCAAGCGCCTCGGTTTATCACCTCAGTTTGCAACCGCAGCGTCCTCAAAAACTACCGCAGTCATTTGTGCGGTGACCGCGGCGCCGTACTGCGGCGCCGCGTCTGTTGCACAAGGTTTTTCCGCGGTCGGATGTCCCTATAATTCCCGGCGGTACTGTATGTGCACTCATTTTATCCCATATTTGCACTTGAAAATGGAAAGTTGCATAATAATTATATTTATAAAGTTCTAGTCTTTTGTTTTAAATAAGTGTAAAAATTGGTAATGCATTCATGACACAATAGGACATTTGCATGATGGCGTTACATACTACAAATACCAGAACTCTTTGCGCAAATCCTTTTGTTCCTTTAATTTGTACCATTGTCTTGAGATTCTCATTTAGGAGTTGATATACATTGTATTTGAATGAGAAGAAGAATTTGAAAATGGTTCTGGTAGTTATTGTAAAATGACGCCATAATGAAAATGTTCTATTAAAAATGCAGCTGTCTTGGTTGACCAGAGTGCTGTTATGTGAAACATTAACCTTGTATTGTAAACATCTCATTCAATAGTATTTATTTGCAGGTTATCCATATAGCTGTTGTCTGTGCAGGACATGGAGCTAGTCGGCAAGTCGTCACTCTAATCAAATCAATCCTATTCTATCGCCACAATCCCCTTCATTTCCACTTCATCTCGGACTCTGTCGCAGAACTCATTCTTGGAACTCTGTTCAGGACATGGAATGTTCCAGCAGGTAGGTGATTTTTGCACATGTAAATTGCTAATTTATAATAATATAGATCCAGTGTGTTGGTAAATAAAAAACATTCAGTAATATTATTGTATTGGTTTTCCAACCTTTTAATTGCAGTCCAGACAAGCTTCTACAGTGTAGAAAAAATAAAGGTAAATACTATAATTATGGCTGAACATTTTAAAGCTGCACAGTCAAACAAAGTACAGCACTGAACTTTTCCTGATTCAAAGACTGGCTAACTTGTTATCCACTGGATTAATCTGTATCCAGTGGTGAGTTAGGTTAACATTCCACTTTTTGAATTTGGTTAATTTCAAATTCTTTTAATTATGGTATTAGTTTTTCATACAAATGTACAGGTACACAATTACGAGTGCCACACTGTGCATAGTGATGTGGTTGTATGAGTAATATATACATGTATACACACTCGTTTTCAAAAACATTGCTTTTGATTTATATATATATATACCTTTTGTTCTCCATTGTTTTAGCTGTCAAATTTGATAAGAATACAAAAGGTATATATATATTTGCAGTGAAATGTTTTTGAAAACGGGTATATATATATGCAAGCCTATGAGCGGAGCTCCCAATCAAATACGAAGAGATGCATATGTAATGGCATTAATTACCATAAACACCGGCAGATAAGCCACACCTTTTTAACCAAAATCTTCGTTGCAAATAGGGGGTGCAGCTTATCTGCGTGAACATCGAGAAAAGGTTCAATATATTTCCATAAATTAACATAAAAAAAGAAACAAAGTCAGACTGTTTAAAACTACAAGAAACAAATTGAAAGGAAGCACTGATCATCACTTTTGCAAGCTTGGTGGCCCCTAAAAGAGCTGTTTGTTTCTTGTTTGTTATTAGTTCTGGACCCTTGTTCCATTAAATCTTCTTCGTTAAATATATTTTAAGCAGTTAATAGTCGCTTTTCTCAAACAACTAATTGACACCAGACACAGAATTTCCATTCCACCGCAAAGCTTTTTGCAGTGTCGCCGTTTCCCAGTAACTTCAACAGTTATAGTTCCTCTGCGACCCAGAAAATACCTCGCTATTCTGGAGACTTGCGCTGTAAATGACCAACTGTTTTTCCACTGTTTAGTACTTTAACAGCAAATTTGACAAATTGATTTTCCATCTCTCTATGAGCAATCAGTTTCTCCCTGGTAGATGACTAAAATCACTCCTTGTAGATGTGATATAAACCACATACGGAAGATAAAATGGCAAACTTCTCACTGCACTCCATGTTGTTGTACACACATGGCAGCATTCTAGTGTCCAGTTTTCTCTCTTCCAATAAAATGCCTGGTTACTAAGCTTTGACGAACGAGAGCGTGAGCATGTTTTTGTTGATGTGAACTACATTCAGCTAACAATCGACCTTGGACGAAAAAGTACTGTCAAGCAAATGCTATGGAAAGTTCTATTATATATGGGCCGCATCAGGCAAAAAGGGCCCGGACGACATTCAAGTTAAATAATTCTTACAACGGTGTTCCTAATAACAGGTTGAAGATTGTATTGTATTCTTGACAAGAAGCGTTACATTTCATTCCTAACAATAAATGTCAATTTCAAGAAATCGACAACAAAAATCAGGGGTGAAATTTACCTGATTTTGATGCAAGGGCCCGATTACAAATATGACCACAAAAATTAGGAATCCTGTCAGAGGGGATGATTTTGATGTATGACATTCATTTATACCTGCTCGCATTAAAGAGTTAAAAAATTAATATGATGAACAAGATGATCACTTTTTGGCCAAAAAACTTCTTTTCTGCAGTCATTCTACGCCCCGTAGCTCATAATATGATTTTAGCAATATTACAAGTTACACCTTGAAACAATCATATGATGATAAGGAATCATTTGCGCCTGCTAAAATTGTGATCACACCCTTGTATAAAAATATCGTAAATTTCGTCTTCGATTTCACTGGTCAATTTCATGAAATCAACACTACTTGTTAGTAGCACAATGTGGCGCTCGCGAAGCATATTGTAATCGCACCACAAGTATATAAAATATGGTACAATTTCAAAATACATTTACATATTATGTCGTCCGGGCCCTTTTTGCCTGACGCAGCCCATATGTGTAAGTAATTAGACACTTTCAGATCTAAAATTATGGGTAAAACTACAGAGTTTATTATAATTATCATTGTAAGTTCAACAAGGCAAGGAAGGTGATGCAGCTTTCTAATCTTGATTTTCCTTTCAATTTTTTCTCCAAAATTTAAGCTTCTAAACTCTGGGTGCGGCTTATCTGCGAGTGCAGCATATCTGCCGGTGTTTACGGTAACCAAAAATAAATAGTACACATGCAGTTGAGTTGCACATGCATGCTGCCATATGTAATAGAAAATGCAATATGTGCATGCAGATCGATGTACATGTAATATTATTATGAAAATAGATACTGCAAGCGCAGATGAGTTGCACATGCATTCGTAATGGTAAAGGTGATGGCATATGACAGAAAGAACATGACGCATATGCGTGCACATGGAGATGTACCAGAATTTAAAGTTGGAAATTGAATATTTTATGCATTAGGGTAAAAATTTAGACAGGTCATTGAGATAATTTAGAAATTAAATCACAAATTCCCATAAATGGAGGATTGAGAATGTATTAAGGACAGGTTGGCATTAAATAGCCAAACAAAATCAAGTACCTGATTCAGGACTCGAAAACCTCATGTGTTCTGCATGCTGGTGCACCAGGCGGGTGGGCAGGCAAGAAGATCCAGAAACATTTTACTCTCATACTATACTTACATGTGTGTATGGTGCTCTGCTTGCTTTTTGGCCTGCATGGGAGCTCCGCTATAATAATTATCATTTAGAAAACAAGGGTTGAAAGGTATAATATTGAAATATCATTTTGATACATACAACTGTACATGTAAGTAAAATAAAAAATACAACGATAGCTAATACAATACATTTTTGTTTTCTTTTGCATGGTAGGATAAAGTTTCTTGGGTGCCAAACAATCATTATTCAGGTGTGTTTGGCCTCATGAAACTTGTACTTACAGAGACGCTGCCAGATGCTTTGGACAAGGTTAGTGTCAACCGAGATAAAGTGATTAAACCAGTGAAATAGATACAAGAGACAGTGTAGGGACCACAGAAAGTGTCTATATTAATGGGGTGTCCGTATTCACATGAATAACATCACTCTATCATATGGGATTCACCTGCACAGCTCCACATGCTTTCCTTTAAAAACCATTAACAAACATCACATGATGGGTCCTAATATAATGTGTTTGATGTAAGCCATCTGGGTGATCCAGCCCTGCTCATTTTTTTGTTTGTTGTTTTGGCATTTGAAAGTGGACATGTGATAAAAATGTATTGACTGAGTTAGTTTGGGCCGAACAGGAAAATATTTGGCTCTCAGTCGTTTTGTATGTACCTCGCTGTGCTTGGCCCATAATTATGTCATGACCTCAAGCCAAATATTTTCCAATCCAGCCCTCCCACTCATGTCAATAAGTACATAATATTCATTTTATTGGTAAAAAGGACAACAAAACAACAATAAATATACTGAACTTCTTCAACCTCTACTTGGAAAGCTCCTTGATATTCTACCCAATCCTGCAATACATACAGTTGATAATACAAGTTTGATTCAGAGAAAAATGTGACAACAACAATAACTATTCAAAAATAAAGATCTGATATGTAATTGACTAAACAGTGTTTGCATTAATGAGGTTAACTTTGTGTAAAATGCATCAGGTGGGACAGAAAAATGATAGTTTGCATGCAGGGGTGGGGGGTGGGGGGTGGGGGGTGGGGGCACTCCACCACTCATCATCAAATCCTCCCCTCACATAGAGAACATACATGTACATCTCAGTTTTAGTCACCAACCTTTTCCGGTAAGACTGTCGCATTGTTCACTGACTCCCGGTAAATCACTTAGCTTATTAGGTGCGTTACTGTGATGCTACTTTTCAGTTGCGTTTTTTTTAATGAAAAGGGTGGGAGCCTGGCCTCCCCTCTGGCTATGCCCCTGACTTTACTTTACTTTTATTTTACCATCAGCATGTGGAAGAATAGTGAGTAAAATTGGGAACCCTGTGAACCTGTACACATTCCATACACAGGACTGGATAGGTTGTCATGGTGTTGTTGATCAGTTGTTTATTGATGTTGTAGGTTATAGTATTAGACACTGATGTAATATTTGCTGCTGATGTGGCTGAACTATGGATGCTGATAGACAAATTAAGGGACAAGAAGGTAAGGCATTATTTAACTGTGAGCCCCGTTAGGGGTTATTGGGATACAGGATATTGGAGGAAAAAGTTATATGGATAGTATCAGCAGGATACTGGAAGAAAAAAAGGCATAATTTATGTGATATTCAAAGAAGAGGTAATTATTGGGATATTTAACATCAAGTTTCTTCCAAATATGTCTTCGATTTTCCATTTTTCAATAATATAAATGATTAAAATTGAAACAAAAAGTGTGAATTTCAATTATGTGAACCTTTTATTAATGGCATTGATGCTCCCCCTTCCATTTGGGGTATAATGTCAACCCATGCTTTCTCATCATAATTGAGCATTATGGGATACAAGACTACACAATTAAAGGGATATGGGATATTAAATGGATATGGGATATGCAGACCCCCCTACATGTAAATGCAATTGAGGGCCTCGTAAATGGCAGATTTGGATGTGTCTGTAATGTGTCAATGGCAGTGGTAATCATTATTATTGTATATTTTATAGAATATTGCACCAGTTTTATTTTTGTGATACTTTCCAAAAAGGTCTACACTATGTTGTTGTTGTTAATATTAGCCTACAGAAGCACTGACAATGTGGCATTTCCTATACATTGTACATTAGGCCATTGGACTAGTAGAAAACCAAAGTGATTGGTATCTTGGTAAACTATGGAAGAACCACAAGCCTTGGCCTGCTCTTGTGAGTATATAATTATTAGGAGTAACATATGGCTGGGATTTTCCTGAAAAGCTCTCATTTCAGAGCAGTACAGAAACAATTAGATGGCATGCACAGCTTGAAATGTATTTCTTTATTGGTTGAAAACGAAACTTTTCACAGAAATAAATTACTTACATGTATGCTCATGACAAGAATAATAGAAGATACATTGTAACATGCCATTGTTGTAGCAGAGGATTCATTTTGTATTCGTCTGTAAAAGTATACAGAATAATACTACAGTTTATACATATAATTATTTTACTGGAGAGGGATTTGAAAAATCAATTATGATGATCAATAATGCATGTTTAAGTCATGTCTTAATTATTAAAACTGTACCCTATGTACTTGTAGGGTCGTGGATTCAACACTGGAGTCATCCTGTTGGATTTGTACAAACTACGGCAAATGAACTGGAAAGATGTCTGGAGGTTGACAGCAGAAAAAGAACTCATGAACATGCTGACAACTGCATTGGCAGATCAGGTACTGTACATGTTACATGTAGGTGACAAAGTAGGTTCTCTAGCACTGCATGATAACCATTGAGTAGTTTACCAATACCTTTTTACCATTTTACAAAATATATGAAAGTGGCTGTTAGACCAAGGCGAGCAGTCAATAGATTCAAGCCATGATATAAAAAAAATATGGTTTGGTAAAAAAAGTATACCCAAATCTCTCGGTATCGCACATATTTTACCTCACATTTGAAAGAGTGGGGAAAGTACAGTAAGCAAACAAATCCAACAGTAATTGTGTGGATTTCCAAACTGGTTGGAAGGAATGAATGGGAACTAACTACAGTAACTAATGAAGGTTCCATTTTGAAGTATTGAGAACAATCATGTAGTTATGGTATCGTTGTATATATGTAGACACTCAAAAGTATTCCTGCTGTCTGTTTTGCCTTTAGGATATTTTCAATGCTGTTATAAAAAGCAAGCCTCATCTAGTACATACATTACCATGTACGTGGAATGTCCAGTTAGGAGACAACACAAGAAGTGAGGTGAGACACTTTGGACAATTATCCATTCTTCGTTTCTTGCAGAGTGTGAATGTGTAGATTATCTTTAAGTTTCCTGCTGTTGGTGCTGGGTTGGCACAAACAAAGTCATTGGCTTGCAATCCATGTGTTAAAGAAGCTGCCTATAATTGCTTAGTCAGACTGACCTATTTTAGAATATGCTATCCCTGTATGGGACCCACATACAATGTATGAGAAGCTGATTGTTGAACTAGACAAGATACAGCAGCATGCAGCCAGATTCGTAATGTCTGACTATAGTGATTATGACCCTGGTAGTATTACTAATATCTTAAAGAAGTTAGGATGGGAATCTCTTAGGTCCTGCAGAGTGGTATCTAGAATTGCACTTTTCAATAAAGGTCTAAACAACAGGCTGCATTGCCACTAGGAGATATTGAACAGCCCTCTAGAATAATCAGGAATATGCATTCTGCTTATGCTACACTAGCTAGTAGTATCATGTAAGTTTATATACTATTGTTTTGGTTGAGTCGATTTGGCTCCAGCGGAGTTACAGTGTATCTCATAGCAGATCTGGTGTGGAGTGGCTCCGTGGGGTTGAACCAGCTCCCTGATATAGCAGGGCTGAGTAGCTTAGCCAATCAGACTGCAGGATTCGTGATTATATATAATTATTTACTACATTACTTATTTCAACTAATTGTAACATATTTATATTATTTACAAAACAGTACTAGTTAAGTTTGCGCTGTGCATGTATATTGATTACCGAGCTTGCAAATTATATTAAAGTGAAGCTTAGCCAATCAGACTGCAGGATTCGTGATTATATATAATTTATTTACTACATTACTTACAATGTATTTCAACTAATTGTAACATATTTATATTATTTACAAAACAGTACTAGTTAAGTTTGCGCTGTGCATGTATATTGATTACCGAGCTTGCAAATTATATTAAAGTGAAGCGAAGAAAGAAAAAAATTGCTGTGCCTTCTTAATAGGTGTGTACATGTAGTTTAAAACAACAAATCAACGTCCACATGTGATAAATAGTGATGACAATACCATTGGTACAAAATTTATCTATTTATCTCAATTTGTAGACTGTTTTAAATGACCTTTCAATTTGACTTTCGTTCCCTGTGTGTTTGGCTTGGTTTAAAAATGTAGAATGTTGGATGGCATTACATAACTGGTTGAAGATAAGAAAGTGAGAATGAATTAGAGCAGATTTCGTATGAGAGGGACAACAATACGGCATGACCCTAACCATTCCGTAACCGTACTGTAACTTACTGTACCGTAACTCTGTAATTTCATTGGATCAGAAATACAATAAAACAATGGGAAACCATTTGAATGTCATGGCATGTCGTAAAGTAACCGTGCCTTAAGTCATTGCCGTAACTTGATCACTCATGTTCTCCACGTGCCTTATCCTAATGTTATCTTCAAGTGATATTTTAATGTTAGTAATAACAGACATTGATTGTATTTGATCTCCAGCATTGCTACAAAGAAGTTAACGAATTAAAGGTGAGAAAAACTGATATGACGAGGTTTTGATATCAAAATGATTGATAAAGATATACATGCATGCCGTCCAATCCAGAAAGTTTAATAAAATCTCTTTTTTCTTTGTGCTGCCAGGTTATCCACTGGAATTCCCCCAAGAAACTCCTAGTGAAGAACAAACATGGGGATTTTTTTAGGAATCTTTACTTGACTTTCCTGGAGTATGATGGAAATTTACTGAGGTAGAAGTGATTTACCATTTCTTGTTCATGTGAGACGTACATGTAAAATTATATACAATGTATAACCACCCTCTTGACTCTATTATGACAACTTTATAATATAGCCACGATATAATACGTGCTCTGATTGGCTAAAAAAGCGTGTTACATCAGAGGATATAACATGCACTAGCGTGTTTTTGAATTGTTTGCTTTCCTCATGGGCAAATCTATATACATGTATGCCATAAAGCAAGTAAAGAAAGAAGCCTTATAGCCAAGTATTATTGAAAGTTATATAGAGACTACATGGCTGATGCTTCCTTATTTGGCGAATAAACGTCAAGCACCCTGTATGCGTATGCATTAGATTCCATGCAGCGGTAAAACGTTAGGCGCATGCGCATTTGATGAGCCCAGCACGCGCGCGTCCCTTCAGTTTCCCGCGCAAACTGAAATAAAACAAAGGCAATCACCTCTGCTTTGAAGTCTGTGAAATATTTCGTTGTGGCCTAAAAGTTTAACAGGTTTACATTTTCTTAATTTGTAATTCACTCTGACTTTACTAAAACAAAAATTTAAGCCCTCTGAAAATTTACGAAATCTCTATTTGAACCATCTCCTCCCCAGAGCCTCTGTTGTTATCGGCCAGCGGAGTATAACATTTAACCGCGGTGCCGCGGTGTTGTTAGAGTGTGGGTTACTACTGCTTGGTTATTCATTGGTGGTATCAGGTTTCTAATAGTTAGTGCATTTTCTTTCCAGACGTTGGTTGTTCCATTGTGACAAGGAAGAAGAAGAGGAATTAGTGTCAAATACAACTCTCTCCTCTAGTGAACAAGGAATAATTACCAGGGTAACCCGTGAATCTTTATAAAGACCCTCACTTATACAGTGGAAATCCTTAAAAAGACACTTACGGGAAATCTCAGTTCATAAGATGAGACTCAGGGTTGCTGAACCAACGGTCTAAGTGCAATGACTCGAGGAGCTCGAAGACAAGGGCCCCTTGGTTCACAGTTATTCATATGCAACCGGCCTAACATTTAATTATGAGACCCAAATTTTCGCTCCGTATTCCAACTGCGCATGTCAGTAACGCACAACGTAGCTATAAACAAATAATTATTCGCTTTTCATCTAAATTTCTGAAAATTATCATCTTTTAGAAGCAATGTTTTTTCAATAAACTTTAAACCTGATAAAACACTGCTGCTCGTTTATTAAACAGTACAACGTGTTCCTTAATACGAGTCAAAGTATTGGTGAAGAACGTCTTTGTTTTCTCATTATTCTGGGTCCGGTTGTTCAAAGTGTGGATAGTGCTATCCACTGGGTACATCCCTATCCACTGCATGGTACATCCCTATCCACTGGGTACATCCCTATCCACTGGGTACATCCCTATCCACTGGGTACATCCCTATCCACTGGGTACATCCCTATCCACTGGGTACATCCCTATCCACTGGGTACATCCCTATCCACTGGGTACATCCCTATCCACTGGGTACATCCCTATCCACTGCATGGTACATCCCTATCCACTGCATGGTACATCCCTATCCACTGGGTACATCCCTATCCACTGGGTACATCCCTATCCACTGGGTACATCCCTATCCACTGGGTACATCCCTATCCACTGGGTACATCCCTATCCACTGGGTACATCCCTATCCACTGGGTACATCCCTATCCACTGCATGGTACATCCCTATCCACTGCATGGTACATCCCTATCCACTGCATGGTACATCCCTATCCACTGGGTACATCCCTATCCACTGGGTACATCCCTATCCACTGGGTACATCCCTATCCACTGGGTACATCCCTATCCACTGCATGGTACATCCCTATCCACTGGGTACATCCCTATCCACTGGGTACATCCCTATCCACTGGGTACATCCCTATCCACTGCATGGTACATCCCTATCCACTGGGTACATCCCTATCCACTGGGTACATCCCTATCCACTGGGTACATCCCTATCCACTGGGTACATCCCTATCCACTGGGTACATCCCTATCCACTGGGTACATCCCTATCCAGGGGAGTAAGAGTGACAGCAGTGTATGCAAAAATGGCGGAAATTGTAACATTTTACGAGTACCTTCATGTTTTCTGCGAATAATGAGAGCTTTATGGCAATGATAAGCTTCAAATACTCAGATGATTTCCTCAGAAGCTAAGAACAAACATATTTTGAAAAGTGTAGTTTAAGTTTTGAACAATGAGAAAAATTACCAACACGAGCGATTGACTGCCACAAGATAGTGTTTACAGCAAAATTTCTGCCAGTTACGCGCCCTAATTATTCAGCACTGTCTATCCAGTGGATAAAATAAGCTAGTTGGACTAATACTTATGCACTGGATAGGGATTTATCTGGTGGGTAGTGCTATATATATAGTGTTAACCACCCTTTGAACAACCGAAGCCTGTTCATTCCTCTAGACTACAGTGATGAGAAACCGCAATGTTCGAACATTAAGTCATCATGACGTCATGATAAGGCATTTTGGCTCATAGTTTGTTTGCTGTCTTTTTGACTAACCGTTTTAAAAATAAGGGTGTTGGATATTGTGCCTGATTTGTCAGATAGTTCCTACTATCCACACTAATTTTATCCTTTAAGTCCCACATAACATGCCTCAGGCTTGTCTTCTAACACTTTTAATTGTTTTCTTTTTTTCCAGTTACCTGGTGTCGATAGTGAAGATCCATGTTACGAATTCAAACAAGAACAACACCTCACACACAGAACACATCTCTACTACTTGGACTACGATTTCAATGCAGTAAGTATTTTCAATAGTACCTTTGTTAACAAGTATTGCATTTCACTTCCTCTATATAGAGGGGCGGCATAGCTAGGGGTGGTCCTCGGCCTGTGACCCACCTTGGGTTTGACAGAAAATGTGTACAGATTGAATAGGTATCAACCTGTTGTTATCCTATGCCAAGATTGGATCTTGAAATCTTTTACTTGTGTATTTGGTATTGTATACAGTTGTACATGTAAGTACTAGCAAATAGTATCCCAATTACAACCAGTGCATTCATTTCTTTACATCAACAGCCATCAGGTGAATATGATGTCACATTAGTTGCACAGCTGTCAATGGACAGGCTTCAGATGGTGGAGGCATTATGTCAGAACTGGGAAGGTAATTTAAAAAAAGAAACAGAATAAAGAAAAGATAACCATGCAAGTAAAAAAATCACACCATGTGTGTGCGAGAGCCCGTTCGCTGCCCGTACCTGCTCGCTGTCTGTACCTCATCCCCTCGCTATCCGTACCTCACCCACTCGCTGCCCGTACCTCATCCGCTCGCAGCCCGTACCTCATCCACTCTCTGCCCGTACCTCACCCACTCGCTGTCCGTACCTCACCCGCTCGCCTTCCGTACCTCATCCACTCTCTGCCCGTACATCACCCGCTAACTGTCCGTACCTCACCCGCTCGCTGTCCGTACCTCACCTGCTCGCTGCCCGTACCTCATCCACTCGCTGCTCGTACCTCACCCGATCGCTTCCCGTACCTCACCCGCTTGCTGCTCCTATCTCACTTGCTCGCTGCCCGTACCTCACCTGCTCGCTGCCCGTAACTCACTCAATCCGCGTTTCAACATAAGATAGAGGAGTATATCGAAGGTCGTGCAAACTAAAATATCTGATAACTTTCACGTCGAGTTTTCTTTTTGACAGCTTTCTGAATTTGAAATTGTACCTTGGAGTTGAACTTTGGAATGTGGTAGTACACTTTAGAGAAATATAGAAGTTTCAGTTTTGTAACTATCAGTGGCTCTTAACTCCACTGTGCTAATATCACGTCGCGAATTTCCCCGCGCAAAATTTACCTTAAAACATATTACAGTGAACTTCTACCCCAAAAAGTTAAGAAAAATACGTGAAAGTTAAGCTTTTTATTTTCACAGTCGACGGGAAATTGAACAAACTTCAAACTGTGAGTTTACCAAATGTTTTCGTAATTTACCCAAAAAATCTCAAGGTTTGAAAACGGGTGTGTGAACAGTGACGGCCGCCGGCTCGCTTTGAATTTGTTTTGTTGTTGCAAGACTTTTGACGCATGCGCAGACGTTTGACCGCTGTGTGACATGTAGCTGAAAGAAAGGCTGACGCAAGTGGTAAGCGCCTCTCTGACTCGGGCTCGATTCCCGATCATGGCGCCACATGTGAGTTGGGTTTGTTGGTATCTCGCCCTTGCTCCGATGGTTTTTCTCCGGATTCTTCGGTTTTTCTCCCTCCGCAAAAAAAACAAAATTCTAATTCGATCTGTGGATTAGCCGGGTCCTGACGTTGATCAACCTACATGTATGTGGTGGTTTCAGGTCCCGTTAGAAATTCAGTGTTTTTTTAATGAGCGTTATTACGCAGGTGTATTTGGTGTAGCTTGTAGAACTCATCCGCTGTTCTTTCCTAACAGGCGCAATTAGTATATCACTGTACATGTCAGACAGCGAGGCTCAACAGTTCCTGAGATACGCCTTGGGGTCTCACGTACTTAATTCTAGGAAAAATGTAGGATATCACATTGTATTCAAAGAAGGGGTGAGTACGGTAGTATGTGTGCGGTGCTTCAGTAACTCCTAGTGACAAGTTATATAAATTATAGTGATTATTTTTCTCAAATTTAAACGACTACCTACTTGTTTTGATACCGATTGTTGTTCTGCTACCTATAACTTTATTTGTATGTTTTTTCTAAGCAGTAATCAGGCTCGAAACTCGCAAAATACTACACATGTAGCATATTTATTTATTTGAGAACAAAATATATTAGCAAATGTCTCATTTTGCGCGGGAAACTGGCGGGACGCGCGCGTGCTGGGCTCATCAAATGCGCATGCGCCTAACGTTTTACCGCTGCATGCAATCTAATGCATACGCATACAGTGTGCAATTTTGATCTTCCCATTAGGTACAACTTAAAGTCTAAAAACCTCAAACAAACGTGGCATATTTACTAGAGTTTGTTAACCTAATTCTTACCCGAAGTTAAGTTAAATTAAGTTCGAGCTCTAGCTGTCAATCATTTTAATCTTAGAATGTAGACATTCTTTGTTTAATTATAGCAATTCTACCCAGTGAACTATCTGCGGAACATCGCCCTAGATCACGCCAGAACGCCATATGTATTCCTCACAGACATAGACTTTTTACCAATGCCGTCATTAGATGTTTATATTAAGTGAGTATCCCAACCTTCACGCTGATCTGAAAATCTGTTTATTCTGTTAGCTTGGTGTTAAATTGAAACCTTTAATATATAATTATCGATGAAATAGCAGTGTTTCTCTCTTTATAAAAAGTGATAGTTTCACACGTGAAGATATCACTGTTGAAAGTATGACTGTTACGAGTGATGGAAACTGGTATTTCATCGAAAACTATATATTAAACAGAATATTACATGGCCGAGTGGAGATACGAATTTTACCGCGGCCATGCATGTATAATATACTCTATTTACTGACAGAGAATGATATACATGATTATATGTGGATATGCACAGAACGCTAGAAGTTTGAACAATTTACCAATGTTACGGATCAGGTTTTATCTTACTGTTATCTTACTGTTATCTTTCTGTTTCTAGACAAATGTTGAAAGGTTCCTCAAACGGAAAGAAGGTGAGAGACGAAGTTTCCATACTTTATATCTCACACAATTTTTTTTCTTGTAATAATAAGGGAAATGGCATATAAGCATCTGTGAATAGTTAGTTGTGATAGCTTCCACCCATTGTCCGCAGAGTTCAACATTCAGTTACTTGCAAGAGGTTTGTCAAAAAATGATATAGTAAACAGGGTTGTCGCTAGGATTTCGGGGTAAGGTCAGACAAAGTCGGAACAAATGGGGGCAGACTTCACCGTTTGCAACCTGAAATGTTATTGGTTACCCAAACAATAGCCTACCCCTAAAACAATACAAACCCTAACCCTAAAACAATGGGATTCTTTATCAGTGAAGTCCAATAGGATACGACCTACAGAACAGTGAATTAGTCTAACCGAACAAATGGGGGGAAATGTTCGAGACTCCGGGAGTGAGCATGTTTATATTATAACCCAGTGAGTGACATTTAATCGAGGCTTGATACGAGACAAGGGAGTGAAGGCAGTTTGATGGAGGGAGGGGGGCAGTCTGACGGAGGCAGCTGCTTGGGGAATAGAAAGGGGAGCCGGCCTGCCTTCCCCTGTTTGTACCTTTGGCAGCAGCCCTGGTAAATAATGTGAAAGGGCTCCATCTTTGATATTTCAAGCGTGTAGATTACTCTTAGAAGAGAACTGAATACGTACAAATCACAGGCGATTTCTGACGTAATTCTCTTTGTCCCTATTATTTGATAACTGGGATGGCTATTCTTTTCTAGTTAACTCCTATCCTAATGGGATCTGTTGTGTTCTCTCTTCATGATTTCTAGGCGTACGTTGTTTCCGCGTTCGAGACTCTTCACTACAAGTTAACCTTCCCAAGAACCAAGTCACAGCTACTTTCCGAGTGGGATCTGGGAACCGTTTTCATATTTAGGTTGGTTTATTTGTCAGTTTTGTACCATATGTGTATTGTGGGTGTATAGTGCCTTGGGTTCGACACACATCTTGTCGTGCAGAACTAACCAAGTTTGATTCCTTGGAACTATACACCTGTGTTGACTCGTCTTCTCTGTCACTACTGTAGATAGCAATGTCGTTAAGAGTCGTAACCCGTTACACCTGTCACGCATGTCTTAGCTTGACGACATGGGCGAGGAACAGAAACACAAGAAAAACGTTTTTATAATCATCAATATATAAACAATAACCTATTGTGGCCTCGAAATATGCCATGATATTTCCTCCGCGGATATTATCTGATCCGAGAAGAGAACAGTGTGAGCTTCAGATAATGTATCACAATGTAGGTTATTGTTGTTATAATCTTTCAAATATTATAATTATTATCTGACCCGAGAAGAGAACAGTGTGCGCTTCAGATAATGTCTCACAATGTAGGTTATTGTTGTTATAATCCTTCAAATATTATATTATCTGATCCGAGAAGAGAACAGTTTGAGCTTCAGATAATGTCTCACAATGTAGGTTATTGTTGTTATAATCCTTCAAATATTATATTATCTGATCCGAGAAGAGAACAGTGTGAGCTTCAGATAATGTATCACAATGTAGGTTATTGTTGTTATAATCCTTCAAATATTATAATTATTATCTGACCCGAGAAGAGAACAGTGTGCGCTTCAGATAATGTCTCACAATGTAGGTTATTGTTGTTATAATCCTTCAAATATTATATTATCTGATCCGAGAAGAGAACAGTGTGAGCTTCAGATAATGTATCACAATGTAGGTTATTGTTGTTATAATCCTTCAAATATTATAATTATTATCTGACCCGAGAAGAGAACAGTGTGAGCTTCAGATAATGTCTCACAATGTAGGTTATTGTTGTTATCATCCTTCAAATATTATATTATCTGATCCGAGAAGAGAACAGTGTGAGCTTCAGATAATGTCTCACAATGTAGGTTATTGTTGTTATCATCCTTCAAATATTATATTATCTGATCCGAGAAGAGAACAGTGTGAGCTTCAGATAATGTCTCACAGTGTAGGTTATTGTTGTTATCATCCTTCAAATATTATATTATCTGATCCGAGAAGAGAACAGTGTGAGCTTCAGATAATGTCTCACAATGTAGGTTATTGTTGTTATAATCTTTCAAATATTATAATTATTATCTGACCCGAGAAGAGAACAGTGTGCGCTTCAGATAATGTCTCACAATGTAGGTTATTGTTGTTATAATCCTTCAAATATTATATTATCTGATCCGAGAAGAGAACAGTGTGAGCTTCAGATAATGTCTCACAATGTAGGTTATTGTTGTTATCATCCTTCAAATATTATAATTATTATCTGACCCGAGAAGAGAACAGTGTGAGCTTCAGATAATGTCTCACAATGTAGGTTATTGTTGTTATAATCCTTCAAATATTATATTATCTGATCCGAGAAGAGAACAGTGTGAGCTTCAGATAATGTCTCACAGTGTAGGTTATTGTTGTTATAATCCTTCAAATATTATATTATCTGATCCGAGAAGAGAACATTGTGAGCTTCAGATAATGTCTCACAATGTAGGTTATTGTTGTTATAATCCTTCAAATATTATATTATCTGATCCGAGAAGAGAACAGTGTGAGCTTCAGATAATGTCTCACAATGTAGGTTATTGTTGTTATAATCCTTCAAATATTATATTATCTGATCCGAGAAGAGAACAGTGTGAGCTTCAGATAATGTCTCACAATGTAGGTTATTGTTGTTATAATCCTTCAAATATTATATTATCTGATCCGAGAAGAGAACAGTGTGAGCTTCAGATAATGTCTCACAATGTAGGTTATTGTTGTTATCATCCTTCAAATATTATATTATCTGATCCGAGAAGAGAACAGTGTGAGCTTCAGATAATGTCTCACAGTGTAGGTTATTGTTGTTATAATCCTTCAAATATTATATTATCTGATCCGAGAAGAGAACATTGTGAGCTTCAGATAATGTCTCACAATGTAGGTTATTGTTGTTATAATCCTTCAAATATTATATTATCTGATCCGAGAAGAGAACAGTGTGAGCTTCAGATAATGTCTCACAATGTAGGTTATTGTTGTTATAATCCTTCAAATATTATATTATCTGATCCCAGAAGAGAACAGTGTGAGCTTCAGATAATGTCTCACAATGTAGGTTATTGTTGTTATAATCCTTCAAATATTATATTATCTGATCCGAGAAGAGAACAGTGTGAGCTTCAGATAATGTCTCACAATGTAGGTTATTGTTGTTATAATCCTTCAAATATTATATTATCTGATCCGAGAAGAGAACAGTGTGAGCTTCAGATAATGTCTCACAATGTAGGTTATTGTTGTTATAATCCTTCAAATATTATATTATCTGATCCGAGAAGAGAACAGTGTGAGCTTAAGATAATGTCTCACAATGTAGGTTATTGTTGTTATAATCCTTCAAATATTATATTATCTGATCCGAGAAGAGAACAGTGTGAGCTTCAGATAATGTCTCACAATGTAGGTTATTGTTGTTATAATCCTTCAAATATTATATTATCTGATCCGAGAAGAGAACAGTGTGAGCTTCAGATAATGTCTCACAGTGTAGGTTATTGTTGTTATAATCCTTCAAATATTATATTATCTGATCCGAGAAGAGAACAGTGTGAGCTTCAGATAATGTCTCACAATGTAGGTTATTGTTGTTATCATCCTTCAAATATTATATTATCTGATCCGAGAAGAGAACAGTGTGAGCTTCAGATAATGTCTCACAGTGTAGGTTATTGTTGTTATAATCCTTCAAATATTATATTATCTGATCCGAGAAGAGAACAGTGTGAGCTTCAGATAATGTCTCACAGTGTAGGTTATTGTTGTTATAATCCTTCAAATATTATATTATCTGATCCGAGAAGAGGACAGTGTGAGCTTCAGATAATGTCTCACAATGTACGTTATTGTTGTTATAATCCTTCAAATATTATATTATCTGATCCGAGAAGAGAACAGTGTGAGCTTCAGATAATGTCTCACAATGTAGGTTATTGTTGTTATAATCCTTCAAATATTATATTATCTGATCCGAGAAGAGAACAGTGTGAGCTTCAGATAATGTCTCACAGTGTAGGTTATTGTTGTTATAATCCTTCAAATATTATATTATCTGATCCGAGAAGAGAACAGTGTGAGCTTCAGATAATGTCTCACAATGTAGGTTATTGTTGTTATCATCCTTCAAATATTATATTATCTGATCCGAGAAGAGAACAGTGTGAGCTTCAGATAATGTCTCACAGTGTAGGTTATTGTTGTTATAATCCTTCAAATATTATATTATCTGATCCGAGAAGAGAACAGTGTGAGCTTCAGATAATGTCTCACAGTGTAGGTTATTGTTGTTATAATCCTTCAAATATTATATTATCTGATCCGAGAAGAGAACAGTGTGAGCTTCAGATAATGTCTCACAATGTACGTTATTGTTGTTATAATCCTTCAAATATTATATTATCTGATCCGAGAAGAGAACAGTGTGAGCTTCAGATAATGTCTCACAATGTAGGTTGGCCATGTAGGTTATTGTTGTTATAATCCTTCAAATATTATATTATCTGATCCGAGAAGAGAACAGGGTGAGCTTCAGATAATGTCTCACAATGTAGGTTATTGTTGTTATAATCCTTCAAATATTATATTATCTGATCCGAGAAGAGAACAGTGTGAGCTTCAGATAATGTCTCACAATGTAGGTTATTGTTGTTATAATCCTTCAAATATTATATTATCTGATCCGAGAAGAGAACAGTGTGAGCTTCAGATAATGTCTCACAATGTAGGTTATTGTTGTTATAATCCTTCAAATATTATATTATCTGATCCGAGAAGAGAACAGTGTGAGCTTCAGATAATGTCTCACAATGTAGGTTATTGTTGTTATAATCCTTCAAATATTATATTATCTGATCCGAGAAGAGAACAGTGTGAGCTTCAGATAATGTCTCACAATGTAGGTTATTGTTGTTATAATCCTTCAAATATTATATTATCTGATCCGAGAAGAGAACAGTGTGAGCTTCAGATAATGTCTCACAATGTAGGTTATTGTTGTTATAATCCTTCAAATATTATATTATCTGATCCGAGAAGAGAACAGTGTGAGCTTCAGATAATGTCTCACAGTGTAGGTTATTGTTGTTATAATCCTTCAAATATTATATTATCTGATCCGAGAAGAGAACAGTGTGAGCTTCAGATAATGTCTCACAATGTAGGTTATTGTTGTTATAATCCTTCAAATATTATATTATCTGATCCGAGAAGAGAACAGTGTGAGCTTCAGATAATGTCTCACAATGTAGGTTATTGTTGTTATAATCCTTCAAATATTATATTATCTGATCCGAGAAGAGAACAGTGTGAGCTTCAGATAATGTCTCACAATGTAGGTTATTGTTGTTATCATCCTTCAAATATTATATTATCTGATCCGAGAAGAGAACAGTGTGAGCTTCAGATAATGTCTCACAATGTAGGTTATTGTTGTTATAATCCTTCAAATATTATATTATCTGATCCGAGAAGAGAACAGTGTGAGCTTCAGATAATGTCTCACAGTGTAGGTTATTGTTGTTATCATCCTTCAAATATTATATTATCTGATCCGAGAAGAGAACAGTGTGAGCTTCAGATAATGTCTCACAATGTAGGTTATTGTTGTTATCATCCTTCAAATATTATATTATCTGATCCGAGAAGAGAACAGTGTGAGCTTCAGATAATGTCTCACAGTGTAGGTTATTGTTGTTATAATCCTTCAAATATTATATTATCTGATCCGAGAAGAGAACAGTGTGAGCTTCAGATAATGTCTCACAATGTAGGTTATTGTTGTTATAATCCTTCAAATATTATATTATCTGATCCGAGAAGAGAACAGTGTGAGCTTCAGATAATGTCTCACAGTGTAGGTTATTGTTGTTATAATCCTTCAAATATTATATTATCTGATCCGAGAAGAGAACATTGTGAGCTTCAGATAATGTCTCACAATGTAGGTTATTGTTGTTATAATCCTTCAAATATTATATTATCTGATCCGAGAAGAGAACAGTGTGAGCTTCAGATAATGTCTCACAATGTAGGTTATTGTTGTTATAATCCTTCAAATATTATATTATCTGATCCGAGAAGAGAACAGTGTGAGCTTCAGATAATGTCTCACAATGTAGGTTATTGTTGTTATAATCCTTCAAATATTATATTATCTGATCCGAGAAGAGAACAGTGTGAGCTTCAGATAATGTCTCACAATGTAGGTTATTGTTGTTATAATCCTTCAAATATTATATTATCTGATCCGAGAAGAGAACAGTGTGAGCTTCAGATAATGTCTCACAGTGTAGGTTATTGTTGTTATAATCCTTCAAATATTATATTATCTGATCCGAGAAGAGAACATTGTGAGCTTCAGATAATGTCTCACAATGTAGGTTATTGTTGTTATAATCCTTCAAATATTATATTATGTGATCCGAGAAGAGAACAGTGTGAGCTTCAGATAATGTCTCACAATGTAGGTTATTGTTGTTATAATCCTTCAAATATTATATTATCTGATCCGAGAAGAGAACAGTGTGAGCTTCAGATAATGTCTCACAATGTAGGTTATTGTTGTTATAATCCTTCAAATATTATATTATCTGATCCGAGAAGAGAACAGTGTGAGCTTCAGATAATGTCTCACAATGTAGGTTATTGTTGTTATAATCCTTCAAATATTATATTATCTGATCCGAGAAGAGAACAGGGTGAGCTTCAGATAATGTCTCACAATGTAGGTTATTGTTGTTATAATCCTTCAAATATTATATTATCTGATCCGAGAAGAGAACAGTGTGAGCTTCAGATAATGTCTCACAATGTAGGTTATTGTTGTTATAATCCTTCAAATATTATATTATCTGATCCGAGAAGAGAACAGTGTGAGCTTCAGATAATGTCTCACAATGTAGGTTATTGTTGTTATAATCCTTCAAATATTATATTATCTGATCCGAGAAGAGAACAGTGTGAGCTTCAGATAATGTCTCACAATGTAGGTTATTGTTGTTATAATCCTTCAAATATTATATTATCTGATCCGAGAAGAGAACAGTGTGAGCTTCAGATAATGTCTCACAATGTAGGTTATTGTTGTTATAATCCTTCAAATATTATATTATCTGATCCGAGAAGAGAACAGTGTGAGCTTCAGATAATGTCTCACAATGTAGGTTATTGTTGTTATAATCCTTCAAATATTATATTATCTGATCCGAGAAGAGAACAGTGTGAGCTTCAGATAATGTCTCACAATGTAGGTTATTGTTGTTATCATCCTTCAAATATTATATTATCTGATCCGAGAAGAGAACAGTGTGAGCTTCAGATAATGTCTCACAGTGTAGGTTATTGTTGTTATAATCCTTCAAATATTATATTATCTGATCCGAGAAGAGAACAGTGTGAGCTTCAGATAATGTCTCACAGTGTAGGTTATTGTTGTTATAATCCTTCAAATATTATATTATCTGATCCGAGAAGAGAACAGTGTGAGCTTCAGATAATGTCTCACAGTGTAGGTTATTGTTGTTATAATCCTTCAAATATTATATTATCTGATCCGAGAAGAGAACAGTGTGAGCTTCAGATAATGTCTCACAATGTAGGTTATTGTTGTTATAATCCTTCAAATATTATATTATCTGATCCGAGAAGAGAACAGTGTGAGCTTCAGATAATGTCTCACAATGTAGGTTATTGTTGTTATCATCCTTCAAATATTATATTATGTGATCCGAGAAGAGAACAGTGTGAGCTTCAGATAATGTCTCACAATGTAGGTTATTGTTGTTATCATCCTTCAAATATTATATTATGTGATCCGAGAAGAGAACATTGTGAGCTTCAGATAATGTCTCACAATGTAGGTTATTGTTGTTATCATCCTTCAAATATTATATTATGTGATCCGAGAAGAGAACATTGTGAGCTTCAGATAATGTCTCACAGTGTAGGTTATTGTTGTTATCATCCTTCAAATATTATATTATGTGATCCGAGAAGAGAACATTGTGAGCTTCAGATAATGTCTCACAATGTAGGTTATTGTTGTTATCATCCTTCAAATATTATATTATGTGATCCGAGAAGAGAACATTGTGAGCTTCAGATAATGTCTCACAATGTAGGTTATTGTTGTTATCATCCTTCAAATATTATATTATGTGATCCGAGAAGAGAACATTGTGAGCTTCAGATAATGTCTCACAATGTAGGTTATTGTTGTTATCATCCTTCAAATATTATATTATGTGATCCGAGAAGAGAACATTGTGAGCTTCAGATAATGTCTCACAGTGTAGGTTATTGTTGTTATCATCCTTCAAATATTTTCTTTGATGCATGCTTACGCTCACAGGGGGCGAAGAGAAAAATATCGGGTCACGTGACGCATATCGCGCGAGAGGAAATATTTGATGGGTTATGAGCACTGATATTTGTCCAAGAAACGAACAGTTTCCGAGAGCGAAGTTCAAGGAAAACTGAGAGTTTCGAGGAACAGATAATGTCCAAGAACAAATATCATTTCATATTTCAAAGCTAACAATGTTGCGTTTCTGATCCTTCAAATATTTTCTTTTACGCTCACCGGGGCTGTATTTGCTGATATCAGTCGTCTGACCGAGAGCATATATCAGGTCACGTGACGCATTCCACCAATCACGTGGGAGAGAAATATTTGATGGGCTATAACGACTGTTATTCGGTGCCTGCTTCGTCATCTCTTCATAAAGTTTTTTAATGATTCCATTTTTCTTCTAATGTGATATTTAGGTACAACGAGTGGAGTAAAGGCCACGCACCCACGAACTACGCCAAATGGAGAACAGCCACTACTTTATACACTGTAAGTTGGCAGGGACGGGTATTAAAGGGAGAGGAAGGAAACAAACTTTGTTCTTCTTAAACCTTATGACACCAATTTACCAGTAACCAGCTTAATGGCGCAGCAGATTTCATATGAGTGGGACAAACTACGGCACTGGCTACGGCACGGTTACTGTACGGCATGCCGTGACGTTGAAATGGTTGACAGTAGATTTCGTATGAGTGGGACAAACTACAGCACTGACTACGGCACGGTTACTGTACGGCAAGCCGTGACGTTGAACTGGTTTACAGTAGATTTCGTATGAGTGGGACAAACTACAGCACTGACTACGGCACGGTTACTGTACGGCATGCCGTGACGTTGAAATGGCTTCCCTATTTTTGTCCTGCTGAGGCAATTAAATAATGCCCGAAGCCTTACTCAATTGAAATCTGCTCTATTTTTCACACAGTAACATTAAAGTTAGTGTTTGATGCCCTGGATATGTTTGTTTTTTCAGGTTCAGTGGGAGGAGGACTATGAGCCATATATAGTTGTACCCAAGAACATTATACGATACGACACGCGGTTCGTTGGATTTGGATGGAACAAAGTCTCGCATATAATGGAAGTGCATGCACAGGGGTAAGATAACACCGTGGCAAAACGTTACGCGCATGCGCTTTTGACGAGCCGGTCGCGCGCGTTTCTCCCCAGTTTCCCGCCGAAACTAAAAGAAAACAGAGGCAATCACCCATGTTTCTAAATCTAAGCACGTACGCGTATTTACGTAAAATGATTTGCAAAAGACAAGAAAACTACTTAAAAGCTAAGCCTAGGACTTTAACAGGTTGAAGTTTTCTTAATTCGTAATTCACTGTGAGTTTACTAAGTTATAAAATTATTTACTGAAAATGTTTAAGACCTCGGAAACTTGTATTTGAACTCCAGAGCCTTCGTTCTTCCGGCCAGCGGAGCATAACGTCGCGGTGTGGGGCACACAGCGGTCAAACGTCTGCGCGTGCGTATTACGGTCAGTCTGGTGGGCGGCCGCGCGAATTTCCCGCGCAAAATTTACCTTAAAACATATTACAGTGAACTTCTACCCCCAAAAGTTAAGTAAAATACGTGAAAGTTAAGCTTTTTATTTTCACAGTCTGGGTGGGGGGGGGGGGGGGGGGGTAAGATGCACACAGCGGTCAAACGTCTGCGCATGCGTCAAAAGTCTTGCAACAACATATTCCAAAACAAATTCAAAGCGAGCTGGCGGCCGTCACTGTTCACACACCCGTTTTCAAACCTTGAGAACTTTTTTTGTAAATTACGAAAAAATTTGGTAAACTCACAGTTTGAAGTTTGTTCAATTTCCCGTCGACTGGAAATAAAAAGCTTAACTTTCACGTATTTTTCTTAACTTTTGGGGGTGGAAGTTCACTGTAATATGTTTTCAGGTAAATTTTGCGCGGGAAATTCGCGCGGCCGCCCACGAGACTGACCGTAATACGCACGCGCAGACGTTTGACCGCTGTGTGGGTAAGATGTACATGTAGTAGTTATCAACAAAAAACATCAGCATTTTACTGTATTGCACAGCACTCAAGCGGTCTGCAAACTGTTTGAGAAATTTGTAGCTATAGTCGTTTAATGTCTCTTCCCTATAGGTACGAGTTCGTGGTTCTCCCTAACGCATTCATAATCCATCTACCTCACTCTCCATCCTTTGATATTTTCAAGTTCAGATCCAGCCAGCAATATAGGAGGTTAGTATTACTTGAATTCCTTTTTTTCATGTTACGTAGAGAGAGGAATAATGACTGAGCTGTTATGACACAGGTGTCGCTGCTAGTTGCTCAGTCCAGAGTTTTCTCCGACAGATCGGGGATAATGTCCTGCTGTAGACGCGGCCTTTGTGCCCTCAAATCATGACAAAAGACAAAAATAACTGCTCCGATTAGCAGAGCATGCTTTCCATGAGAAAAATTGAGACTATTTTGACGAAGGATGGCAAAGATTCAAGTGGATGGGAAATATTTACTGCTTTTTAGAGAAATGTAGAACAACTTGAAATCGGTTCACTGTGACCGAATAAGCTTTTGTAATCGACTTTAATCTTGGCCATCCTCTATCAAAAACGTTTTAAAAGCATATCAGGACATTCACATAGTGTTATTTTGTGTTAGAGAAGCTTCAAGGTTGAATCAGCCCATTTAAAGTCGATTCTACTTCAAGTAAATAGGTGAATAGTAAGACATTTCTTGATTTGAGTGTTGCGTCTATGAGTTATAGAGATTTCTTTGTCCAATATGCTAATGTATGACGTCACAGCAGGCCAACAAAAGGTCATTTCTTTCTCCTTGTGAATGAAACTATTTCTGATTTATACAAAATGTTTTGTAAAATCACTACCATAAGGCCCAAATATAACATGGATGTGTAGAAAAAGTTATTTATCGCTGCATTTTTGTATAATAAATTAGGCCTCCTGTGACATCACATAATTAGCATACTGGAAATAGAAACCTCTTTTACTCATAGCCGCGACACTCGAATCAATAAATGTTTTACTGTTCACCTATTTACTTGAAGTAGAGTCGATTTTAATGATACAAAATGGGCGTATAGGCACTTTAAGCTATCACGCATGCGTATTGTATACATGTCTACGCTTTACTTTTTACCACATTCAGCAGAGGCCCACATTCTTCATAGCTTTTGTCAATCTCCACTTTTCAGGTGTCTAAGAGAACTCAAGGAGAAATTCAAGAGGTATCTTCTGGAGTCGTATGGACAAGACAGATTCCCTGATCTCGAGCTGGACAGCTAACAACGGTCTTACGTTTTACTTAGAAGCTGGTATTTATTGTTAGTTTAATTATGAGAGGATAAGTTTTAACTTATTATGTAGCTATTGATTTCAGTAGTCCTATTTAATAGTTCTCGGATCGCCATTTTGCAAGGCAACCAAGCCTTAGTGATAACGAGACTTGTATCTCGTTAGCATGACAATCAAAAGCTATCGATATTCATAGAAAGAGGGTTTGTATCAGTGCAGGGTCACCTCCATCCGCCATACAATAAAAAGGGCTATTAAAATTCACGTGATGATCACGTGGAAAGTGGACGTGAGGGACTAGGAAAGGTTTATGCTGATAACTGATCTACTGTAACCACATATTCCCACCCAAATTCGACTCCTTGTCGAAAGAATTGTAATGGTCCTTTCTGTTAACTGTTTTGCTTGTTTTACTAATGCTTAGCCCTTTATTTACCCGCCATAAGCTATGGAAGTGAGGTTGTTTCACAAGCCTAAGAATACAGCATCCCTTTCTATAAGACATTTTCATTATGGCGTCATTTTACAACAACTACCAGAATCCTTTTCAAATTATTTTTCTCATTCATATTTTTCAATTCCTTTGAGGATTCCAAGACACTGGTCCAAATTAGAGGAACAAAAGAATCCGCGCAAAGAGTTCTGGTAGTTGTAGTATATGACGTCATCATGCAAATGTCCTATTGCCGCCAAGTCCAATGTTTGTCTTTCCAAATTAGTTTAGATCTGTTTCTACTAGATGACACACATAGATTATCAGTAATATTTACAGTGCGACTACTGTAACCGGCGCCACTTTATCGACAAGGAGAACCAAACACATTTCAGAACGAAAATAAACTTTAAAGCTATTTGAGTCAATGAGTGTCGCTTACTTTCGAATGAAGATAATCGTGTGGGTGCTAGGATTGGTATGTTGGAAGGCTTTATTTGCCGGTATAGTAGTCAGGCTTGTTCGCCCAACTGAGGTTCACAATCTGATGGCCTGTCAAGTGCATCAGGCCCATGTTTAGTTGGGCTCAGTTTCACCTTATAACAGGCGTTAACCATGTGGGAATGCAACACACCTAGAATTGACCATAACTACCAGCCATTTGCCTTTGTTAATACCGACGCCATCTTGAAGTTGGAGGAAAAACCTAGATTTACCACGATCACACGAGGATTAAAACATATTCACTTAGTGTTCATATAATTGAACATTTGTGGACTTCGTGAATTCGTCGCGACAGGCACGCAAAAAGAATGAGAAGAAATAATCTTATTGAATGCGTTCGTGAGAGTAATATATACAGAGTGGACTTAGCATGAGTGGGACAGACATGCAGCAAGAATACGTTACTATTACCGTAACACAAGGTACATTACCGTAACACAAGGTATCGTTACCGTAACAGACGCTTACCATGGAAACCTGGAAACCATTTCAATGTTACGGCATGCCGTAGAGTAAGCCGTGTCGCAACTTTCCCATTCATGCCAAATTTGTTTTAATACTTGTACAGTTATAATTGGAAGGGAAAATTGTATTTTTGGAAAATAGAGTTTTAGATTTTGTCGTATTAATTCTGTGGGCAACGTAGTCGGTTATTTATTTATTTTTCTAAATAACATTTGAAGATTTTGTTTATGCTGAAAATAGTTTTTCACTCATAGCATAGAAAGACGAAATTACACATGAGCATCTTTTATTGATTTGCAACTGAGCTCAGTAATCTTATAGATATTCACACTAACGTGCGGTGATAGATTTGGCGTTTCTTTGCCTGGCTGTTAATCCTTGCACTTTGTTTCCAGTTGCTTTTTTAAGCTCAAAATTTGGAAACGTTCTGAGCTGAGAAGGGGATTTTTATAGCTTTCACTTCGGGGATTTTCAGTTTTTAACAGTTCGCGCATTTATCTTATCGAAACCCACAAACTTCGAACAGATAATCTATTTTGACCCTTTTTCTCATACGCCATTTTTACTTTCGTGAAATGACTATTCTAGCTATTCTAGTGTGTGTCTTAAATCTTACACTTCAGAACTGTTTTGTTATTCTTGTTTCATTTCAGAGTTTTGTTAACTTCAGGGTTTATCCCTGAATAGTTCAGTTGAGTTTGTTTTGGTCGTAATTGTATTACGACTGTCCCATGTCAGACTATCGAAAGTTGATCATAATTATATATAATGAATATTTGTACTAATTGAACGTCAAATGCTGTACAGAATGTGATTATAAATAAACAATACAATGAATGCACTTGTGTGGTACATTTTCCATATGACCTACAGAGGCCCGATTCAAACGTCGAACTTTTCATGCGCCGAATGCAATTCAAACAAAAGATAATTGGGCGAGTTGTTTTGATCTAATTAGGTTCATCGCATGAGACGTTTGAATCGTGCCTAATAGCTAGGTACAAAGGTGCACTTTCAACATACTTTCCAAGGCTTATTATAATACCAGGTACGTATCTAGAGTTCTTTCGGGAAACGCATTATAAAAATAAACCGGACTGTAAAAACGCTGCATCATATGTAGTAGACTATATCGCAACCCCGCCGTCGCAGTGCACCAATAACAATGGAAACTGAGATATCCATCCCAGAGTGCACTACGAAGGCGGGGTTGAGATATGAACGCCCCGGGTAATGAACTCCTGGAAAGTCTCGCCTCGTCTTAAAATTTACATTCATTGTAAAATTTTGGAGTGACAAAGAAATTTCAATTGCTTATAATTCAGACAAGATTAACTTCAATCACGTCAAACTTGGCACACATGCTAATTTCAACATGCTCTATCATGTGATGAACTTATTTTAGAATTAGAGTAATTCTGATAAACTCTGTCCCAGTCCCCTGCTCGTTTTGTTACCGGCCAATTCACTTTAGTTCGTGATTGGTTCATTGTAATTGCTTTGGTTTTGGTTTTAATTTTACTACAGTCAATTGAAACCTGATCAAACTACACCGTCGCATATTATCACGGTCGACAGAGTTTAACGAGTGTGAATCGGTACCAATCGACCGCGCTCCTTGGGGCTGAGAAAGAGGCCGTAGATTTGACAACACTGCGGCAAAACGTTCTGCTCCGCTGGCAGATAACGGAGGAAAACGTTCAATTTTGTCAGGAGCCCGGGTTCCTGATTTTGTTAAATTTCCTGAGCTTAAACAGTTTTCAGTTAAAAAAAAGCTAACAGCCAGTAAATCACAGTGAAAACTTAAACCTGTTAAAGTTTTAGGCTAAGCTTTGAGTAGTTTTTGACGAAACATTTCACATACGTACCTAAAGCCTGGGCGGGAAATTGACGGGATGCGCGCGCTGGACTCGTCAAAAGCGCACTGTCCTATTAAACTGACCTTGAAGACGTGTCGTATAAAGAGAGAGTACCAGGTTTTACTATTTTAGATTTTGTCAAGATTTTTCTCGGTTTCTTTTTTCTATCAACTTCAGACTTGGGATGCCTGTGGTGAGCGCCGGAAGGAAAATCCTATCAAGACTAAAATAACCTTTGACGAGCTAAAGTTGTCTTTTTGCCACACAATGGCTGTAATAAATAAGCCTATTGTATTGTTTAGGAGTAGGTTTAGGATGTGGTTGTGTTTAGGGTAGGTTTTCCTGTTTCAAGACAACAGAAAGCCAAGGGATTTCGAAGCATTTCCCGAAGTTCCCGTACTCTGTTGATTTCTATCGTCACAGGATTCTTCCTTGATTTACACCTTAACTTCCGGCTGAAAATGTAATCTTCAAGGTTTCCATATCATCGTTACGAACGCTGCGATCGCAGAAAAAACAGTAATCGCCGATCACAGCGATAGTAACGACCATATAGAAACACTACCGATCACAGCGATCACGATCGCTGGGATAGAACTATTGTTGTATATAGACCGGTTTCCAGTTGATCGTTACGATCGCTGGGATATAACTATTGTTGTACTTTAGACCTGTTGCCATGCATTTGACCGCTATGATCGCTGGGATAGACTTGTTATACTATAGACCGGTTTCCAGTTGATCGTTACGATCGCCGAGTACTGTTTTCAGATTTTCAGCGATCCTAGCGATCATATAATGGGACGAATCTATAGGGGTCAAAAGGGGTTCGATCGAACACACCTTCCTCCCCATCCCTTTATAAAGAAAAACAAGGAAGTTGCCATGAGCCTATCGAGCCTCCCTTTCGACCCACCCACCCCTCCAAAGAATCCTGGATTCGCTCCAGATTAAGATAGACTAAAGTCTTGCGATAACATTTGTTAACGATATGTTTGTTGATATCTGTGTAGCGAACACAAAGAACAATACAAAACAGTATTGCAAAGCTCTGATTATCAAGTGAAAGGATACAAATAAAGCTTCTTCTTCCACATGAGCCTTAAATGATGTGTTCAGCTAAGCAGCATCCGAAACTAGACCTTTATCATGGTATATACTTCATGGTAGTGTTTCGTTCCATTTAGTCTCCCTGTATAATACTGTAAAACAGTAGAGAAAATGATTATGCAGGGAACTACTACCATGAAGTATATACTTTTATCATGCAGCGGCCATTTTGGCTACAAACAATAGCTTTTGCACTTCCAGCCTCGTCTCTGTGTCGAGTTTAGAAGTGCAAGAACAGGTTGTTATTCACCTGGCACCCAACATAGCCGCTGCGTGTCACTGATAAAGAATTATTAATTGACTGTTTTTCGAATTTTCCTACCCAGCGTCAAACGAAAAGAAAATGTTCGAGGATAGCCTTCCAATTCACGCGCACTTTCTTGAAATGAATTGCAGAGTACATGTACACCGCGGTTAAAGCCTGGGTAATACTAGCGACGCAAGCAAAAGCGTAAGCAAAATACGCACATCTATGACATGTATCAGAAGACAAGTACCGCTAATGTTCAATGCATTACTTCGTCTGTGTATGTTATATGCTTATGTCACTAGTGTGAGATAACAAGTACCGCTAATAATCAATGCATTCACTGTGTGTGTATGTTGCTTGTTGATAACAAGTACCGCTAATAAATCAATGCATTCACTGTGTGTGTATGTTGCTTGCACTTATGCCTATGTCGCAAGTGTGAACCGCGTATGTTGATTATGCTTACTAGTGTGAACCATCAATGCATTACTGCGTCTGCGTAGGCCGGTTGTTTGCGCTTATGCTTGCGTCGCTTGTGTGGACCAGGCTTAAAGGATCGTCGCCGATGAGAGTTGACGGTGAGGCTTAAGAGCTGTCTGAAGAACAGTTGTCGACGTGAACCATCACATACCACTCCGCATAGCACCTGCCAGTATGTCGAACGCTAGAGCCCAGGCCATTCTACACTCGTCTGTAAAGCTGTCTTGTAATTCTTGAGACAGTGTCGTTAGTAGCGCTACCTTGACAAACTACGGAGATAAATATAACGCCTCCCGGTTAGCTCAGTGGTTAAGCGCCGGTCTGTTGTGCGGGAGGTCGCGGGTTCAAACCCCGGCCGGACCAACACTCGGGGGGTCTTAAAATAACTGAGTAGAAGGTGCCGCCTTTACAAAACTGTGAACGGTTAGACCTTCACGTCTTCTCGGATAAGGACGTAAAATCGTAGGACTAGTGTCCCCAATTAGTTGCAAAGCTAAATACATTTGACACTTAAATAAAGTTACTTACGCTGAGAAAACGATAACGGGAAAGGACACAAATAAATACGACCAGCTCTTTGTGTGATCGTAACAATATACTTTTAGTAATATATAGCAGTCGTCATAGAATGTCCTCCATTGTTGTTATCTTTCTTCAAATATTTTCTTTGACGCGCGCTTATACGCTCACAGGGGGTGTATTCGCTGATATTTCCTACTCGTAGAAAGAAAATATCGGGTCACGTGACGTATTCAACCAATCACGCGTGAGAGAAAATATTTGATAGGTTATAACAGGAGCCATTACCAGGAGCGTACCTATGTGATGGGTAGCGTACCTATGTGATGGGTAGCGCCCACAGCACAGTAGACGATGTGGCTATTTATAGTCGCGAAGTTTTGGTATGCGATTACGTTGTCTTTTGTTCTCTTGCGCTTTGGTATTTTTAGCAGTTTGAACCGTGTTAATTACAATTTTTCAGTGCATCCTGATTGGTTAATAGTGACGGCCTTTGCTTCTTCTCGCGGGAAACACAAAGCTAAAAATAGCTACATCATCTGGTAATGGGCTCCTGGTTATAAACTTTGAAAAAAACAGCAAACACTTTGAACTGCTCGATAATGTACTCAAGTTCCTGTATCAATGGAATGAAAGAGCAACTCATAAGCTGATAGTTCGAGGACCGCCTTTAAATTAATTCTTCCAATTCTTCTTTCAACATGAAATGCGTCTTTCTATTTATACTTCGATACACATCACGAGGTTTCAGCGGCCCGCATTCAAGGATCTAAACACCCGCAAATACTCACATTAAAGTATTCCTTTTTGACTCCAAACGCAGCATGCGTTGCCCCGAGCTCCTGAAGGCTTGGTATCAGGTCACTCAGCGTGTCTAGATTATTTACAGCAGTATCTAAAGTCCCCATAACCAATCCGATATGTTGCTGGAAGTCCTCCGAATCGATTCCTGTGTTTGAGAAGTAGCTTGCTGCCTCTGGAGCTAACTGGAATAGTCTGGAATTCGAAAAAGGGATAGTTAGGGCTGATTTCGAGTACCGCTGACAAGCGCAAAGTGGCTACCGGCGAATATTGGTGTACATAGGTGTAAATAGGATCATGCTGTGCTGAAAGTTAAAAAAAGGTCTAAGTTTATCAAGCAGAGCACTTTTCAAAGTTAAACTGAAACTAAATCCCGTTGTTGTATAGAACCATATTTTTTAGAAGCTATTCGCTTATAAGCAAAATCACACAAACAAAAAACCGCCGGACTATGAAGCTGGATGGTCATTCCATATTTTTCGTGTTACGAGCTGTCTCAACACGTGACAGGCTCAACCAATCATATTCGCGGGTCATCGAAGATGGAGAAAGCAGTCGACGGGGAATGAGGAGGTTAAAATTCGTCCATTTCGAGAACAAGAGCAATATCAACTACTCTTCAAATCAGCTTTTTACAGAAATTTTCCTTTGAAGTTCCCTGAAATGACTACAACATATGGCTTGGAAAAGGATCGAACAATACTGAAAGCCCGTATCGGTGCGAAGCTAGCTTCTGTACATGTCCTCTTTAATTTACTCCTCTCTTCCTTTGGGGATCATTGAGAAGCTATTATTTTGTTGCTTTACTTCTCGATTGTTTTTCCAAAATGTTCTGACTGTTCTGACTGATCTTGCTCCACTCTCTCTTCAAGCGCCTAGGGGGGGGGGGGGGGGGGGGGTCTTGATAAATTGTAGAAAATGTAGAGAGTCGGGTATTGTTTGTTCGAGACAGCATACAATGTGTTAACTTGTGACAAGTGTCCCAAACCTTTTAACCACGATCGTAGGTCTGTCAGGGGCTGTTCTATTTTCTTCAACATTTTGGCAAAGCTGCCTTCTAATGATATCAATTGGCTCGAGTTTTGTTGGCAGTGCCAGCCTCAATTTATTCCAACATTGCTTATTCCTCCTATCAAAAAATAATGGCCCATTCCTATTAATAAAGTGCAGTTTGCATGACATGTGCTCGTAGCTGTTAACATTGCAAATAGCTTCCAGCACGCTTCGCGTGCCTATGTTTTATAAATGCGGGACATTTGTTAGTATACATTGATGGACGACTTTGTGCTCCGCCATTAGGTCTACAAAACGCGCGCGCATGCGTGGATTCACCGGGAAATTAACGCGCGCGCATAATATTGGTTTACTTTTCACTCAAAGTTGGACTCAGTCAAAGCAAGAGCCCATAACTAAGAGCGAGAATCTCCCATACTACCTCTATATGCTACGGCATTTTCACAAGTTAGGTTATTTTTAGAACGGTTTCCCGCTATTCTTGGGTTGCAATCATTCCTAAAGGTCGGCACACACGAAGGGACAAGTCCCAGGGACAAATCCCTTTTTGTGTTCAGACGAGGGGACGTGTTGCAGGGACATTGTGATTTTAACAGACGCCATCTTGAAATAGAGTTCGTAAGGGCTTGTGGGAAAGTAAAATGACTTATTTTCATTTTGTCCCAGGGACATGTTGCATGAACAGTTCACACGAGGGGACAATCACATTTTGTCCCCCGGGACAGTTTGATTTGAAGGGATAAGTCCCGGAGCCAAAATCTTGTCCCGCGACAAGATTTTTCCTAGTTCAAACAGGGACTTGTCCCCTCGTGTGTAGCGACCTTAAAGGGGCTGTGTCACGGTAAGACTTTTTTCCGGGCCGGAAAGAGCTATTTCCACCGATTTTGATATGAACTAACGAACCTCTCGGCCATGTGGGATGCTTAAAATGAAAGCAAATATGCAAAACTGACTAACAAACAGTGTATATAAACAGTCTCCAGGGAAAATATTGAAAATCCTTTCAATCAAGCATTGAGGGAGGGAAGTTTAACTGTTTGTATCCAATTAACAGCCACTAAACGAGCGATTACTCGATACATGCACAGTATACGTACCATGACATAGCCCCTTTAAGGGAATAAAATCACAAAAGCGTAGCAGACAGGTTGTTAATTGGTATAACAAAATAAGCTTATGAGGCATCATTAATTTTATTCCGCCACTGGTGTAACCCACTAATTGGCGGCAAAAATAACCTAAAAATAGCCCAACTTGTGAAAACGCCGTGTCATCTATATAGGAGATGTGGACGCTCTTGGTCAGTTATCACAGAAAAGTAAGAGCCTTGATTTTTAAGTGATTATCATGAACCAGCTCTTTTTTGCAATATATCGCAAAAAAAATGTGTCTTCTTTGCTCCCGCAGTTTCTACTGTTGACTGGACATGCGCAGCAGACCTGCCGCATCGCGCGCGCAGTGAACATGATATTTCACCTCGGCCGTTTTATGTAAAGCTTTCATTTCTTGATAGGTCAGACAATTATTATGTCATTGTGTCAGGCCCAGCTCATTGCTTTTTCTGTTCTTTACAAAACAGAAAAACTTTTTTTCTCGTTGCTTTTTCAAACTGATGCATTAAGCTGGGGTGGCTTCCTATAGACGTTTCCCACGCAGGCGGCCATCTTGGAATAAACCTATTGTTAATGCTTACCCAGCCTCGGTCTCAAACGTGTTTAATCGAGGCTGGGTAAGCATAATAATAGCCCACTTCCGCGATATGCTTTACTTGTCACGCATAAAGGTTTCAATACCACTTAGACGATAATGCTTTTGATGTAGCTGTTTACGAACTAGCCCATGGACCCGTAAACTACAACATTGATCATTTAGATTCTTTATTATTTAACCCAATTACCGAAACACAATCCTTAAGACCTTATCATTTATGAATGATCTTGACCCAGACCAAAATTTATCTTTCTGTGCCTCTCCCAGCAACTACGCTATATATACTTTGTTGAAGATGAAGTTAACTCTCTAACCTTATATGATCCAACAAATTTTTTATTTTTTTTTCATTAATGCACTTCAATGCTCGTAGTTTATATGGAAACTTTCATAAATTCAGACATATATTAGCTAATTTAAAACATCAATTTGCAGTAATAGGAATTTCAGAAACTTGGCTGAACGATCAAACCTCTGATCTAGTCAACATTCCTGGGTATAATTTTATTTCAAATCATCGAACAACTAAAACTGGAGGAGGCACAGGACTTTATTTACAAAAACACTTAGAATATAAATTACGTTCCGACTGTACTATTTTGAACCCTGACTTAATTGAGTCACTTTTTGTTGAAATTTGCATTCCCCATGGGAAGAATGTAGTAGTTGGGACTGTTTATCGTCCACCAAACCAACACATTCTAGAATTCCTTGAACCTTCAATACCATTGTCTCTAACGCAACTAAAGACAACAAACACTGTTACATAATGGGTGATTTTAACCTTGACTTACTTCACTACGATAATCATGCTCCCACTCAGGAATTTCTAGATTGTTTATTCTCGCACATGCTTTACCCTCTCATTAAAAGACCGACACGCTTAACCTCTCATTCCGCCACTCTAATTGACAACATTTTCACTAATCATAATACACTAAATATTACCAATGGACTAATCGTAAATGACATTTCTGATCATTTACCCATCTTCACTTTAGTCTACGATATGTTTTTTTCCACGTCCAAAGAAAGAGTGCATATCTATCCGCGATTTTAGTGAAACCAACATAAACAAATTTAGAGCATCCCTATCACAAATAAATTGGTCTAACACAGTCATCTTATCGGATCCAAACGTTGCCTATAATTCATTCCTTACTAAATATACCAGTCTTTACGACTCTTGTTTTCCCTTCAAAGTAATCCGAGGCAATGCCTTAAAAATACTAAGAACTCCTTGGATGACTGCAGGGCTTTTGAAATCAGTTACGAAGAAAAATATGCTTTACAAAAAACTAATATCGCACCCTAACACATCACTTGAAGCTAAATATAAATCATACAAGAATAAACTTAATCACCTAATTAGAATAGCTAAAAAAGCCTATTACGATGTGAAGTTTGAGAATGCAAAAAACAATCTTAAAACTACTTGGAAATTAATTAGCGAACTTATCAATAACAAAAAGGATAAAACTCTCCTTCCCTCTTTCTTCAAATGTGATGATACGATTATTTCAGATCCAAATGAAATTGCAAATAGATTTTGTAAATACTTTTCTAGCATAGGGCCAAACCTTGCTAACAAAATACCGGCTACTAACACTCCTTTTCTTAACTTCTTGTCGTCCTACCAAGAAGAACCTATTATTATTCAACCCACCACTAGACAGGAACTGGAGACCATCTCCAATTATTTTAAACCCGACAAAGCGCCTGGCTATGATAATGTTTCAATGAAGATAATCAAAGCATCGTTTGATTTAATTTCTGAACCATTGATGACCATTATTAACCTCTCCTTGGCCCAAGGAGTCTTTCCTGAAAAGCTAAAACTTGCCAAAGTTATCCCAGTCTTCAAGAGCGAAGACCCCAATTTATTTAGTAACTACAGACCGATCTCTCTTCTCCCAAACTTTTCGAAATTCTTTGAAAAGATTATGCATAACCGTGTTTCTGCTTTTGTAGATAAATTTGAAATCCTTCACCACAATCAATTTGGATTCCGTAAGAATCACTCTACATCTCTAGCCCTTATTCACCTCCTTAACAAACTTGCTACCTCAGCCGACCAAGGAAAATTAACTGTTGGTGTCTTTTTAGATCTTTCTAAAGCGTTTGATACGCTTGACCATGAAATTTTATTCAACAAACTTGAACATTATGATATACGTGGACAGGCATTAAAATGGATCAAAAGTTACTTTAATAATCGAAGGCAATTTGTTCAAGTTAATGATACTATGTCTTCTGAGCATAACATCACATATGGTGTACCACAAGATCCATACTGGGACCATTATTTTTTATCATTTATATTAACGATCTTCCTAACGCCTCCAAGTTAATTGACTCTCTACTCTTTGCGGATGACACAAGTATTTTTTATTCCCACAAAGATCCTAATCTATTGATATCCTTTTTAAATAGAGAACTAAAACAAATAGATGACTGGTTAAAAACAAATAAACTCACTGTCAATATAAAGAAAACCAATTATATCCTTTTCAAACCTAGACAAAAGCACATTTCGTGCAATGTTCCCCTCCTATTTAATTACCACCAGTTAGAACAAAAGCAAGTTACTAAATTCCTAGGAGTATTTATTGATGAAAACTTCACCTGGAAAACTCAAATAAGCCATGTTTGTAAGAAAATGTCCAAATCTATAGGTATTATTTACAGATCTCGATTTTATCTGTCTTCTAAATCTAAAGTATCTCTTTACTATACATTAGTTTACCCATACCTCTCCTACTGTAATATTGTCTGGTCAAACACATATCCCTCAAACTTAAACAGAGTATTTCTTCTTCAAAAGCGTGCTGTACGAATTCTAGCCTCTGCCGATTATCGTGCCCATACTGCACCAATTTTTGACAGCTTAAAAATACTAGACATGTTTACCTTGAACAGTTTCAACAATGCTAAATTTATGTTCTCCTATCATAATCAACTACTTCCCCCTCTATTCTCAAACTTATTTCCTAGAAATGATCAGATACAGTTATAGTACCAGAATTGCAACTAATTATCGATCACACTCTTGTCGTACTAATATCAAACAATTTACTATTCTTCATCAAGGACCAAAAATATGGAACTCTCTGCTCCTCTACATAATTAAGTCTTTAACACTACCGGAATTTAAAAAAAACTTTTTCCACCACATTGCTACTAACAAATGAAACTTCATTCTTTACACCTTCACATCTCTAATTATCTTTAATTACATTGTTGTTCGCAATTGCTAACTCATTTTATTATATGAATCTTATGAGGAGGTCTCTACTCTATAAGCCCTGTGGTTTCCAGAGGCCTCCTCGCCATAACTGCCTAAGCTTCCACTTATTTAACTTGTAACTAATAGTAACTGTTCGTTGTATTTAGCACAATATTCTTAGTCAAATCAATTGTTAACACTAGTTAGTTAATTTCTCTGTATAAGAAATCTATTGTAACTATTCAAATACCTTAATTATTACTTTCTCCTGTCAATAATATTCCTGTACAAATCACACCGCTAGGCCGCTTCGTATTGTAGTCAGTATTACTATTGTTACTTTGTTACTCATATAAAAAGACATATGGCGAATAAAAAATGATGATGATGATGAATACGAGGCTCCGTGCTAAATTAAATTTATTCTTTTCACAGAGAAAAGAAAACATTTAATTTAGCACGGGGCCTCGTATTGAAACCTTTGTGCGTGACAAGTAAAGCATATCGCGGAAGTGGGCTATTGGTATATTCCAAGATGGCCGTCGCGTGGGAAAGGTCTATTCTGCAACCTCGCGAACTCTGCGTTCTAGCTATCCCTCTTATCAAAGGAACATTTCAAGACTTAGCATCGAAAGCCTTCAATCGACTTCCCGTGACCATCAAGAACTAGTTTTATCTCATTTAGTAATCAGACTAAAAAAATATTAATGAATGAGTTGGAGACTGAAAATAACTGAATTATATTCTATTACTATATAGTTTTCTTCTGTATTTACATTGCTCTTTACCTATATGCATAGTTTCACTATATACCTATGTGCATTGCATGATTTTTATTTTAAAATTATTTAATTTTACTTTTATCCAAATTTATCTTTTCCACTTTCTTATTTACTTTTTAAATTATTCATTTTTAAATTATTCATAAATAAATTAGCTTAATTTATATTAACAGGGAAGAGCCACTTGGATCTGTAGATCTGTTAGTTAAATCGTTATTATTATCATAAAACTTATCCATTATAACTACATGACTCAAGATTTCCCTCGTTGCAGTCCGCAATCTTCTATTTTCAATTAACGTTATTATTGACTAAAATTCAACAAAACTTGCAGGGTATCTTCTAGTGTTCCTTGGCTATGTCTGGGCCGATTTTCAGCGAATCTTAGAGTAGGGTTATACAAATACTATTAAATATTGCCACAGAGCTTGGGTGTCATGTATTTTAACCCCGCCGCGTGGCCTGTTGATAAGAAATCTCAGCTTCCATTTAAGCCATATTAGTAGAAACTAACGAGTCCATTTTGCTGTGTTTTGGTGTAGCATTTAAAAGTCGTGAAAGTAAATTCTTTTTAGCACCGATACACTTAAAATCGAGATAATCTATCCTCCAGCAAAATCGCAATAAGGTCGGGCATATGCTTTTCAAATTGTCATATTCGGTACACGGCGTTTCCATTTCAACTTCTACGGCAAAACATTGTCATGCCCTTCGGAGACCGGAAATTTCTCATTTTCTACGTTATTTTAGTTATCAGTCGTATTTTTTTTCTTAAAAGGCACCGACCGTTTTAGAATGTAGAAAAATATTTCTCAAACTGGACCACATGGTTCCACTTTCAATAACACACTCTACCTCTACCGAAATTTATTTTTTCATACCCAGGGAACCAACATTGTAACACATATGTAAAAGTTATAAGATCTTATGTAAAAGTAATTTGAGAAGAGTCCCCTTGGGGTGTATGTAAAACAGGTTCCGTTCAACCTCGAGCCGAGTTGAAAAGAGTGTTTGGACTATATTGAGCAAGGAGCAGAATTGAAATAGAAAATGCTTAAATTATTCAGCCAAACTTTAAATGGTTTTACTAAACAAAAACATCTTTAAATCACGTACGTGCAAAAGTGCGGGCTTTTTAAATGAAGACCAAATGTAGAATCATCAGTATATTATCAGTTTAGGCATCTTTAACCTTGAAGAACTGGGCCGGGTTGTTCAAAGCCCGATTAGTGTTAATCCTGGATTATCTCTGCACAGAACCTATTGGTTGTCATGGAAATTAACCCTGGATTAGCACTAATCGGGCTTTGAACAACCCGGCCCAGTTCCTTAAAACCTTATGGACGGCTAGAACTAACTATGAGTTTCCGTGATGATTTACGACTAGAAGTCTGCCATTCCGGCTACATTTGGGACGTGACGACGACGAAATCGAGGAAGAGTTTGTAGAACCCCCTTGAGCCAGTATAGTGCCTTGAGATCTAAATAGGTAAATTTTGATGGAACTTTTTTGGACAAAAAGGTTTTTTAAAGGCAGCAGACGGCGGTGTTTGGAAAAAAGTGATAAAAGCGAATGGCTTCTCTTGAGACATCTGAATGGTTTCCCAATGCGACATGATTGCTGGTTTGATTGACGGAAAAGAAGCATTACAACTCTGGCAACAGTGGATATTTATTTAGCGCGCTAAAATAGGAACGCCCATATTCGAGAATTGCGAAAAGGTGTTGGTCAATAGGGGAGCTGAGTACATTTGAACACTTAAGGAATTAAAACCAAGCTAATTATTACACTGGCGGAACATTGACTGTTTGCGCCAATTTCTTCAGTCGACAACTAATAGGAACTAGCAAGACAGAGAAATTTAACATTATAGAATATTGACGAACTAGTTTGGATCGATCTATTAGCACAGAACGGTGAATCGAAAGTATAATACGCTTTTGCAGTCGACTTCCTCCTTGTTTTGGCAGTGTGTATTTAAATTACCGCTTTACTGAAGAATATATTATACAGTCATCTTAAAGGATGAATACATTATCGAAAGCTCAGATGCTTTACAAAATCCGCTCCTTTCCCCTTGTGCCGCTATACGCAGGCTACAAAATAACTGAGACATGAATGTCAAAGCTTCTATACCAGTCAAGGCAAAAATGTACCTCAAAATATCTCCGCCTTTATTTTTTCATTTTAGAAAGAAAAAGAAAGAGAAAAGTGCATTCATCGATTAGTTCTCGTGAACGTCAACATAATTAGGGAATGAATGTAAGACAAACATCAATTAAGCCACGTACTCTCAGTGGAAATGGGATAAACGCAAATACATATTGTTTTGTTCACCTTGGACTATTTTAGGATATCTCACAACATTAACAGGATATACCAGTTAAATCTTATTTAGGTACAGTACGTTTACTCTTAATCTTCTTAGGCTGCCCAGCACATACTACAATTTGTGGGATCTCACACCAAACAAGTTTTCGTACATTCCTGTAATATCTGAAGAAGCAAACTCTTTGTCGTTTGTTTTTCGCGTTCTTGACATGCGGAAAAACAACAACTGTAGCAATGTTTCAGCTCATTCCACTTTTCAACACCAACAAAAATGCAAAAGTCCGCAACACGCCTCTCGATACATTCTTTACACATACATCAACGCTACAACCTGGAAGAATTACGCAATGTAATTGGATGAATGCGCAAATTTTTCCAGGCTTTAGAATTTTAGATAGAATATTGCACTCAAATTCTAATACTGAACGACAACAAAATTTGTAAAAGGTTCCTGAGACAAAGACTCACACTTTGAAGAGTTTAGTTCCGGCATGCACGTTCGGTTGGGAGGCGGCGGCCCAGCTTTTGCGAATAGCTATCTTTTGAGACTCACTCAACTCTATCACAGTTTCGCCATTCTCCGGCATCGTTGCTCGACGTAATAAACCCCGCGTGTGCTTCGTAATCTCAGTTAGATGGCCTCGTGGGTCGGTTGGAGCGTTTGGTACTTCAGTATACTCGACCCAGTCTTAGAAGACTACGATCAGTCGTGTGGTTTTGTCGTTATGAGCACGAGGGAGCTATGGTTATTTTGGTGGCTTTGTTATCGCATGCGGATTGTAGAATGACGCACATCGCAAATTGAGAATCAGTCGTGATGAGGTCAAACGCTGATAAACTAGCCCGGGTCCATTTATAAGTCTGTTAAGGTCACCTGTCAGATATATTAGAGGAAGACGTTGTTCCAGGCTTAGCATAGACGGAATAATCAAAAAGGGTTTACATAGCAATTATTACATCCCAGTTGCTCTCGGGAGAAAACCCGAGGGGCGCGCGAGATAAGATGCGATGACGAAAAAAGTTTTTCCTTTTTTTTGCCAAGAGCCTTTGCAACCCTGTCTACAGAAACCTGTAAAGGCAGATCTTTCCATTTGCTTGCAATGGTTTCTACTTTTCCCCGCATTTTATTGTTTCCTTTTTAACCAGCTTTTTTTTACAAAGAAAATTAAACCGGTAATAACTTATACCTCTGGCTCTTCGCCCATCAGTTTACGGTATAATCTGGGCCGCGTCAGGCAAAAAGGGCTCAGACGACATAATATGTAAATGTATTTTGAAATTGTACCATGCTTTTTATACTTGTGGTGCGATTACAGTATGCATCGCGATCGCCACATGTGCAACTAACAAGTAGTGTTGATTTCATGAAATTGACCAGTGAAATCGAAGACGAAATTTACGATATTTTTACACGAGGGTGTGATCACAATTTTAGCAGGCGCAAATGATTCCCTATCATCAGACGATTGTTTCAAGGTGTTACTTGTACTATTGCTAAAATCATATTACGGGCTACGGGGAGCAGAATGACTGCAGAAAAGACATTTTTTGGGACAAAAAGTTATCATCTTGTTCATCTTATTAATTTTTTACTCTTTAATGCCAGCAGGTATAAATGAATGTCATACATCAAAATCATCCCCTCTGACAGGATTCCTAATTTTTGTGGTCATATTTGTAATCGGGCCCTTGCATCAAAATCACGTAAATTTCACTCCTGATTTTTGTTGTCAATTTCTTGAAACTGACATTTATTGTTAGGACTGAAATGTAGCGCTTCTCGTCAAGAATACAATACAATCTTCGACCTGTTATTAGGAACACCGTTGTAGGAATTATTTAACTTGAATGTCGTCCGGGCCCTTTTTGCCTGACGCGGCCCATTTATTGAACCTTATTGCTACAGCAACTCTGATTGGTCCGCTACCTTGTTCTAATAAGATAACTAAGTTTGTGTTTATAAAAGAGACATGGCTGCCATTGTTTTCCCCCAGAGTTCCAAAGGAGAGGAATCGCTCACTTAATTAATTCATGAAATGACCATATAAACTAACATCAATTAGCAGTGGTTTTAAAATGTACAAATTTGACAGCATTTGAGTTGTTTAGTGTAGTGGTTGCGACGTTTGCCTTTCGAGTAGTCAGCAGCGGGTTCGAGTTGCAGAAAATCTCTCAAATTTTTTTTACCTCACCATTTTGTTGAGTTTTTCTTGAGAACCCTAGCTCTAGGTGGGCAAAATATTGTTTACTGACCGGTTAGGGTTCTTTTATTTTTCAGGGTAGGATTTTAGTTAGTTTATATTGTCATTTCATGAATAAATGAAGTGAGCGATTCCTCTCCTCAGGACCTCGTGTTTTCCCCCCACGAAAGTAGTTTGGTTGCCGTTCTAATAATAGATTATACCATAAACTGAAGGACCGCGTTCCATTACTTATCGAGACTTCTGGTGATACTTTTTCGTTAATATTATTATTACTAGTGGATACCTTTTTCATGAAAATTAGCCCGTCTGTTGGGTAAATACAGTTCGCAAAGCTTTGCCCATATTCGTGGACTAGTCAATCTGGCTTTGCCCATATTCGTGGACTAGTCAATCTGGCTTTGCCCATATTCGTGGACCATAGTCAATCCAGTTTCCTTAAAATCGTCGTAAGTACGTAGTTTGTGACAGGTCTATAAAATGCTGCGCATGTACATTTCCAATCAGCGGCAGAAATCGCGGGAGCAGCTCAAAATGATCCCAAATGGTTTTGTACAGAAACTCGACACATTGAGACATTCACGCATGCGCAACCATGTGGTACACCCGTCTTATTCAGATGTGAGAATTTTACGGAAGGTTTTTAGCGATACTAAACAACGCTGGTGCGTGTACAAAAGGACGACAAGAGTTTCTGGGATTTTGGTTTTCCAAAGGACGCCACAGTCAACACAAAATATATAATTTCTGGGAAAAAGCCAAAAGAATCGAGTCTGAGATTACGGAATCAATCTGTTTCTTATGATGCGTCTGAAAACTTCAGTCATGATCACGATTTTTATTGCTTAAATACTGAGAATATAATCGGTTAATTAGTGTCAGCTGGATAATCCCGCGCATGTGCTTATAAGTATTTTAAGGATAAGGATTTTATCCTGTAGCATGGCCTATGGATGTCTTTCATTTCTAGATATTCATGAAATCGAGCCTTCTCTCCATCAGTTTGAGTTCCACGAGTTCCACATCAGGCGAGGAGACGTCAGGAGAGAATGTACACACTTGTGGCGATAAAGCCGCTGATCTGCTGTAGGCAACTTCAACCTAAGATTGTGTAATAGAGATATATATCATCGACATGCGCAATGTTATCCGATAGGCTATGGAAGAGTCTGCTATTTTGTAACACCGTCGATAATCTTTATTCTATTTTAATTGGACTGGACGGGACAAAGGTAAAAGAAAATGTGTCCGCTTGTAAACTATTTGTTTATATCAATATTGACACTTTTGAATTAGAATAGATCCTTTGCATGTGACGTCATCAAAATTCTAAAATCTAAACTATGAGATATATGAAGCTGTTCTTTTAATGATTTAGATATCGGTATTCTCAGTATTCTTCGAAAAATTTACGTCGATACGGTGATTTGTTTTTGAGTTACAGTACTTTGAATTTTGTGACAGCCCAGGTCAGCGTAAATAAATAAATAAATATTATATTTGTTATAGCAGGCTGAGTATTACAGCTTAAAGCTGGTGGAGGCCTGCTTTTACTCCTCACTACATTAACTGTTTTGGACACACTACACTCGACTCACGGTTGATTTTTACGGAGGGAGGAAAACCAGAGAACCCGGAGAAAAACCCTCGAATGCAGATAAGGAATCAACAACAAACCTAACTCACATATGGTGCCCGAGCCGGGAATCGAACCCGGGACCGCAGCGGTGAGAGGCGACTGTTTTACCACTGCGCCAACCTGCATCCCCAGCGTGTTTCCTAAATGTCAAGGAAATCCATATATTTCGGCCAATTTCAAATTTTAGACTTGATAAACCTTTAAAAGTGATATCTAAAGTGTTTTGAAGTGAATGCTAATCATATTGATGGGGAAAACAGCTTTATTTGTAGAGTACGTTTTTGGCCGCCATCTTGGTGTACTAAAGCTGTACACCAACATGGTCGCCGCATACTATAAATTACACTAAATTGTTCGAATATTATTTGGCCGACAGCTCGGTTACGAAGTACTCTATTGCTCCAAAATTTCGGTCATTTCTATATTTTTACCTGCTCTATACACAGCATTAAAAATATTTTACTAATATAAGTTTTTTTCTTGAGGCAATATTTTTTTGTGACGTCAATGCAAACGATCAATAGGATTCAAAGTATTATTATCGAGCGGATTTCGTATGACTTAGTGCCATATATATCCCTGTGAGTGCACATTTTCAAATTTGCTTCACATATTGATGATATACCGTATTTTTGACCCCGTATCCGTACTGCAACTCACTGTACCGTAACTCTGTAATTTGATTGGATCAGAAAGACAGAAACAATGGGAAACCATTTCAATGCCACGGCATGTCGTAGAGTAAGCGTGCCGTAAGTCATTGCCATAACTTGTCCACTCGTAGGATCCACTCTAAGGGGCCGACCATTTGACTTTTGAGGGGGGAGGGGGTGTTCTTGTCTGTGCTCGATTTTTTTTTCTTTAGCAGTGTTGTTGCACGAAAAAATTTTTGCGAAAAAAGCGGAGCCAGAACAAAGCTTTTCCGCTTGCAGGATATTTTTTTTCAACACCGTTGGCTTGCAGGATATATTTTTTCAAAAACACCCACCCCCACCCCCCCTCCCCCCCTCAAAAGTCAAATGGTCGGCCCCTAAACTAGATTCAATAGTACGCGCGCTCTGATTGGCTGTTTGCCGCACACGGCGACAAAACGTCACACGCATTTGACGGGACGGTCGCACGCGTGTCTCCCCAGTTTCCCGCCTAAACCCCCCCCCCCCCCCCCCTCCAAAAAAAAACAGCGGCAATTATCCCCGTTTCTAAATTTAAGCACATAACGCGTATTTACGTGAAATGTTTCGCGAAAAACAAGAAAACTGCTTAAAAGCTAAGCCTAAGATTTTAACAGGTTGAAGTTTTCTTAGTTTGTAATTCACTGTGAGTTTACTAAGTTATAAAATAATAAGACCTCGGAAACTTGTAGAAGAACTCCAGAGCCTTCGTTCTTTCGGCCAGCGGAGCATAACTCTTTTCCGCGGTGTAATAAATAATAATAATAATGTATTTATTCACCTAATAAAATATATATGAGATGTTACAATATTTAAGAATAAAAATCTCAAAAATTTAACGCACGTAGCTCACAATTAAGGACATACTAATTTATACTTAAAAATTAGCCTATTAATAAAGCTATTTTTGAAACGCTCGGTGTTTAATTTCGGCATGAAACAACTTTTTGACCTAAGACGAATAGACGAATCCTTAAACCTAGGTAGAAGTGTAAAAAGTGGGTGTCGAGTTATTGCTGATCTTATGAAATAGTCTTCTACCACCTCTTGTAGCATCTCTTGAGCAAACATTGCACAGTTGATAAGTCCGCTTCACTCGCTCCATATACTGGTAGACAGTACATTATTTTCGGTGGAACGATGGATTTATAAAGATGATCTACCTCTGCCTGTGTATATCCTTCCTTTCTTAGGCTCCTTGGATTCTTGGAGTTTTTCTTTTACGTGGTAATTAAACTTACAATCTGACTGAAGCATGACCCCGAGCACAGTGAGCTTTTCGTGTTGGTGAATATCATGCAGAACAGAATAATGAGATGTATTCCCTTTCTTACTTAAAATTAATTCCTTGCACTTTGATGTGTTGCAACTCATTTTGTTTTCTTTAGTCCAATCCATAAATGCCTGCAAAGCTAATTCTGATTTATCTGGAAGGTCCTTAAGTACTAGAACTATAATAGTAGAATCGTCTGCATACTTGATTAAACTGGTGTCTATAAGCTCATTAATTTCTAAATCATTTAAAAATAAATTAAAGTAAGGTCCACTTACACTACCCTGTGCAGTTCCCTTATTTACGTTTCTCCAACTGCATGAAATTCCGTTGCTGATAACTCTTTGTTTTCTACCCTCTAAAAAGCTAATAAATCAATTTATAATATATGGATTAAGAGGACTATAAAAATTGGCAACAGTTTCTGTGTTCACGTAACGTTATGTAAACACTTAAGTAGCAGTGTAAACATTCAAGTAGCAGTGTAAACATTCAAGTAGCAGTGTAAACACTCACCAAGAGGTTCGTGTTCCCACAAATCTTTCGTGTTTACATAACTCTTTACCAGTAAACACAGAACTGTTTTCTATTTCTTAAAGGGGTACTGTCAATCGCATTGAACCTTTAAGTTTCTTTACAACAAAACAACAACAATAATAGCCTGCGACAGAAGAGAAATGCCATGTGAATGCCCTGATATGATTCGGACGTTTTCGACAGAGGATGGCAAAGATTAAAGTAGATCACAAAAGCTTATTCTAGAAACTTGATTTCCGTTATGGTGAACCGATTTCAACAGTATATTTCATCCATTCGAATCTTTGCTATCCTTCAAAATAATCTCAGATGTTCTCCTGACCAGTATACATACAAAGCATACTCTGCTAATGAGAGTAGCTATTTTTGTCTTTCGTCATGAGAAAGTTATCTTTTTGGGGTCGACAGTGTCCCTTTAAGTACAGTGGCGTTTTTATTTCTACTAAGAATTTCTCTTTTTGTCAACAAACCCTCCAAAGTGTCCGTTTGTCCAGGGAGATGGCACGTTTCCCATCCCACCCCCTGGACTGACCATAAATCAGTACAATGAGGTGATTTTGTCTGATGTTGCTATGAGAGCTGTTACAAACCTGTGCTCGGCGGAGAGGTGTAGGGGTGTTGAACACCTTGAACGCGTGATGATTCCTAGCAGAACTGGGCAACAAGAAATAGCAATGAAAAAGAGAGAGTAAAACGTATAACGGAACATGGTTTGCTTGTCACACTTAGCACAATTGCTGAACAGCAACACTAATCATTTACAACCGATTTCAGTGTTACGTGAATAGGTGATGTTTCAAGTATTTGAGACAGACATTCGATAGACTGATTCGCGCGACACAATCATTTCGCGCAAATAACAGCCACTTCTGATCGCCAACGCATGTTGGCGAAGTCTGTTGAGTATTCAAATATGAACGAACACCTAACTTAATTATTTGATTCAGTACCTCAAAACAATCACACAACAGCGAACCCTGGTTCCACTGCAGGTACAATTGCCCTATGCACGGAACACTGACATCAGTTGTAACAAACAGAAAATGGATCTCCATATTCTATAACAAAATAATATTCAAGTTTCGTGCATTGTACACAATCCAAGCAGGTGATTGGCTGATGAGAGTGCATTATAGGTGAACAAAGCACTCGACCCTGATCCTCTCTTACCTACGGGAGCCATGCATGTGAGCCAGCCCGGTTTCGCTATAACATGTTTGGACGGCTTGGAAAACCTCATTCCAATCACATATTTAACAGTGAAAATGGCAGACAATTACTAGCAAGGTAACGGTAGGATTTAACTCTGTCTCCTCTGTCTCCAATATTATTGTTAAATATAGATTTTTAGTCAACATATATCTTAGAACTAATTGGTTATATTACATGTATTAGTTAAGTTCTTTTAAATTATTCTGTTATATATACACGACCCCACAAGCACTTGTGCTTTAAACATTTATCGTGTTTAAATAAAAAAAATATTATTATGTGACAGAAGATATATATCTTGAGGCGAACATTTGCATAATCGTTCGTTGGAATTGGCTGATTTGTAAGCGCTGGAAGTACAACAAGTCAACATGTGTAGTAGTCTTATTGAAGAAATGGCTTTTATTTCCGAGACTTTACTCTGTCAATGAGAGGAGAAAATGAAGCGAGAATTGAGTGGATGGTTCGAAAACCCAGGAATTTTGATTTGGAAAATGTTTGCGGAATCAGAGCCGAGCACATGGAGGCCGGTTTCAAGATTTCAATTCACTGGAATCTGCAGGTTAGTCATTTTCGAATGAAAGAAATCATTAAAGGAAGTATGGTGCTTTGGAGTTATGCCGATTAAATACTTGACATTTGAATACGTGGCTCCAAAAGAAACGTTTTTGAGTTAAAATGTACAATCATATTGATTCAATTGAGCTTCGCTTTGTCTTCATTCCGTCAACTGTCAAACTTAGTTGGATATTAAAAGTCCTGTTTTCATTCATCGTCTATTGAAATGACATTTCTTCGTGGAGATATTTACCGAAAAATGATTTTATTCATCCGGAATATTTGACTTCTTTATGAAAATAATTGTTTCAACCCCGTACCAAAAAGATGGCGGCTTGTACTTGTACCCACAATCCTTTGCGTGCGAAAATCTTTAAATCCCTTCTAAAATCGCTAGAGGTTTTAAATCTTAAATACAAGCCAGTACAAGTGCTATTTTGTTATTTACATTTTTTTCTGATTTTCTACATTTACAATTACTAAATTACAATTGATACAATTACAATTCCACTATATAAGAAGTTTACTACACACATGCACACAAAAATTACAAAAAATATAATAAATAAAAACACATTTCTACTGCAGTACTCCTGCAGTACTCCTGCAGTACTAGCAACAAGAAATTTGTAATATTTTCCCATTTTTCATAATGCTCGATCAGCTTGTTATTTCTTTTTGCGATACAAAATTCAATATTTTGTAGGTATTCCAGGCTCACTCTTAGAACCGTTAAACTTGATTTGACTTTGATAGATATACATTTATAAATGACCTGCTTTGCAGTGAGAATTAGGAAATTCAACGTTATATAATCAGATCGTTTTTCCCAAATACCAAAAATAATATCTGATGCAGAAAAAAACATTTACTTCAATATGAATAGTCTTTAACCAAGCGAATATGTCACCCCAAACGTTATTTGTCCATTCACAACTAACGAAAATATGTTCTAATGTTTCATTTTCATTATCACAAAAGGTGCATAAGCATGAATCAACAATCTTCATCCTGAAAAGCGTATGATTTGTATAAAGAATTCTATTAAGCAATTTGTATTGAAATTCTCTTAGTTTAGTATTAGTTGTAATCTTAAAGGGAAGGCTAAAGATGGATTCTCAGTCGTAAACTTGTTGAGGATATTGAAGAGAAAACTTTGCTAATGAAGTTGGTGGCTTTGAAATCTTCTTAACAAAAATAGAACAAATAACATTTGCTTTAGGCTTTTCAACATTAATTAATTGAAACCCCGTCGACCTCCAATCAATCAATCGATCTTTATTGCTCTTATAATGACATGTATACAATATAAAAAGAAAATAACTAATATATATACAATGTGATGGGCAATACAGATTAAGTAATATTTGAGCCTGAAGGCTACATAAACTGTGAAGTTCTCGAGTTAGCCTCCAGCCTTGTTATATAATCAGCAATTACCTTTTTTAATTCAGAGTTCATTACATTTTCAACTGAGGCTTTTTAAATTTTAGCCGATGCAAATACATTGGTATCGTCCGCAAATATTTTAAATGTTAGGGCATCAGAACAATTCGGCATATCGTCGATGTAAATAAAAAATAAAAGTGGTCCTAGAGAGCTACTGAGGGATGCCACAGATCATTGTTTGTATGGGGGAGTCGACATTTCCTAGAGACACATACTGCTGCCTGTTCGTTAAATAACTTGCGAACCATTTTAAGGGTAGGCCTCTAATGCCATAGGATTCTAGTTTCTTTAGTAGTATTCCATGGTTAACAATGTCGAATGCTTTCGAAAAATCTAAGAACACTCCACAAGTATACAAATTATTATCAATCGCTATTCTTAAGTTATCTGCAATTTCTGTTATAGCCTGGGAAGTCGAGCGGCCTTTGCGAAATCCAAATTGAAATTCAAAGAGAATTTCTTGTTTTCCAATGTAATTAATAAGTTGCTTGTATATTAGTTTTTCAAACATTAGAGTAAAGGCTGATAAAGTCGAAATAGGACGAAAATTGGCTGGATTAGTCATATTCATGGGTACTCTGAGTGGGAAATGAAGTACTATTTACAGCGGTCTTACCCAGGCGACGTAAGAGGCCAGGCCACCATGAATATATTACCATTTCGATGAAAGACTCGTCGAGTACAGAGCTACATGTAACATGCTTCCTCCAAGACCATCTCCCAAGTCCCAAAACCGCCTTCTACTAATGTGGCCTTTATCATCGAGACCGACCCTGCACCTAAGCCTACGGAGCCAGCAGCAAATGAACCGGCGGCGCCTGCCGAAGCCGAAGCGTCTCTTGAGGTTTAATAGTTGTTTAATTATCTTACCGCTGTTCTTCGCTATTTCACGTCAGCTTGGGCAGCCTTTCATTTCGCTTTATAATTATTGCCTCGCATTCTATTAGTTTCTCTAGCATTCTTCCGTTTTGCCTATCCTTATCCTATACCTGCCCTTATTTTGTAGTTCCAGCGAGTTCCAGCAGTTTATTACGGTTTATTTCGTATCGTGCCATTGGCATTACTCTAGTCTTTTAAATTTCCCGCGTCGTGCATTACTTTTCGTTACATTGCTTCAAGTTTACTTAGTTCTCGTATCCACTTTTCTGGCTAGCCACATCCGTACAGGTTTCTTATCCAATTGTAAATATTTTCCTCAGGTTTACGAATTTCACTTGAATGTAATTTGTTATTACACTTTACAGTAGCCTTCAAATTTTCCCACTCTTTATTGCATTAGAAGTTATGATCTAATTGTAAGCATTTTGCCTCATGTTTATGAGTTTCACGTGAGTGGATGTGTACATTCAGTGGCCTTCAAACTTTACCCGCTATTTATTACATTAGAAGTTATGGTTAAAATTGTACAGCATTTGTTCCTCGTGTTTATGAATTTGACTTGAGTGGAAGTGTACATTCAGTAGCCTTCTAATTTTACCCACTCGTAATATTACATAAGAAGTGATCAAATTATATATTGTGAAGTGTTTTGCCTCATGTTTATGAATTTAACTTGAGTGAATGTGTACATTCAGTAGCCTTCAAAGTTTACCCACTCTTTATTACATGAGAAGTGATCAAATTGTGAAGTGTTTTGCCTCATGCCTTTATGAATTTAACCTGAGTGGATGTTGTACATTCAGTAGCCTTCAAAGTTTACCCACTCTCTATTACATGAGAAGTATCAAATTGTGAAGTGTTTGCCTCATATGTTTATGAATTTAACTTGAGTGGATGTGTACATTCAGTAGCCTTCAAAGTTTACCCACTCTTTATTACATGAGAAGTGATCAAATTGTGAAGTGTTTTGCCTCATGCCTTTATGAATTTAACCTGAGTGGATGTTGTACATTCAGTAGCCTTCAAAGTTTACCCACTCTCTATTACATGAGAAGTATCAAATTGTGAAGTGTTTGCCTCATATGTTTATGAATTTAACTTGAGTGGATGTGTACATTCAGTAGCCTTCAAAGTTTACCCACTCTTTACTACATGAGAAGTGATCAAATTGTGAAGTGTTTTGCCTCATGTTTATGAATTTAACTTGAGTGGATGTGTACATTCAGCTGTAGCCTTCAAAGTTTACCCACTCTTTATTACATGAGAAGTGATCAAATTGTGAAGCGGTTAATTGCCTCATGTTTATGAATTTAACTTGAGTGGATGTGTACATTCAGTAGCCTTCAAAGTTTACCCACTCTTTATTACACGAGAAGTGATCAAATTGTGAAGTGTTTTTACCTCGTGTTTATGAATTTCACTTGAGTGGATGTGTACATTCAGTGGCCTTCAAATTTTACCCACTCTTTATTACATGAGAAGTGATCAAATTGTGAAGTGTTTTGCCTCATGTTTATGGATTTATCTTGAGTGGATGTGTACATTCAGTGGCCTTAAAATTTTACCCACTCTTTATTACATGAGAAGTGATCAAATTGTGAAGTGTTTTGCCTCATGTTTATGGATTTATCTTGAGTGGATGTGTACATTCAGTGGCCTTAAAATTTTACCCACTCTTTACTACATGAGAAGTGATCAAATTGTGAAGTGTTTTGCCTCATGTTTATGAATTTAACTTGAGTGGATGTGTACATTCAGTAGCCTTCAAAGTTTACCCACTCTTTATTACACGAGAAGTGATCAAATTGTGAAGTGTTTTACCTCATGTTTATGAATTTAACTTGAGTGGATGTGTACATTCAGTGGCCTTCACATTTTACCCACTCTTTATTACATGAGAAGTGATCAAATTGTGAAGTGTTTTGCCTCATGTTTATGAATTTAACTTGAGTGGATGTGAACATTCAGTGGCCTTCAAAGTTTACCCACTCTTTATTACATGAGAAGTGATCAAATTGTGAAGTGTTTTGCCTCATGTTTATGAATTTAACTTGAGTGGATGTGTACATTCAGTAGCCTTCAAAGTTTACCCACTCTTTACTACATGAGAAGTGATCAAATTGTGAAGTGTTTTGCCTCATGTTTATGAATTTAACTTGAGTGGATGTGTACATTCAGTAGCCTTCAAAGTTTACCCACTCTTTATTACATGAGAAGTGATCAAATTGTGAAGTGTTTTACCTCATGTTTATGAATTTAACTTGAGTGGATGTGTACATTCAGTGGCCTTCACATTTTACCCACTCTTTATTACATGAGAAGTGATCAAATTGTGAAGTGTTTTGCCTCATGTTTATGAATTTAACTTGAGTGGATGTGTACATTCAGTGGCCTTCACATTTTACCCACTCTTTATTACATGAGAAGGTCTTATAAAATGGTAAGTGTTTTTACCTCGTGTTTAACAATTTCGCTTGAGTGGATGTGTAAGATTCTAAAATATTTTGCCTCTTCGCGTAATTCCAGGGTATTTCGCTTTTCAAAGAGTGGATTTTATATATTTATAAATTTGTCCACTGTTCCTCGCGTTAACAGTATTTTCGATGCGTTTCGGAAGTGTTTTCGGGATGGCTTATAGACCTTATGCAATAATACTGTTTTTATTTTATTGTACAACAATGATCACATTAGGACTGGATCAACCTTATCAGATTAAACAGCATGCAAAAATAGTAATCCTGTAAAATTTGAGTGTCATAGCTTTCATTGCTACAGAGTAATTAGGGTTTGAATTAAGTCAGCCATGGCCTTACCAGCCTCGTTTTCATGTTTTCTCAAAAGCTTTAAATGCTAATAACTCTGGAACCTGTTATATTTGGGAGTTTTTCAAGTTCGTCCGCAATTTTGGTTATATTAACCGTTACAATTATTGTACAAGTATTAAGCGATTTTATACTTTGTCAGCAGCAGTGTGTTCTCAGGTTTCCCGCTCTTTCTGGCATCAGAGTTATGCTCACTCATGTTTGGAAACGGCTAACTGTAGTTTCATTCTTATTTATCACTCCTATTCGCTTTATCTCGTATTTTAGAAGTATCAATTTCATACACCTGATATATAACTTTCTTGTTATTCTGTCACACGTTCTCTAGATTTTCATGTGCTTCATTTGGGGTCCTTTCCGTTGTAGACTAATTTCTATGGCGGTGCCTGGAGGAGTTTCTCATGACTCTCTCGGATTACTGAGCGCCAGGGCCGCCATCCCCGGGTATAACTTTCTCTCTTATAGGTTTTCTGTCCCATCTTGGTTCCATATGTTTATATATCCGGAGATGGCGGTCCTACGCACCTAGCCACATTTTATCCATAGTCCTATACTGGCCCCACATATGTGGATAGCAATCGGCTGTCATATTTTTACCCACTCTTTATTATATATTTTATAAGTTTGCCTACTGTATCCGTAAGTTAAAGTTTGTCCATGCGTTCTTGAAGTGTTTTACGCGATGTCTTATTTGTAGGCAGCTTTTGGGAGGTTCAGTTCTATACAGCACCTCTATTTTCCTGTACTTCTTTACATTAAAAGTTATTGCCGTTTTAAGCATTTTTCGGCATGTTACTTACATCTCACTTTAGTGGCTGCTGTATATTTGGTAGTTTTCAAGTTTTGTCCACAGTTTTGTGTACACTAGCGGTTACAATTATTGTCGGATTATTAAGTGTTTTCATACTTTGCCTCATTAGTGGGTATTTCCCAGCAGCAGTGTGTTCTTAAGTTCCCGCTCTTTCGGGCATCAGAGTTATATCGTGTCTTGGGCTCACTCATGTTTGCAAATCTAACTTTGGTTTCATTTTCGTTATCACTCCTATTCGAAATATTAATTTCATACACCTGCTATATATTATACTTTCTTGTTGTTCTGCCAACTTTCTCTAGATTTTCAGGTACTACAGTTCATCGGATCTGGGGCCCTTTCCGTTATAGACTAATTTCTATGGCGGTGCCTGGAGGAGTTTCTCATGACTCTCTCGGATTACTGAGCGCCAGGGCCGCCATCCCCGGGTATAACTTTCTTTTCGTATAGGTTTTTCTTTCCATTTTTGGTTTCATATGTTTAAATATCCGGAGATGGCGGTCCTTAGCATCGCTAAAGTGTATAACGCCTTCCGTACTCTTGTGCTTGGTAACCCGAGCTCCGATGCTGCCGTGAAACAGTATCTAAAAAGCAGTTACGGTTGAGCAGCTCCAAGCTCGGATAACACAGAAACAGGCCACGCCATTGTTCCCTGATTAGCTTCTGTTGATTGCTCGCTACTTAGAGAAGAGGCTACAGCTTCCATCGATAACGCCGACTGAGCTTTTTATCACCGCTCGTGACAAGCCTTTTTTCCAACCTTATTTTACTCAGGTGATAGAGCAGGGACCTCTGTCGCATTAAGACACCAGAAATAGCTTGGTTTTTTTTCTGATAGTGGTTTTTATTTCACCCCATTTGGAGAAAGACCTTGCGGGACGGCGCGTCAATTGTTCGGGATGCGCCGCCACCCTAATACCTCGCTGCGCCCGTTAGCGCCATCAAAACCTATGTTGCAATCGCTCGCGAGATTGGTATAGATATTTATTTCGTATGACCAACCCCCAGGGGCATGTTGTCGAACTCCCGTTTTCCAGTGCCGCAGCAGAATCACGACTGGCGATATATCTGCGTGAGGCGCATATTGGCAGTGGTGAGACCCAACACAGCTTTCGCGCGGGGCTGTGCCCTCGCTCTTCGGGATCACAATTGGCGAACGTTATGGCCCATGTGGGCTGGTCGAGCCCAAGTACCGCTTTCTACTACCTTATATAAGTTAGCCAATAACATTAAAGCGCAAGCACCTGCTGATCTTCTTACAACACATCCGCCAGGAACCAACGATGCGCAACGCCTCTACACTGCCTATAAACACTCTTCAGGACTTCATCTCAGCCTTCTCCGTGCAGGCTTCAGTAGCCCTTGAGCAAGCTACTCCTCCCCAATGATAGTCTGCAATTTTCCTCGTGGCTCCCTCAGTCTGGGTGTTGGGTTATGCTTTTAGTTTGGGGTATCTTTTAGGTTTGGTACGTCGGACTCTTTCGCGTATTGCCAGGCATATCTGGTTTGGTATCACCCTTTCTGGGTAGCCGCCAGACTTCCATACCTCAAAGGAGTACAGGTAAGACCGGTGTAAATAGAACACTATTTACAGCGGTCTTACCCAGGCGACGTAAGAGGCCAGGCCACCATGAATATATTACCATTTCGATGAAAGACGTAAGGAGAGCTACAAGCAACATTATCATCGGGATATTCGTACGTGCCTCGGGCTAGCCACTTGCCTGTACTCCGCTTCCCTTGGCTACTTTCAGACTATCCCACCCAACCCTCCCTGTTTACTGTTTCGTTTTCCTGTCTGAAAGTAGCCGCCAGACTTCCATACCTCAAAGGAGTACAGGTAAGACCGGTGTAAATAGAACACTATTTACAGTATTCGATTTGAGTAATTTTCTCCAGTGGGGTGGTATAATGCATCAAAAATAGTTATTAGCTTAAAACAGTCTGTCCAAGTCAGCTTATCGTCTCTCTCTTTAAGATATGCAAAAGAACACAAGGAGCCATCAGCGTTAATTATGACAGAAACCCTCTCCTTACAAGATAATTATCATAAGCAGGCTTGCTATCCAAACAATATGAATATTGTTCCAAAGAAATATCTTCAAGAGATTCAGGGTGTTTTGGAAAAAGAGCGGTCCAAGCCGACAACGACTCGCGATGGAATGAAGGGAGGTCCGAAGGTAAACTGCTTACATCAACATTATACTTGAGAAGAAAAACACCACCTACATCATCCAAATATTGGGAGAGAATGTATTTCCAGATACACCCTTGCCCATTCATATATCTTAGCCTGCGAAGCGGCGTAAAGGGCGAAGAAGAGGGAAGAGGAGGGATTAGGGAGAGAAAGAAGGGGAGAAGAGGAGGGATTAGGGAGAGGAAGAAGGGGAGAAGAGGAGGGATTAGGGAGAGGAAGAAGGGGAGAAGAGGATGGATTAGGGAGAGGAAGAAGGGGAGAAGAGGAGGGATTAGGGAGAGGAAGAAGAGGGGAAGAGGAGGGATTAGGGAGAGGAAGAAGGGGGAAGAGGAGGGTTTAGGGAGAGGAAGAAGGGGAGAAGAGGACGGATTAGGGAGAGGAAGAAGGGGAAAAGAGGAGGGATTAGGGAGAGGAAGAAGAGGGGAAGAGGAGGGGAAGAGGGTTTAGGGAGAGGAAGAAGAGGGGAAGAGGAGAGATTAGGGAGAGGAAGAAGGAGGCGCCTCCTTCTTCCTGTCCCCCTTTTCGCCTCTTCTTCGCCCTTCACGCCGCTTAGCAGGCTAAGATATATGAATAAACTTATTATTCTTTGAGATTTAATCCGCCAGCCTTAAATCGTTTATAACTGTCAGTCGTTTAATTTTATCTATTTTCCCATTCCAAACAAAAGCATAAATGATTTTATTTACATTACTAATAACTTCCTTAGACGTGTTAATCAAGGAAGCACGATATCAAAATTTAGGGATTGCAAAAGACTGAAAGATCTCTACACTTCCAGATATTTAACTTCTTTTTAAGAGATCTGAGAACCAAATCAAAATTAAGTTCATTACGCTTGCGTTCGTCATATGTGAAATAAATGCCAATAATTTTAATAGGCTCATCAACATTTTCAATATTTATATTTTCTTTTATTTGGCTTCTTACTTCTGTACAAGTGCTGTTGACAGTTCACTGTCATTTAAGTCCACTCAGATTTTGACTGTTATTTTGACTGTTTTAGGTTCGCAAGGGATTGTGGTCAAACGTACAGCCGCCATCTTTGTCGGTAGGGTGGATTGAAACTCACGGCTGTCAGTGCACTCAGTTTGAATATTAAAAGATTAGCGACTTTATGTTTGTGCTTTATCGGCAAATACAGTCACTTGCTGACTGTACGATAACCCAAACCCTTCGGCCTCGTGCAGTATTCATTATTTTTCGTTCATCGTACAGTCAGCGCGTGCCTGTATTTGCCGATAAAGCACTCACATCAGTCTCTAACCCTTAAATAATGCACGCTCGAGGTCTTGAAAAACTGCGGGTGCACGAGCGGAACACGAGTACATTTAGCACCATTTCGGCAGGACCACGGAAGTGTACTATTTTTATAGGACATAGGAGAACTACGAATCTTCAATTTTTTTTATAATATAAAATTCAATCTACGAGGCGATTCTCCTACTCGCGTGTGTTTTAACAAGGAATTAATGCACGCTGAGCTATTAGCCAATGAAACCACGCGTTCTTGGAATGCTCCCGTAATGTATGTTATAAAATGATAATTACAATCGGCGGTATCAGCTTAAAGATTCCAGTTCTACAATTCGTGAACGTTATATACCCTACCTTCCTACGAGGGTGGATGTGGACGTATTGAACGCCTGCAAAAGAGAGAGAAATGTACGGCTGTTTAATATTTATTTTTAGCAAACCTTAATAGATACCCGATATACAAGAGTTTACACAACTATAGCGAGTATTAGAACATTGTATGGAACCGCTGTGGGAGTGTGACGAAGCGCTAGAGTATCTAGGTTACAGAACATTAGAACGTAGACGCGAGGGCCATGTATTAAAGTTAGTCAAGAAATGTTTAAACAAGTGATGCCCACAATTTCTAGTAGATTATTTTAAGTACGATAGGGACGTAATACGTAGGACGACAAGGCAGAGCGACCACCTCAGACTGCCGTCAATAAGACTGGAATGTACTAACAGGGCGTTTTATTACCATGGTTGTCTAGTTTTTAATTGAAATATATAACTTAGTTTTATCGTAGTATAGCTTAGAGTAATTTTGATTTAGGTTTATATTTATTCTTATACTTTTATACCTTTTATAGTGAGCCATATATTTTTATTATATATCATTATTAGTAAATTAGGGCCTCACAAAAGATGACAAATAGGAAAAACAGTGGACGCCATATCAAACAATTCTCTTCATAGAATGAAAGCGAAATGATTTCACTGCATTGCCGTAGGCCAAACGCGGTCATGCCATCGCACTTCTGGCGCAGGAATAAACAGGACTTGCGCGTATACTGGTAAAAGGTGTATGTGTGGGAATCCTCGTTTACGCCACCAAAACTCACCAATCATCGTCCTAAGCTGAGATCCCAGCAAATACGTTCAAATTATACAAAACCCGGTACTTCAATTCAGTTTAAACTAACTTTTTTTTAAATAAGGATGCGTTCGAGTGACCGGCGTTCGTATATTCACTATACAAATCGCTTATATCGGGATGTTTTAGCCACTGGAATACTAACTGTATCCTGAATATCATATGTCGGCAAGCATTTGTAGTTTACAGTACAAAATGTGCCTGAACCAGTGATATACAGAGACTAATCCATCTATTTGTATTCTGGAATACGGTCAATCGAACGCGATAACTCAGTACTTATGGCCACTTGCATACGTCATTAAGTGCAGCTCATTCAGTGGGATACGGGATTTATCCCATCACTTGGAACAAAGGATTTGGGTGTGGCATATACGATAATTATAATATCAATAGATAAAAATATCAATAGATAAAAATAAGTTATCTAGAGATACATTTACAATTCATCGAAAACACGCTATACAGTTATCGCAAAAAAGGTCTTCCAGATGATCAATGGAGTTCAATTTCTGAAGAAAGTATTTTTTTTTAAGTTTCATGGCAGTTATTCTAGAAGTTAAGGCATCTAAGTCTTGCTTGCTGAATTACCTTTAAACAATTCCTCACCTTCAAAGGCATACGTCGTGATGCTGCTATGCGTGGGCTTCGTCTCACAGGGCTCATTAATGCCGATATTCTCCTATACTTACTACTACTGCTTCTGGTTATAGACGGCGAGTAAACTTCCTTATGTGTCGGTCTGCGACCATCATCTAGATCGAACCGGTCATTCATAACAAATATAATAAATATTATTAGTGAAGTGTCTAGTCCTGTAATATACTTTGTCGAGTAATGTTGAATGTTGATATACTAATATATATAGTATACATCTTAAGGACTATATATATAATATATATATATAGTATACATCTTGAGGACTATATATATAATATATATAATATATAGTATACATCTTGAGGACTATATATCTAATATATATAGTATACATCTTGAGGACTATATATCTGATGCTTTTTATTGCCCCGGAAGTTTGCAAGGCTTCTGACTGAGTGCATTTGGTCGTATTTGCGGATTGAGTTTTTGTTTACGTCGTTGACCATCGGAACCCCTTTATGGGGTGCTATTCCCGCCAAAATTAACTGTTTTGTAGTCTTCAGATGGTTCTTTGTAATCAACAGTCGTTATTAGGCAGTAAGGAACTAAGGATCCATTATGAAGCACCGATTGTCATTATTAGGCATTCAGACGTCATTATTAGGCACCCCACACCCCTTCGACAATTTTCGGAAATCCCGAGCACGTTGATTGAAACCGAGTGTTGTGATTTGATCAGCGAATTATTGGAGAACCAATCAGTGCTCTGATTGAAAAGTCCGAAGGTGTTGTCATAACAACTAATCACCGAACCATGGCGCCAATTATGTTTGTCAGCATGGACGCTGTGCTTGCTTGAATGTGAGATTTGCATCGAACCCCTGGTGGAAATGGTTGTGAGGATTCTGAATTTAATGTATTACTAGTACGATAAATTAAACAGACCAAAACGCGCGCTCTGATTGGTCGATAGCCATGATCTATTAGTGGAGAGGAGGGGAATCTCCATTCTCCCTCTTTCTAAATACCACAGGAATCCCGATATCTGAGTGAGGGGGATGCTACTGGTGTAAATACTTTTTAGTGGACCCTTTGCCTCTTGTGCAAACGATAAAAAGATATTATTTGTTGCCGCTAGTTGCCTCAAGTTGTCAGTACAAATAACTATGCTAGACTTCTATCACACAAACTGAAGGATAAATAAGGAAAATATTGAACGTTTTTAACCTTTCCACCACCTACCGATAGCCAATGGAATGCGGCCGACAGAGCAACAGCCAGCCATATGAACAGGAGGACTTTGTAGCTCTGTTCTAGAGAATGTCACCATCTCGATGTCTTCCGAGTTGTTACTCGGTGTCATGGCGCCAAAGATTGCTTGTCTAAGGGGCGTGGCTATGTAATCTACCATGCGACTAACGAGAGACGTCTCCTGGGGCTCGACACCTGGAAGATATATGAACATGTAGGACGACACGAATTGCTACCAAATTGTATTATATTGTATTGTATTGTGTTGCGTTCTATTGTTGTATTGAATTGTATTGTGTTGTATTCTATTGTATTTTTGGCAAAAATTCGTGTCCTACATAAAGGGATTGCCACATTATGGCTCAATCACGATTTCTGGGAAACTATCCATCCACCCCTCCTTTGACGAAATTCGACTATTTATTTGGGGACTTTTTGGTCTTCCAAAAGGACAAACAGTGGCGCAAATATCCAACTGAGTGTAAAATATTGCCAAAGGGCCAATTTAAACTATGGATTTTGCGGAGAGTTTACCGTCAAATAATAATAATAATGAATGTCTTTATTAAATCGTAAGATAAAATACATATCCTATGTTACAAATATATGAATAAGTAGGTAAGAGCTAAACGTTAAAAATGTGCTAAGTAAAAAGTGCCAAACTAGTTACAATAAAAAATAAACTACTAATTTAAAGGTTACTCTATAAATGTATGCATTCATAAATCGGCTAGTGCTAATCTTAGGGCTTTTTTTCTTAAGTTATACGATCTTGTTTTTGCTTGCGGCAGCAGACAATGAAGAAGGTGACAGTTAAGACCCTCAACCTTTTTAAAAATCTTTTTATCATGCTTTTCTAGTAGATAGCGCACATCCATTTGCGTTGAAATATACCTGCGCTAAAAACATCGTTCTAAAAAGCACTGTATAAATGTACGTTCTGAGTCAGCTGCACCATCCACTGATAAGCCATAGGTTATATTTGGTAGCACTATGCTATAAAATAAATGATCTATCTCTGACTGAGGGGGTGGATATTGATCTGATCAATATCATTTCGTTGTCTGAATGCTATGCAGTACGGAAATGACCATTTGAACCAAACATATGTAGTTTATGCAATGTAAGTATTTATCATTATCATCAAATTGTTGCATCCAACACTTCCTGTGACACCACAATATCATCAGTTGTTAAATTCATTAATAATTCACAAGGGTGCTAACCAATCAAAACACAGCATTCAAGTCACATGGATACCTCTGTAAATCCACATACAGTATCAATTGCAGAATAGATACTAAGCTGTTGGTATTCTGTAAATCCACATACAGTATCAATTGCAGAATAGATACTAAGCTGTTGGTATTCTGTAAATCCACATACAGTATCAATTGCACAATAGATACTAAGCTGTTGGTATTCTGTAAATCCACATACAGTATCAATTGCAGAATAGATACTAAGCTGTTGGTATTCTGTAAATCCACATACAGTATCAATTGCACAATAGATACTAAGCTGTTGGTATTCTGTAAATCTGATACAGAATACTAACTATGCTAGTGTTATTATGATGGAGGGCTCACAACCGATCACTGACTCCACCGTAGCGATGTTTCGTGTTTATAAACATTACAACTGTTATGCTAATGTGCCAATCATGATTTCAATTGGCCGCTTTGTGTCAGGAACCAATGGATATCTGGTTGGCACATTAATGACAATGGATGACGTGGCAGTGAACATCGTTATACCAGGGTAAAACATCAAAACCCCGAATACATACCGTCTCACCATTATCAGGGTTCGACGAAAATCAAAAAAGAAGCTTGCCCGATGCCTGGGTTTAGTAGTCTGAAGCGCAACCTGTGAACAGCAATCCCTGGCTCGACAAGCCGAACTAGTAGCCCCACAAGCCGAACTAGTAGCCCCACAAGCCGAACTACTAGGCCGACAAGACTAACTACTAGCCCGACAAGCCGAACTACTAGCCCGACAAGCCGAACTACTAGCCCCACAAGCCGAACTACTAGGCCGACAAGACTAACTACTAGCCCGACAAGCCGAACTACTAGCCCGACAAGCCGAACTACTAGCCCGGGCTATCAGACAACACTTACGTCGCACCCTGATTAAGGGACCTGCTTTTTTGTGAACACTGCGCATATCCGTGACGTAAAGTATGGTGCCCAATTTTACGTTTTACGTCAATGAAAATGTTATAAAGTTGTTAAATCTTATAGAGTATTATTTCACAAATAAGATACAATATTCGCGTCCTAATTATAACGGTATCATACAGTTCGTCCGATGATATTGTATCTGTTACTTACTGATATCACCATGATCATGTTTTTATTTAAAACGTTTGATTATAATTTATTTTTAAAAACTGACCTCGATTGCTCTATACACATATAGCAACAGAACTACACTGCAAATTGAATGTTAAACAAACACATTGACACAATAGACTTTTCGAGATAGCAAATAAGCAGTCATGTAACATTATTGCACGTTAATTCACATTGAAAATGTTAGCTCCCGATTAGTTCAGTCGTTAAGCACTGGCCTGTCTTGCGGGAGGTCGCGGGTTGAAACCCCGGCCGGACCAACACTCAGGGTCTTAAAATAACTGAGTAGAAGGTGCTGCCTTTGTGAAACAATCTCGTTCTCGAACTGCAAATGCTTAGACCTTCACGTCTTCTCGGATAAGGACGTAAAATCGTAGGTCCCACGACGGCCTCACGTTTATCCGTCTCACCAGACTGTCACGAGTCAGTACCGACGTTAAATAAAGTTGCTTTGCTTTACTTTACTTTAAAAGTGTGCCCGTGCTCAATCTTTGTCAGTGATGATTAACCTATATGTAACTACTGCTGCCGCTGCTGCTATACTATTACAACTACTAGTTCTATGCATCTTATCCATATCCGTTATGCCCGCACAGGAAGAAGTCTAGTAGCGAGTCCAGTTATCCCAAAGATCGAAAATTGGAGTCGGTCAGACATTTCTTAGTTTCTGTCGTACCGCACTGTTTTGTTCTTGTGTCATAAGGAAATAAACGTTATATATTTTACGCCATCGAATGTATATATTTTCTCTTTTTGTTACAAGCTAGGGCAACTGGCCTCGCTTGGATGCCTTTATGAATAAGGTCAATGATAAACAAGGCTTACCTTCAGCAGTCGTTGTGCCTAACAAAGTCGTCTTTTGCCGTTTAATGTTTGGATTATCTTCAACAATGTCCATTTCATGCTGTCTTTTTTTGCTCCTCGCTAGCAATAAATCAGGAATAACCAAGTGAGTTAAAGACCATAACATGAATACGGCAACCAATTCCATCGGTAATGTTTTAGTTTCACCCTTACTTTCTTGCTTATCTTTTTCTTCTTGAAGGACCGCCTGGATTGACTCTATTTCCCAGTTCTCGATACGGACACTGCATATTAAGGGAACTAAATGTTGTCTACTTGTCCTGTAAGATGAAAGATAGCAGAGAAATTCAGCGTTTTAACTAGTATATACCACATAAGTGAATAGATAAGTGTTTTTCGCGCGCTCTGATTGGCAAATCCAACTTGGAATATCCTGCACTATTCAGTTCCCGGTTTGGAGACAAAATGGGTTCTTGCCTCGCGCGCGAAGTATTTACATGGTTTAGGAGTGGTAATGTGTATTTTTTTCTATTTGCTGTTATTGTCTTGTGTGTGTGTTATAGTATAATCTAGATTGTAATGTAATTGTCAATGGATGTAATTCACATTGCTTGGCCCGCAGTTGCAGTCAGCGCCTGTAGTTAACAATTTGATAGCAAAGTAGCATGGTCTACAGTATCAAAAGCCTTTACGAGGTCTAAAAATAAAGTAATAGTAATGAGGCCCTCATCTAAATACTTAGTAATTTCATCAATCAGATCAGTTAGATCAGATTGTACAGATTCCTGAGCGAAAACCATATTGAAGAGGAGGTTATGATAGGTTAGATAGCTAATCAGCCCTTTCATAGATCTTACTGAGCACTGGGAGGATAGATATTGGTCGGTAATTGTTACAGTCTGTTCGCTCCCCTTTCTTATGAATCGGGGGAACTTTGGCAAGTTTCAAGGAGTCAGGAAAGACTCCACCCTTAATTGATAGGTTAATAACATAGGCCAAAGGTTTGCACAATTCAAAAGAAGCCAACTTAAGTAAACGTGGATGAACACCATCAACACCTACAGATTTGTTTGGATTTAGGTTATCCAATACCAGGTATGTTTCTACTTCATTTGTTTGGTTAAGTACAAGCTTACGTAATGTAATAACTTACAGTTTGTGCGAAGGATGCAGTAACAGTGGAAGACTTTGGGTTAAGTCTGCTGTGGCCATCAGTGAATCTGAAATGAGAAAACAGCTTTTATATTTCTTCTATGCCTTTCTACGAACACCCCTCATCGTATTCTTAGATATCAATACGTTGTAAAGCAATAAAATTAAATGAAAATACAAATTGGAAGAGTGAAGATATTGTCGTCATACCTGATAGGCCCTCCAACAGCGCAAGTGCTACTTGGAATATCACAGATACTCCTACAACACAGCACAAAGGGATCAAGTCAGATCACGAGAGCACAAGTACGAGAGTGAATCTCCAATAAGCGCGCTTGCGCGTACACCGCGGCAAAACGTTAAGGTCGGTACACCCTCGTCTGAACTAGGAAAAATCTTGTCGCGGGGACAAAATTTTGTCCCCGGGACTTGTCCCTTCAAATCAAACAGGTTTGAATTGAGGGGACAAGTCCCGGGACAAAATGTGATTGTCCCCTCGTGTGAACTGCCCATGCAACATGTCCCTGGGATAAAATGAAAATAAACCAATCGTAAAGCGTCATTTTACTTTCCCACAAGCCCTTACGAACTCTATTTCAAGATGGCGTCTGCTAAAATCACAATATCCCTGCAACACGTCCCCTCGTCCGAACACAGCAAGGGATTTGTCCCCGGGACATGTCCCTGGGACTTGTCCCTCGTGTGTGCCGAACTTTATGCTCCGCTGGCCGAAATTATGAAAGCTCTGGTTTCAAATACAAGTTTCCGAGGTCTTAAACCTTTTTAGTAAATAATTTTATAACTTAGTAAACTCACAGTGAATCACAAATTAAGAAAACTTAAACCTGTTGAAGTCTTAGACTTAGCTTTTAAGTAGTTTTATTTTCGCGAAACATTTCATGTAAATACGCGTACGTACGGAAAACTAAAAACACACTCTGTTTTCTCTTAGTGTCGGCGGAAAACTGGGGGTACGCGCGCGCTGGGCTCGTCAAAACGCATGCGCGTGACGTTTTGACGTGGTGTGGCTTACGCGATGAAAATATCTAAAAATCTATTTTTAGTAACCGGAAGCAGCTGAGAAGTGCGCGATCGCACGAATGTCATGGCGGCAAAATATTTTCGCGCCCTTTCGCGCCAGGAAATTGTTGTCGCACGTTCGCGCACTTTGCTTCAGCTGCTTCCGGTTACTAAAAATAGATTTTATTAGACATTATCATCACACATCACGTAGCGCGCGCTACAATATTCCCTCTCTTACTTATGCACCAGTCAAAGTGACATAGGTGGGGATTTGTTCTGCGTAGCTTTCAAATACTGACAAATGCCCCACCATGTGGGGGAATAATATTTCACAAAATACGAGCAAATGCCCAACCTGTAAAATTCAAAACTAACTTAGCGACTGATTTTGTGTGTCTTCAAAGTTGAACTGAACCAAAATAATCCCTCAAACGTAACTGAATAAGTGCTAAGTTATCTAAAACAAGTCTAAATCAATCGATGGATCATTTAAATATGAATAGAGTGGTTATAAATACCTTGTCGTCACATTCAACAGGTATTCCCTGAGTCAAGCGAGCACTGATTGCACATGTGAACCTCTGCCCGACGTACTAACGGACAGGGATTACAAAACGTGCGAATCCCCGACCTAGTTGGGACACAAGTTGCTACCAATGAGGTACTAAATCCCCACATAGCCCGGGGTGGGGGTTTACCTTGACTGGTGCATTATGCTCTCTTAGTCAGATGTAATATAGTCACATCAGTGTTCTTATTTTGAACTTCTCAACTATAAAATACCACTCCAAAAGATCACTTCCAAACTGCTAAATTCTACATTATAATACAGGTGTATCTGAACCGCCTCCCGGTTAGCTCAGTGGTTAAGCGCCGGTCTGTCGTGCGGGAGGTCACGGCCAGTTCAAACCAGGGTCTTAAAATAACAGGGGAGATGGTGCTGCCTTTGTGAAACAATTTCGTGGTTAGACCTTCACGTCTTCTCGGATAAGGACGATAAATCGTAGGCCCTCGGAGATCTCCATAGAGGGGCTCTAAGCCTGTCCAGGTTCTCCGTCCACCTTTGAGTGGTAAACTGACAGAGTAAATCCTAATTCCTAAAAAAACTTGTTCTTGAATGAACTGAGATCGAAAATTATTAGTTTTCTGTTATTTGTGGGTTAGGTTTTTAGAAGGTTGCTCACGACTCAAGTTCAGTTCAGTTTTCAATATAAAATAAACTCTTGCTAGTTCCTGATTAATATACACAGATCGGCATGAAGATACTGGCAAACTAGTGAGTGATAGTAAGGCAACTATCACAGGTTTGAATGCCGAAGGCTTTGTTCAGCTTCCACAATGTTTCAGCAATAATTTATGAGTGGGAGAAGGGAGGAGGAGCAGTGGTGGGTGCGTATTTGAACATGTTATTCCCGAGCGAATATACCAGCCCGTGTGAGCACCTATTATTAATTGACACACCTTTGAGTATGATCATATCCCAGATAAAAAGTACCGTGTCCCATGAAGAAAGAGATGTGTACAGAGCCATGAACCATGGAGTAAGGTACATCAGTGGATATACACCCTGCTGCTCCTGTTGATTAATGGGCACCAATCAGAATCATCGTAGCTAATTAAGTAATGTCCACACCAACCAAAACGATTTAGCCAATCACACGCAATTACTTGAACAAAATATAAATGTATGATTTTCAACAACCTGCCATGAAATATTAATTAAGCAATAGACCACACATTTCAATGTGTTTACTGGCGAAATAAAGCACGCGGGATGTTGGGAGAACACAAGAAATGATTGAAAATCACAAGCCGAAGGCGCGTGATTTTCAAGCATTTCAGGTGTTGTTCCAACATTCCAAGTGCTTTATTTCGCCAGTAAACACATTGAAATGTGTGGTTTATTGCTTTTATGATATAACTACGACACAACACAAGCAGGCGTACCTATTTCTGTGTTTACCGGCACAATAGACCATAGATATTTGAGTCTATATGCCAATCAAGACTGGAGGCGTAGTTTAGACAACAAGGAAACGGGTAGCCGTGGTGTCAATGGATCTATCGAAGGCATTTGACACCATTCCCGCACGCGTTATTACTTGCGAAGCTGAAGGCGTATGGGGTTAGCGATATAGTAGTTGTGCTCTTCTTAAGGATTATCTATCCGGCAGAATGTAACGAGTCAAGATAGGAGATACTTTCTCGAAGTGGGATGTGGTGAAGAGAGGCGTGCCTCAGGAAGCGTTCTAGGACCAACATTTGTCATAGTTAACTTTTAGGGTGCGTTTGATTGACCGTATTCCGGAATATGAGAATACACAGAATCATCACTACAAATCGCTCACATCTGGATTTTTTAGCCGCTTGAATACTAAATCTATCCTGAATGTCATATGTTAGCAAGCGTTTGTAGTTTACAGTGCAAAATGATTTCCGCACACAGTTCCATCTATTCTTATTCCGGAATACGGTCCATCGACGCTCCATAAGACGACCAAATTTTGAGTCATCATTTTCCAAAACGATCTCGAAAAGAGGGTGACATTACTGAATATTAAGGTTTCGCTTTTTGATAGGCGTATGGGGTTAGCGATATAGTAGTTGTGCTCTTCTTAAGGATTATCTATCCGGCAGAATGTAACGAGTCAAGATAGGAGATACTTTCTCGAAGTGGGATGTGGTGAAAAGAGGCGTGCCTCAGAAAGCGTTCTAGGACCAACATTTTTTAACATATTTATCAACGACTTATTTTTTCACATTAAATTGGTGAAACTGAATGTTTATGCGGATGACGGACAACTGTACTACTCTGATAAGGACCTAACTGAAATTAACAGTCGCATGCAGCATGATGTCCACATAGCAAACTCTTGGTATCAAAAAAATGGAATGATCGCTAACCCAAATAAGCATCAAGCAATGGTGTTGGGCAGTTCTCAGCTTGACTTTGACTTTCCAGTAAAAGACAAACTGGATCTTCTAGGCATGACATTAGATAATGAACTGAGCTTCAAGGAGTACATCACAACCATAAGTAAAAAAGTAAACAACCAATTTAATGTTACGATTAGGTTCCGTAAACTTATTCCAAACAGTACTAAGTTACGGCTGTATAAGGCCTTCTTACTACCTCACTTTTATTATTGTTCTATGGTGTGGCATTTCTGTGGTAGTCGCAATTCCGACAAACTAGAGGCATTAAATAGACGCATTCGTAGGTTTATTTTTGAAGGATAAGGACTCCGATTATAATCAGCTGCTTAAGAAAGCAGGAACTACCTCTGTATACAATAGGCGTATTCAGAATATGCTGCTCACACTTTTTAAATGTCTGCATTTTGAAAATTGCCCTGGATACTTCCTAAACCATCTACAACTTCGTATGGCCTTCACTCATTTCGATATTTTGCAGCTAAAGTTTGGAATTCACTACCCGACAACTATAGAGTTCTCAATACCTATAATGACTTTAACCATCTGATTAGGCAATATCAATGACTTTGCTGCCATTGAAATGTAATTTGTTATTAATTCCAATTATAATTCAATTACTCGTGTATAAATTAGCTTTATCGTGTATATATTAATATAAATAACATTTGTTTATTTAGTTATTTTCTCGAAGATATTAGCTTATTTCAGCTTCTCTGTAAATTCGAGGATAAATAAAGTGTATGTGTGTATGTATTCAACAGGTATTCCCTGAGTCAAGGGAGCACTGATTGCACATGTGAACCTCTGCCCGACGTACTAACGGACAGGGATTACAAAACGTGCGAATCCCTGACCTAGTTGGGACACAAGTTGCTACCAATGAGGTACTAAATCCCCACATAGCCCGGGGTGGGGGTTTACTTTGACTGGTGCATTATGCTCTCTTAGTCAGATGTAATATAGTCACATCAGTGTTCTTATTTTGAACTTCTCGACTATAAAATACCACTTCAAAAGGTTTCTTGCTTTTCGCGAAACATTTCACGTAGGTACGCATACCTGCTCAAAATTGGAAACAGGGATGATTGCCTTTGTTTTCTTTAAGTTTTGGCGGGAAACTTGGGAGACGCGAGCGCGCGTACCCTGCGAGCAGAGGTTTCTCATCTCTCTGCCTTTCCTGTCGCCGAGAGAAACCTCTGCCACGAAACGATTGCTTTTTGCGTTGAGCATGCGCCACGGTATCTGGATTGCCATTGGCCGAAAAAAAAACGAGACGGTAAACATTGTAGATTCATTGTATGTAGATTTCAAATTGTCCATTTCCTATTGTTATAAACGGCAGTGGAGAAAATAAAATTAATGTCCTTCTTCGAAGGTATAAATCAAAGCTTTCTTTAGGATAAATTAAGGTAGATTTATTGAACGGTAATTTCAAGGTCTTCTGTGCAGTTCAGTAAAGTAAGAAGAAGACAAAGCCGGAGTTTGAAGCCCGTTCGTATCAATCGTCGGCAAACAACAAACGCGTGACGACATAAATAACGGCTGCGAAGGATACTGTGGGCTCTTGCAAAACCAGCGAAGATCACCAAAAAGTCATGCCCGAGTGATATCAAACAGGTAAAACCGGTTTGGTAACTGGTTTATCACGTGGTTTACCTCCAAGATTTTGGAGGTTGCAAGTGCGCATGTTCAACGGCAAAAGCAATCGTTTCGTGGCAGAGGTTTCTCTCGGCGACAGGAAAGGCAGAGAGATGAGAAACCTCTGCTCGCAGGGTAGAGCGCGCGCGACCGGCTCGTCAAAAGCGCATGCCCGTGACGTGTTGTCGCGGTGTGACTTCAGGGTTCACTTGGCCTTGGTGCTGTCTGAGATGTCCACAGTCAAAGTTAGAAAGTAGAAAGTATAGGTAACTGTATGCTGTTGGCCATTCTTACTGTGAAAACGTAAAGGAAACACCATTCAGCCAATTAGGAAAGGTGGAAAACAAAAGATCATTTGAATCACAAATTGAGAACTTTCCTCACGATTTACTTCGAAATCAAACTAGAGATGATCAAAACTAAGTTAAAACTTCAAAAGTTAGAGCAAATTTCGGGTGGGACAAAACCGTAATTTGATTGGATCAGAAAGATAAGTAACAATGGGAAACCATTTTAATGTCACGGCATACCGAACAGTAACCGTGGCGTTAAGTCATGATTGCCGTAACTTGCTCACTCATACGAAATCCGTTCTATCTGAGACATATCAATTATGGTGATGTTAGTTGTACGGCAACAGTTTTTGAATCTGTAAATTAGAGGTTAGGGGAAGAAGACTACAAAATAAGAGAAATGGAAAACTGAGGAGCCAACTGAAACGATCGCAAATGCATGTCTAGAGCCGGACCTAGAGTACAACTATAGACTACAAACAAAACTTTTACAATTATCAACGTTAGTATACCTACCATATGCTTGTACAGCGCTGGCTTTCGTTGTTTCATGATCCTCTCGAAAACACCCGCGTGTTTTTGAATCCTGAAAACCACCAATGTTACAGTTACAAATAACATATAGGAAGGAAACACACGAGTTGGCATTTGGATTTGTCATAGTTAACTTTTAGGGTGCGTTTGATTGACCGTATTCCGGAATATGAGAATACACAGAATCATCACTACAAATCGCTCACATCTGGATTTTTTAGCCGCTTGAATACTAAATCTATCCTGAATGTCATATGTTAGCAAGCGTTTGTAGTTTACAGTGCAAAATGTGCGCGAACAAGTGATTTCCGTACACAGTTCCATCTATTCTTATTCCGGAATACGGGTCCATCGACGCTCCATTATATAGACGACCAAATTTTGAGTCATCATTTTCCAAAACGATCTCGAAATGAGGGTGACATTACTGGATATTAAGGTTTCACTTTTTGATATTATATTGCAAACCTTATCCAACGCAAATAACATGCGAATTCATACAAGAATCATGACAAGGAAAATGTGTTGGAACAGCACAATATTCCTATGCAAAAGTTACGGCCTGGAGCCTCACAAAACTGTGAAGTTTTCTCGCATAAATGACAACAAAATAGAACATTGTATTTGGCAGCCGTCAAATATCTGCGCTTGCGCATCACTGTCATGATCAGTCTCCGCGGCGGCGCTAACTTCCCGCGAAAATTACCGTAAAACATTGTAACAAGCCGGTGTCACTCCATTTGTGAACTTCAACCTCAAAAATCAAGAAAAGTACATTAAATTCAAGCTTTTAAATTTCACTTGTCCATTTTTTTCTTCAGAATTTAACAAAAACGTTCTGAAGGTTACTGGTTAGAAAATGAGTGTGTTAAACATGATACAATACACTCAACAGAAAAGAATATTCTCATAAGGTGCAGACGACTGAATTACCAGACGAATTATCTTGGTTTATGGTTTCCATTCCAGAAAATTAGGAATTTAAACACATATATACAACCACCACGTGTGCAATTTTTCAGCCATTTTTAAAATATTAGTTGACGCATGCGCAGATATTTGAGCGCTGTGTGTGCTGAGGAGGCACTGGGAATGAGAATGGTATCTGGCTTACTTGCTTAGCGAATTGTCAAAATATCCCGTCAGGTATTTGGGGCGTTCAAACAACGAGACCAAACACCAGAACGCGTCCTAGAACAAGGTGAGAAAGGGTTGAAAATAAAATATATTAAGCCAAGGAACTCAGTAATTATATAACTGGCTTGTAACTTACCTCTTCTTTCATGTTCATCAGAAACATCCCGGCAATGTACGACATTCCTGTACCATCGAGGTACAATGTTAGTATGCCATTAACCATCTTATCGGAAATGAATTACCAATAGGGTAGAAATGGTAACGCCCGGAGTGCTGAATTAAAATGTTTGTGGCCAAAGGAGTCGCCAAATCGAGGATGGGCGCTTAAAATAAATACCTGATTTGCACTCGGAATTATTTTCAGTAAAGCGAGATTACTTTTCATTTTGAAGTGATAAAATCGAAATAATCAACGATTCGCAATAACGTTTTTCACAGTCTGGATTGCTGCACTGAGTTTTTCATTTCTTGCTACGCGATGGGCCGGAAAATAAGTAACATTTCCCACCTTCTGTTAATCTCTTGTTGTATTTTGTTTAGAGGGGAGGGCTCTACATCATGGGTGGGAATACGGTATCTGAATGAAAACATTTCTTGAAATTACTTCATATGATTTCTCTCTTTCATATTTACTTAGAAGAATGTATGTAGAATGGGAAACAGTAAAACACGTTTGTGTTTACGGTGATAATACCTTGACAATATGAGACTAGAGTATTGTACTGAGCATATACCGCCAGAACACGGAACAGGCTCGCTCTGCCTTCCTTGCCCTCTGTTGTACCGTTCATCAACAACCGATGAGTTGGAAATGACCTATCTGAAAGTAATAAAAATAGCTTAAATTATTTATTTAAAAGAGCCTCCTGTGAGGCCTATACTCGGGCCTGTGATAAGACAGTCTCACCACAGGTAACCCGTATCATGATTTGAGGCTTAAATACAATATTATATAGATGTAACAAGACCCTCCTATGAGGTTATACTCGGCCCTGTGATAAGACAGGTTCGGCCCTACTCTCTCACCACAGGTAACCCGTATCATGATATGAGGCTTAAATACAATATTATATAGATGTAACGAAATGTGAGAATTTTCCATCGAAAGTCGCTAAAAGTCCTGTCAGCCCTAGAATAACTGAAGATCTTGTTATTTCAGTCGAAAAAACCTTTGGTTTCGGCAAAATAATGGCTAAGAATGGCTCAGAATCTTAGGTCCCGTTCCTGGGAATATCGCATCTATCAGAACCAAGTTCCTGCGGGTGTCGAATCTAATTGGTTGATCCTGTCACGTGTTGTCCATCGAACAATGGGCTATTGTGTAAACTGATTGGTTAACGGCGAAAAAGTTCGAAGTTCGAAAAAAAAAACACTTGCGATTTAAGACTCGTGTCGGCCAAAGGCCTGGCCCGAGTAATGATACACATGTCTTGGACATGTCGGTCTTGTAGCTAGTGTTTCTCGTAGATAGCATGTTATCGATAAATACAGGTACTACACCATGCATTGATTTATAGATAATGATACATATGTCTTGGACATGTCGGTCTTGTAGTGTCTCTCGTAGATAGCATGTCATTAACAAATACAGGTACTAGACCATGCTGTGATTTATATGTAAGGATACACATGTCTTGGATATGTCAGTCTTGTAGCTAGTGTTTCTCGTAGATAGCATGTTATCAATAAATACAGGTATTAGACCATGCATTGATTTATAGATAAGGATCCACATGTCTTAGACATGTCGGTCTTGTAGCTAGTGTTTCTCGTAGATAGCATGTTATTAACAAATACAGGTACTAGACCATGCATTGATTTATATATAAGGATACACATGTCTTGGACATGTCGGTCTTGTAGCTAGTGTTTCTCGTAGATAGCATGTTATTAACAAATACAGGTACTAGACCATGCAGTGATTTATATGTAAGGATACACATGTCTTGGACATGTCGGTCTTGTAGCTATAGTGTCTCTCGTAGATAGCATGTTATTAACAAATACAGGTACTAGACCATGCATTGATTTCTGGATAAGGATATAGGATACACGTCTTGGACGCGTTAGTTTTTATGTGTCGTCATAGTAGCACTGTTTAACATGTCGTATAAGTGCTGAATTTATCTCTAAAAATACAACGTAGTGCTCACTTGTTGAGTTTGTCTAATTTTGCAGCATTCGATTTACCGCAGTGCATCCAGACGGTAGAGCTGTAAGTAAATTGAGGCAAAACATAGGCCTTACAAAGTAACATTTTTGTTTCAGTGCTTAGTAACTTTCTAAATATAGCGAGATCTCGGTTTGTTACATGTGGTTTGTTTTCAATTACAATACAATATACGTTTATTTTACTCAAAACAAAACAAATAAGGAATTTAACAATGATTACTGAGTAGGCAGGACAAGAATAAACCAAAGGGTTATCGAGTCAGAAACACCTAACAACTTGCATTGTAGTGAGGAGCAAGGCCGTTTGTTGGGAATAACCTTTTGTGAAATGAGTGTATACGGATCCGAGCCGCATGGAAATCCGATACAACACCGCCGCGAATTCTGTATATTATTCTGATCAGTATTACTCACAGTTCGAAACCAATGTTTTTCTAAACGCTTTCTTCTAAAACTATCTACTGTAATAATGTTCTGAAAAGCGTAAAAATAAGAGTTTGGAAGCGTGCACAAAAACAAGTCCCAAAATCAGTACGTAATGGTGAGACGGTCTGTAGGCATCATTAAAGGAGTTTTAACACCCATTCCACAAAAAAACGGGGCAAATCGCTTATTTTATGTCCCAGCCGTCTCAATGCAATACCTGAAAAAGCGCTAGAATCATGGGGTAATGATATTTTTTATAAGAACAAGTCAGTATTTCTAGAAAACAAACATAACCATCATGGCATCTTTCAACCATAGCCCATAATTTGACCTTGAATAGCTCAATTTCACCCATTTGACGATGTCCCCGGCTCTATGTTACTAGAAAACGAGCTAGTTTTAAGCCTTGTAAAATCCGTTAGCTAAAACGTTGTTGTGTGTTTTTCTCAAGGGATAAATGGCAAATGGCTAGTAGTACTCTTTTGGTCTGGTTATTTAATTTAAATGTTTGATAATCAAAAAACAAATGTCCACTGATTTAATGTAACATCCGTTACCAGAAAATAATAAATTGCCACCCTGGTGCAGAAATATCTATCACTGCTTCTTTTTATACTAATCGCTCCTTAATGTTATATAAGTAGTAATAGGACTTGGTTTCACCTTGTAGCCTGCGGTATATAAACGCTCATGTCAGAATAACGAAGAAGATGTGGCAAAAAACAACAAGTTCTGTAACATCCGTTACCGCAATTCCCAGACCAGTCTCGATAAACGTTGTACACCGTATTGACCTATGTATGACGTTTTGCCCGACAAAAATAGAACGCTGAGTGTAACATGAGACACAGAAAGCATGCGACAAGGATTTTCCGATCTCTTTTTCAGTCTGTGACCTGAGAGATTCAACACGTGTTTTGCTTTGCGTTACTTAAAGGGATACCCGAGTGAAAAACACATTGGGGCTCAAAAGAATCTTCAACATGTTCTTTGTTCAGAAAATGTATTAAAATTTGATCAAACGTTTTTAGTATTAAGAACGAGCACCTCAAAGTTGGCCCCGCGAAGACATGGGCGCCGCCATCTTTGTTTGCATTTACGGAAGTGACGTCACTTCGTCCCACCAGCGTATCGCGGCTACTTGTCTTTGTATGATTTTCACACGCTCGGAATTAAAGTGGATATATTTTCATCGAGATTGCAGAGGAATTATTACAGAAACCGGAATTATGATGAAGACGACATTATGAGAAAAGTTCAGAAGACTGGGAGGAGGAAGAAAAGCATTGGGAAGGCGAGAAATTATCAGACGAACAACAAGGTCTCGTAACTGCCATTTAATAACAGCAAAACAACATGGCTTAAAAGACTCGAGTGACTTCTGAATAAGTATAAGAACTACAATGTATGTGAGGTACAGTTAAGGCGTTTATCATCCTAAAAACACCTAATAAGTGAGAGAGTAGAACGCTGGTGGGACGAAGTGACGTCACTTCCGTAAATGCAAACAAAGATGGCGGCGCCCATGTCTTCGTGGGGCCAACTTTGAGGTGCTCGTTCTTAATACTAAAAACCTTTGATCAAATTTTAATACATTTTCTGAACAAAGAACATGTTGAAGATTCTTTTGAGCCCCAATGTGTTTTTCACTCGGGTATCCCTTTAAGTTGCTCTTATTCCTCTAGTTAGCCAGGCAACGTCTGTTTTAGTGATAAAGAATCAAAGGTAAGTGATTAATATTTGTTTTCAACTTACTTTCAATTCATTGAAAATAACGTTTGGAGCCTTAGTTTGTATATTAACCTAATGTAACGGATGTTACATCAAACCGGAAGTGAACGATGTCCTTTAGGAAAAAAATATTTCCCCATTTTTAAGCCACCAAAAGCAATATTTAAATTTGTATTGAAGTTTTAAATAAAAAAATATTGACCTATGTATGACGTTTTACCTGACAAAAATAGAACGCTCAGTGTAACTGAGACACAGAAAGCATGCGACAAGGATTTCGCAAGTCTCTCCCTCGGAGAGATTCAACACGTCTTTTGCTTTGCATTACGTAATTAATTAAGTTGCTCTTATTTCTCTAGTTAGCCAGGCAACTATTTGTTTTCAACTACGAAGAGTACTTTTAATTCATTTAAAACGACCTTTGGAGCCTTCATTTGTATATTATTTGTATATTAACCTAGTGTAACGGATGTTACATTAAACCGAAAGTGAACGATGTTTTTCACAAAAAAAAAAATTCCCTATTTTTACGCCACCAAAGTTTAGATACAAATTGCTAGTTCTACCCAAAAATCACGAGTGAAAATACATAAATTAAACAAAACATCGACGACATTACCGCTCCGCTTCAAGTGGCCCACATGGGTGGATTTCAGTGATGTGCTATGTGTCATCGAGGAGCCTACTGCCCACGGAAAGGCTAGGAGGAATTTCGAGTTTAGCGATATAACACTTGAAATGATCGAAGGCTTGCATGATGGCAGGGTTTTGGCCAATAATTAAGGCTGAAAAACGACTGCAAGAAGCTTTACAATTTATAGAGCTTTTCAGTAACATCCGTTTATACCACTAAGAATGAAGTACAGCGAAAGACGTAACCTCATGTTTATATTGTTATACAGTTAGTGAAGAAACTTGTTTAAATCCCGATGAAGTTCAAGACTTACGAATAATGAAACCTTTGAGAATTTTTTGAGATAAATCACAGAATATTATTTGATGACGTAATCAGTACTAATTAACGGTAAAATAAGATTGAAAGAATGCAACATTGCACAAAAAGATGCAAATTTTATCAATTATATCAAAATACCAGGTGATTGATATGATTGTTAGCTTAAGATGCCTGATTTGAACTGTATTAGTTGACATTGTAAACAATAGCACTTTTTTAATAGTTTGTAACATCCGTTACCATAATTAACACGCATTTCATAGAGTACAGACTGTATTATTATCAGTGCCAGGCTTTGGGCTTTACATGTCTACATATTTTCCGTTTTTAGAAACCACCAAGAGGGATCTACACTCGGTTTGACCAAGAGCCCATAACTCATAGAAATTTTAAATAAATAAAATACAGTCACAAAATGCGAAATTTTTGGTAACATGCTGGCAGAAAAAGCCAGCCAATTCGTAGCGAAAGAGTGTCTATATATTCTAAATCCAGGTTTTCTGTGACTTTTATTCATTCAACTTCCTCCTGAAATAGTTACCGTGCAAGGATATCGCTCTTTAGTACAACATATATCTGCGAACTTTGATGAAACTTACATTTTCCGTCTAATTATAGTGTATATTACTCAGTTTGCAAAAATCTTTGTAACTTTTTGAATATTTAAAATTACATGCCAATTTTTGGGATTTTTACCTTTCAATAGTTGCCTCATATAACACAAGTCTTCCTGAGTTTCTCTGTCGATATCAAAGTTTGCTCATTTTTGCTTTCCTATTTGCCCCGTTTTTTTGTGGAATGGGTGTTTACCGTGACATTAGCATAGTGTTTGTTGGATACAGACTGATTATTAAACATCAGTGCCTCATTAGTGTTACAGGAGTATCCGTGATACAGACATTATTTGATGTTTTATTGATCAGTGTCTGTATCAGATACAGACCTGGGCCCGGTTGTTCGAAGCAAGGTTAAGCGCTAACCCAGGGTTAAACTGTACAGATTGCAATTACAGATTTAGTGCTAACCTAGGGTTAAAGTTAACCTTGCTTCGAACAACCCGGCCCTGATGGTTTCTTATTTATTTATTGTTTATTTATGAATTATTAATGAGATTTTTAGAACCGCTGATTGAAACTGTAGGCTCACAATTCAAGATGGCAGCTAATTTGGGCATGGCGGAACGACTCATCTTTTCATTTGTGGAAAATCTTGACATTTACTAAGATGCCCACTTTGTGTGCTGTTCCATGCTGTCCAAATTCTTCGCCTCAGGAAAGATGCCAGCATCTATCGTGGCATTCATTGCCAATAAATGACGCGGAACTTCTCGAAACGTGGCTGACAAATCTTGGTCTGGGAATTATGGAGTCGATGAATAAGAACTGGAAGATATGTAGCGACCACTTTGAGTCAAAGTACGTCCAGAAAACACTCACTGGGAAACTAAGGCTGAAAAAAGGGGCTATACCAACTATTTTTAATCACAAAGAACGAAAACGAAAAGTTTCTGATAACGAAGATCAATCTGGACCCGGGAGAAAGATGACAAGGCTTCCGGACGTTGATGTGCCATCTACAACGGAAGAAAGCTGCGTTTCTATAAAAGATTCGACGAGCTCACAGGCATCAAAAGAAGTAGAAAAGTTATCAAGTTTAAAGAAAGTGATTGAAGAACTAAGACAGGCACGAAAGGAAAAACCACAAGAAACACAAGCTCTTCCACCTCATTTGATACACATAGAAAGCAGCGGTAATTGCAATAATAGTTCTGCCTCGGTAACTCGTGCAGATCAGCACATTGAGAATGCTCCCATCGCAGCAGCACGGATGCAAAACCAGTCAGACAGTTTGATTTTTTCAGAACTTTATATTGAAAAGTTACAGAGAGAAAACAAGGAACTAAAACGTGCCCTTGAATTTGAGAGAGATCAAAGAAGAAAAGCAGAACGTTCTTTAGTAGAAGAATATAAAATATTAAAGGAAGAGAATGCCAAGCTTCACAGTGCTCTTGAAGTGGATTTATTGCACCAAAGAAATGCAGAAGCACAGTTGTTGTTAGAACAAGAAAAACGTCTCAAGGTAGAACAACATTTAGAAGCCTCCCATTTCAATTGTAAGAACCTAATTGATAACCCAAAGTCATTCCACCACTACACTGGGTTCACCACTGAGCAGTTTGACATGTATATTGATTTCCTGGGCAAAGAAGCCTGTGAAAAAATGTGTTACAAGCAGACCGGTTCCAGGCATGTATGTGCTTCTGGTGGGGACTCAGTTAAGAAAGGAAGGCCTCGGCAGACAAAACCAAGGGATGAGCTTCTTATGGTGTTATGTCGGCTTAGATTTGGACACCCAGTTCAGGATTTGGCAATAAGATTTGATGTCTCACAGGCACGAGTGTCCAGGATTTGCAGCACCTGGATAGCATTAATGCAGAACCGCTTTCAAGAAGTTGGTTTGTGGAATGCAGATGATAATGGTGATTATAATGTACCAGACAATCTAAGGACCATCTACCCAAAACTGAAAATCCTTATTGAAGCCATCAAGAAGGATAATGACAGGCCCAAGAGAGGAAAGAACAATGCGTTAAACAATGTTCCATTAACCATGGCTGGCTTAACATTTAACCCTGGCCAAAATAATTAAGCATATTGCTAATTTTGCTTATAAATGTGCCATGGCTTGGGATGCTGAACTTCATATTTATTTATTGTTAGCATCATTGAGAAGGGGTAGAGGGTATGTTGTACATGTACGTATATCTGTTCTCTACTTCGAATTCACTGACAGAATTTTAAACTAAGTTAAACTAGAATATTTAGACACAAATATTGTCCTGCAAGGTTATCTTTTTTTAATTTTTTTTTTGTTTGTTTCCAATATTGAAATGCCATTCAGCTAAAAATATTTCATCAAACTGATAAGGAAAAAAATAATTACCAGTAATTGCTTGCTAAGAAGATAATTAATTATAAGATAGACCCAGAGTGAAATCATATACAGTAGCCTGCAAAAGCAGCCACTGATCAATGCTCAAAGGAGCAGCTGAGGCTACATATATATACAGCTACAAGGTCTGGATAGCAAAGATGACATGTCTTTTTATTGTTGTTTGATATTCAAAAGATACTGTTTTAACAGAGGCACTGTGTTTCGTACCTACATATATAGAGTGGAATCAGCTGTTCACTTGTGGTGGTAGTACATTTCTACTTCTATAAAATACGGTCCTTAGAACTATGATTTCCAAAAATCAGAATAAAGTCTGCAATTCTCTTATCTGATTGTCAATCATTATACGCTAAGAGCTAGCCATTATATACTGTGTGAATTTTATTCATATTTTACAAAAAAACTCATACGGCTGTAATGTCACACCTTCACGTTGTGTGTAAAAACCCTGTGAATAAGATAGATACATTGTTTATTACATTAATTAAACCCAATTGCAGAAAAACTGAAAACTTGGGGAATTACAATGTTATATAGGAAAAATACTAAATTATGATGAACTTTTTAAATTATAATAAAACTTTTGGGTCACATGACCAGCCTATACCAGGGGTTCTTTCAATACCATCTTGGATTAGGCATGTAAAGACCCCTGGGAACGAGGTTGAAAACATATTTTTGCAAGCCAGATCAGAACGCCTTGGAACTGGGCTGTCAACATTCGCAGACCCCAGTCCGGCACATGGGTGCAATCCACCATACTGAAAAAGACACTGTGGGTATAAATGACCTCAAAATCGCCAAGGTTGGTTTATTTGTCTATATCTTCAAGACTTTCAACAGTACAATAACGATATTTTCTTAGAAGAGGTTGAGAGCGTTGAACAAAATAAAATGTTGTGTTTAGTATTAACGCGAACATCTTAATGACATCCATTTATAATAGGTTTATCCATATTTTCAAGTACCTGTAAGATACTAAAATGTTATATTTTTCAATTCTCCTCTCGTTGGGAACAAAGTAATCGAAAACCCGATTTCGATTGGTTATGAGGAAGAAAAGTTATTGAATTTTCCTAATTTTCCCTCCAAATTTTTGCGGGAAATAAACAGCATAAAACCATTTATGAAACATATTTCTTCAAATAACTTTTGGAGTTTTAAATATTACTATATGACAATCTAGAAACTTAAAGAAGTGCCTAAAATCGTATGTGTTTAGAATAATTGTTGTCATTTTTAATGGGTACATGCCTTCAAGATTACATTGAAAAAAATGTAAACGTCATGAGTATTTCAAAATGCCCTCTAAATATAGGTGAGTGAGCATTATATCTATATTTTTTACCAATGCCCTCCTAATGTACTAAGTAGTTGTAATATTGAGTTTTTCTTTTTCTTTTACAGTAGAAAGCCCCATTTATGTAAAACACATTACATCACAGATATGACATCATGAAAATATTAAATCCTTAAATAACTTAGGGAGTATTTATCAGAGACTTGTGCCAAATAAAAACGCATCACCATATCTTTGTTGTAGTGTACTTTACTTTAACTCTTTGATGACGGACCGTATTTGAGCTCAATTGGTGAAATCCTGAGTGCTAACTAAACCCTCCCCCCTCAGTTCCAGTTTGGCTAGCCCGGGGTAATTAAATACTGCTGACTTGTTAAGCCAAGGGCTCAAACTTTCCCCACAATGCCATTCGGGAGAATTCTACGCATTCGTCGGTAGGTATTGTAACTTCTGTAGGGTTTCCAATGAAATGTGCTCTATTTTTGGAGAAAAATGTCACTGTTAGAGAGCCTATCGGTCACATAAGACCGATATTTGCAGGGTCCGTCGCCAAAGGGTTAAACGACTATTTAAATAGGAATTTGACCAAAAAAGGAGCTACACTGTAACGCTTATGACGTCACAAAAATGTCATTATCTAAAACTAATTTAACTAAAACCGTAAATTTAACTTGCATAGTAAATTCAATTTCAGACAGAATTTAGGAAATTGTGTCATTTTATCTAATTTTGGTCACGCTCAACCCTGTCATTTATACCCACCGTGGATGGCGCCACAATTCCTTGTGAACCTAACACGGTCAAAATAATACCCAGAAATCATCTATTCTCCCATTAATTGAGTGGATGTATTTACTTGTTTTTACGATTATTTTCGTGCGCAAAGGATTATGGGTCAAAGTACAAGCCGCCATCTTGTTCGGTATGGCGGCGCTCTAATGAGTTTCTGTTGAGTTGAATCAAGTTGAAGCATTTTTCTGCTATGCCTGTGACTTGCTGTGTACGTGGCTGCACCAGTGCCTCTTACAGAGACCACGACAATGATTTATCTTGGCACGCTCTGCCAAATCTCGATCGCGAAACGCTTGTGAAATGGCTAGGCGAAGAGGCATTGGATCCTGACAGAACTCCAAACCACAACTGGAAAATATGCAGTCTACACTTTGAGCCTGAATACATCGAGAAGACTCTCACTGGGAGACGAAGGCTGAAGAAAGGAGCAATGCCGACTATTTTTGTGCAGCAAGAATCGAAGCGAAAGGTGTCGAAACCCGAAGAAAATTCAGAACCACCAAAGAAGGTCACAAGGCTCACAAACGCGAATGTAAAACTTATGACAAGAGTGGCCTCAGATAATGAAGATTATTTACCACAAATGCCAGCTACATGCAGCTCACAAATATCTGATGATGTCGGGAAGTTAAAAGGTTTGAAGAAAGTGATTGAAGAGCTCAAACAAGCAAGGAAAGAGAAGCAGCCTACAAGTGACCTGGACTCTACTAGTGAAGGAACAAAAGGAATGGCGCGGACTGTAACTCCAATGGCAATGGAACTTCTCCCAAAGTCCGATGGTAACCAGTCAAATGACTTGCTTTCTTCAGAAATTTACATACAGAAGTTAAAGAAAGAAAACAAAGAGCTTAAACGTGCTTTAGAATCAGAGAAAGAAGAATGCAGACAGACTAAAGAAATGTTAACCAAGGAGAAGCAGAACTCACATAGATTGCTAGCAGCTTCAAAAGTCATCCTATTAGCAGAGAAAAAAAAAATGATGTCAAAAATCTCAGTGCTCAAAAAGGCTCTAGAGTCTGAAAAAGTAGATGATGGCATAATTAGGCGAGCTCTTGAAAATGAGAAAGCAAAAGTAATGGTAGAACAAGAAAAAAGAGTTAAAGTTGAAAAGGAGTTAGAGGGTAACCAGTTCAGGTTTAAGAACCTAAAGAATAACCCCAGCATGTTTCAATTCTATACTGGATTTACAGCTGAGAGGTTTGACGTCTTCTATGGTTTCCTTGGAAAGGATGCTTGTACGAATATGTGGTATAAAAACCCGTCACATGTATGTAAGTATCCAGAGTATCATGAACAGGTATGTTTGACCAAGTCGAGGCCAGGGCCTTCTCGGAAGCTAGATACCATGGATGAGCTTTTGATGGTATTGTGTAGGTTGAGACACAGTTTACCAGTGCAAGACTTGGCACAAAGATTCAAGGTGTCAGCTGCACAAGTGTCTAAAATATGCAATTCTTGGATTCCATTTTTGCAAGGCCGCTTTCAAGAAATTGGCATTTGGAGTGAGGAGAATGATGGTAACAGCAGTCGACTCATGGGAGAGGATTTAAAGCCACTCTACCCCAAACTGAAAATCCTCATTGAAGCAATCAAGAAGGACAGTGAAATACCCAGGAGGAGAAAGAGCACTTCAGGAAGCAATACTCCAGTAACCATGGTTGGCTCTACATGTATATAAACAGACTCATGTTATATTAACCTAAAATCCTGGCCAAAATAAGTTATGACCAAACATGAGCCAACTTATTTTGCTATGCATCTCATTTTAAGAAGTGATCTGGAAAAACATAGGTATGTCACTGGTAAGATGTTTTATTTTGAACATAGAATTTTACAGTGCGATTACTGAAACCGGGGCTACTTAAACAACAAGAACTAAACACATTGCAAAACGAAAATAAAGCATTCCAAACTATAAATCTTAGCATATCCATGCAATATTTTTCATTCAAAAGACTTTGACTTCAGAACTAGTCGACCAAATTCGCCTTTTATTGGATCAAAGCTCAAGCAAGTCAAAATGCTATTATCATATAATCAACACTGATTGGCTCAAGTAACTGTAAGTTGGAATGCTTTGTTTTCGTTCTGTAATGTGATTCCCTATAGTTGCTTTAGGTCCTCATTAGCCTATCATTAAAGGGGCTACAATGTATCTCACGGTACTGTGCATGTTACAGTGTTCAGACATTTAATTGACAGCTTCATTGTTTAACATCCAATGAGAATCAATCAAAATAAATTGCCGAAAATGCTACTACGTATCGGGTGACAGGCGTGATTCACAATCCGAGTTGTCTACAACTGTAGAATGTAGTTTAACACAGTATCTGGCGAGATTTACGGGAACTTTATTCTTCCTACATCCAAGATAAACGGCAGTTAAGAATGGTAGCTATATTTCATTACTTGCTTGTATTTTTGGCCATGTTTCTAGTCGTAAACAGTCCGAATTTTACCAAAGTGAAGTCGCTAACAGCCTGCATGTTTATGTAAATCTTAAGGGGATACCCGAGTGAAAAACACATTAATTTTGGGCTCAATGGCATCTTTCAGATGTACTTTGTTCAGAAAATGTATTAAAATTTGATAAAACTTTTTCAGAGTTGAGAACGAGACCTTCAAAGTTGGCCCCGTGAAGACCTGGGCGCCGCCATTTTGTTCACATTAATTCCTGTGACGTTTTTTTACGTCACTTCGTCCCACCGGAGTCTTGCGGCTAACTTGTAGCGACTTGTTTTCTCTGTAGAATTTTCACACGCTCGGAATTAGAGTAGATTTTCATCGATATGGCAGAGCAATTTCGTACTAGAACAAAAATATTGTGATAGAAGTTCAGAAGACTGGGAGGACGAGGAAAAACATGTGGTAGGCGAGAATATCAGACCAACAACAAAAGGCGACTACCGAGCTAGTGCAAAACTGGTGTTGTGCTATGATGTAAAGATTCGCTGTGTGTTTTTGTATGGAACTTGTCAGCCTTAAACGCAAGACTAAGGTAGATTATGACAATATTGATATTGGCATTGCTTTCGAAACTCATGTATTATTGGAGCTATATAATTTGTGTGTTATCTGGTTCGATCTGTACTGACTGCATGGCTTTGTGCAACTGAAACGAAACACCTGAAAAGTTAAAACCTCCCTATAAAAACCGATCATAACTAGCCCAACATAGCAGAATATATGCAATGACACAAGAACGAGACACTCGGAGCAATTTTATTGCAAAAATAATTCCATTCCCTTATTAAATTGTGTGAAAGCACTAGCTCGGTAGTCGCCTTTTGTTGTTCGTTGATATTCTTGCCTTCCACGTGCTTTTCTTCATCTTCCCAGTCTTCTGAACTTCTCCCACAATATCGTCTTCATCATATTTTTGTTCTAGTACGAAATTGCTCTGCCATATCGATGAAAATCTACTATAATTCCGAGCGTGTGAAAATTTTGCAAAGAAAACAAGTCGCTACAAGTTAGCCGCAAGACTCCGGTGGGACGAAGTGACGTAAAAAAACGTCACAGGAATTAATGTGAACAAAATGGCGTGCCCAGGTCTTCGCGGGGCCAACTTTGAGGGTCTCGTTCTCAACTCTGAAAAAGTTTTATCCAATTTTAATACATTTTCTGAACAAAGTACATCTGAAAGATGCTTTTGAGCCCAAATGTGTTTTTCACTCGGGTATCCCTTTAAATATTACAACTTGAAAATCTTTTTTATCAATAGCTGTGACTATAAAGGTGCTTGTAGAGGAAAAGTTGGGCCTAAACGACAAGGATGTCCATGTAAAAAGGCCACACGGTTTTGCTGTCTGCAGCTAAAGAGCGAGAAGATGGCAGCACAGTCGGTATATAATGTTGTTGAAAATGCCATGTCATTATAACTTGAAACGTTGCCAATATTGTCTAAGTTGTGAACTCTGTTCTGATCTCCGTACTGGCCAATCCAAACCCTCTTCTGGTTGTTATTCCAAAAAGCTTCCGATTTCTTGCATTTTCCAGCCTGGGCGCTGTATTTGGAGTCAGGGCTTGACCTTAACTTTTTTTTGCTAGTAGCAGTAAATTTTCACTAGTCAAAGAGACCTTTCTGCTAGTCATTAAAAAATGTAACGTTCATTATATACAATCTATATTAGTTATTCGAAGTTTCTCCTTTTGAATCATCACTTTATACTCTTCTTTTCAATTTTTTAGAGGAATTCATGGAAGATAAGAAGTCTCTAATATCCATTGAAGCATTGGAAACAATAGTCAATACAGATATACGTATCTATTGAAGCAGAAAAACAAGATGGAGGCTTGATTTATAACAGTACTGCATGATGGGTATTCTAGAATTCAGTCTCTTGGCCGAGTTCTTGATTTTTCAAAATGGCTATAAATCGCAAAGGAGTAATCATTTCTACGTAATTATATGCTAGTATTTGTGCAGTATAACAACAAAGGTATGATCATGGCATTTTCCATTTACTAGAAAAGTTGTCACAGAAACTTTAGTAGCCAACATGGCTAGTAAACAAGCAACTTCTACTAGCCAAAACTGAAAATCCACTAGTATTTGGTTAGTTCACTACCATTAAGGTTGAGCCCTGGGAGTTAATAACTCAGTGGCAGTCTTCCCCGTCGGGAGGCAGCACTCATGTTTTCCGTTTTTATAGTTTTGCTACAGTCAGCAACAACGACTTTTGAATTTAAACAAATAACTAAAACTTATTTAAGACATCTTACATTTCCATAAATGACCAAAGGAGGCTAAGATGAGTTCAAACAGAACATACATGTAGATGGAAGCTGATTTCAAAATGGATATCTCACCGCTCTGAGAATGTCGTTCCGGGCCGGAACGTAATTCACAAATCATCAGTTTGTCACACATGCGCAGTACTGTGACATAAAAACATAGTGACTTTAACCCAACCTCTCCTTCATTACAAATTGAAATTTCTTTATTAAATGTAATCAATAAGAATCAGGAGAATAGAGCCAGTGACAGTATACATACCAACATCCAGCATTATTTGTCTCAGAATTGTGAGCTTATGATGTAATTCTTTGTGGTTCACTGTGTTCTCTTTATCACATCCTATAAATGATCCTAAAGTGTATTGCAATTTTTGAGTAAAATAGCTCTGTATAAGAGGTAGCCTACATGTATATAAAGTGTAAAAGTATTATGATAGGATTATACAGGGTTTTCTGAAGTAGCCAGAGAAATAACTTCCAAACTTCCCCTTTTCATACTCTTCAATAGAGATTCTTACATTGTCTGCGTAAAGTAGCCGGCACAAATATCCAGAGTAGATGGCAAATCTCGCTGGCTGCCAGCTCTTATTGAAAACCCTGTAATACTTTAGCATTATTTTTGTCATACATGCAGGGTTGTCATTAAGTTTCTACATTGAAAGGTGCTGGACAACTGAAAAATACCCAGTCTTTTTGTGCCATAAACTACAACTCTTGCTTTGAGTTTTTCTTTAACCATAGCTGGTGATCATCATCATAGTTTCTGGTGATAACAACTGGTAGCCAGCTATTTATAATGACAGCCCTGTACATATACATGTACCATAACTACATTCTGGTTGATTCTGAAGGGAAAAATTATGGGAAACTCATTCAGACATGCATACCTTACTGTAACTGCACTATTATTTTAGATACAGTTATTGTACTTTCTCTCACTTGTACATAATGTACATTGTTTATGCTGACTGTATGTGTGTCATTCTATTCATTACTACAGAAATCACAACTGTTGGCAGTCCCAAAATAACGACTGATCGTTTGACTACTTTTGATTCGCTCAAGTGACCATTTGGGATGCCCCAAATTACTGTTGTTTGCATTTAAGCATGAAAACATGTTCTAATTGGGTATCAAACGTAACATGATTCGTCATCAACCTTTCCTAGATGAACTTTCGTGCTCAAAATACCAAGTTATTCTCTTCCCGTATCGATAATTCTCCAGCCAGCTCTGCCACTTGATTTCTGAAGTCCTGATATAAAGACATACCTGGTTTTAAGTTACAGCTGCTGTATTTGTTTATTGTAAATATCCTCACAACTGGAGCATAAATTGATATTTAGCACACCTTCAAACTTTGAAAGTTTGGTGACGAATCAGATACAGTTAGAACAATTGACATGTTCATGCTTAGATGCATATGTGATATGACGTCACTATAGCATGGTAAACCAAGAGCAGAAGTTTTCAAACATTTTGTTTAAAGATATGACTCCAATAATGCTGCTGTCTTTGTATAAAGACGATGCCTTGAACATTTCTCCTAGCACACACTCTGCTTACATTCTTTCTGCTTCAAACATGTACTACCAGTAAATATCCAGTCAGTGAGTTTTGAACACCAATGAAACTGGTTTCTATCTCGGTGAGCCACTAAACTGTTGGCCATTTCACTTCTTTCAATTCTCTCACATGATCCATTTGGGGGTGTCTCAAATGGTCATGTGAGAGAATCGAAAGTAGTCAAATTATTGATCATTATTTTTGGGCTGCCAACAGATAAAGGAAAAACACACCATATTTATAATGTTACTTTATATATGTAGTTTACTGTGGTATGTTTATTTAATAAGATGATTAAAATATCAATTCAATCCATTATCTCACTGTCGAACAGTCAATCCGTTGCAGTAAGAGCACACATGAAAACAAAACATGTCCAGTGTCAATAATTGCATTTAATTCTATCTTGTACATGTATATATGTATTTATTATATGGCTAGGTAACTTTGTGTGCTAGGATTGGTCCGTTTGCAATCCATAATTTCCTGTATGGACTGAAAAATTGTTCCAAACCTGGGTTTGAATAGTTTTGAGCCATACATATATAATAAAACTCACTTGCTCAGTCCATACATTGTACTCTAAGTTATGGATCCTCGTCTTGACCCCCTTTTTATAGCCTGGGCACTTTGCACTTGGGCCATAAAAGGGGGAAAAGAACTTGGTCCCTAATATACCGTATGGACGTTTAATAAGAGACATTTTTATGTTAATTGTGACAATTAAGTTCAGTTTTGGTTAATCCCTCTTTCGATGTGTAAAGCTAGTTTTATAGCAGCTTTAAAATTAGGTATAATATCCCATTTGAGCTCACCAATAGCATATCCAAGCTTTGTGATGCATTTACTTCCACCATACTCGCTGACACCAACATCCACTAGTACAGCACGAACTTGTGATAGAACTGCCTGTGGATAAATACCATTTGATTTGATCAGGATATTTAGTAAGAGCTGAACATTGCTCACCTCTTACATTTTTGCTCTCTGCTTTAATACCAACTTCCATTATTCCCTAAGGAAAAAAAATAATTTATATCCCAGATTACTATTACATTAACCCTCATTATTTTTGATAAATTTTGGGAGTGTGAAAGAGACTGCTTATCAGGCTATCGTTCGCCCAAAGCTAGAGTATGCAAGCGCAGCATGGGATCCATACTATAAGAAAGACACAGCTACCCTTGAGCGAGTCCAAAGGAAAGCTGCATGCTTCTGTTGTAACAATTATCAGCCAAAAGCTAGTCTCTGAAATGCTTGGAGATTTGGGGTGGGATACCCCAAAATTACGCGGCTGACTCTGATGTACAAAATGAATCGCGGGCTACTTGACATTAGTATAGACCAGTACCTAATCCCACATACCGAGACTAGAACCCGCAGTAGCCATAGCTATAAGTGTTATCCCTACAGAACTTAACTAAGGATATTTCTCACTGTTCTTTTTCCCCACGGACTATTAGACAATGGAATTCCCTTCCAGTTGAAGTAGTTAATGCAGACTCTATTGACATTTTTAGATCTCATTTATCCAGTTATCTGACTAATAGTTCGAATTTATTGTATCTTTATCTTTTATCTTTTCATTTTTATTTATTTATCTTATTTTAATAGTTGGTGTGATGTCTATACAGACTTTACCAACTTAACTAAATGTAGATGTAGAATTACATTTCTACGTTACAGAAAAGCTTCTGTACTGTAAAATTGTATTAATTATTGATTGCTAACTAGTGTAACCAAACTTATTTTGCCCCTGCCTAGAATAGCTCTTAGTTCACTAATTACGGGTAACAATAATACTTGTAAAAATTGAATGTCTATTAAAAGTTTGTTGTTGTGGTTGTGTTCAAACACATTGAAGGCTGACTGCAGGTGTAGTTCTCCCCCTCCTCTCTCCCACCACAGGAACCCCACATCCATAATAGAAAACACTGAAGAGCATGCAAGCACTCTCTCCCCCTCCTCTCTCTCCCACCACAGGAACCCCACATCCATAATAGAAAACACTGAAGAGCATGCAAGCACTCTCTCCCCACACCGCGGCAAAACGTTACGCGCATGCGTATTTGCTATTTCTTGTCGGCGCGCGGCCGCCCCCAGTTTCCCGCGAAAACTGAAATGAAACAACAGGCACATACCCGTGATTTTAAAATTTCTGCTTAAAAGCATCCATTTGTGAACTGTTTTGTCAAAAAATAAGAAAACTACTTCAAAACTAAGCCTAAGACTTTAACAGGTTGAAGTTTTCTTAATTTGTAAGTCACTGTGAGTTTACTAAGTTATAAAATTATTTACTAAAAAAGTTGAAACCCTCGGTAATTTGTATTTGATAGCAGAGCCTTCGTTCTTTTGGCCAGCGGAGCATACCGTTTTGCCGCGGTGTGCTCTCTCCCCCTCCTCTCTCTCCCACCACAGGAACCCCACATCCATAAGAGAAAACACTGAAGAGCATGCAAGCACTCTCTCTCCCTCCTCTCTCTCCCACCACAGGAACCCCACATCCATAATAGAAAACACTGAAGAGCATGCAAGCACTCTCTCCCCCTCCTCTCTCTCCCACCACAGGAACCCCACATCCATAATAGAAAACACTGAAGAGCATGCAAGCACTCTCTCCCCCTCCTCTCTCTCCCACCACAGGAACCCCACATCCATAAGAGAAAACACTGAAGAGCATGCAAGCACTCTCTCCCCCTCCCCTCTCTCCCACCACAGGAACTCCACACCCATAAGCCAAGAACACCAAGTGTACATGTGGTCCATGACAAAATGGCAGCTATATAGCTATAAGGTTGCTCACCAACTTTTAGTAATAAGAGTAGATGAATATTATGTTACTAAACAATCTGTGTATGGTAAAGTCTACTGAGAAAAATGTCTTCTATTATTGTAAGATAGCCTCCTCTGCAGCCATCTCTAAGTATCAGAACTGACTGCGGAAAAATCGTGAATTGGGTTACCTGTCCAATCTTCCTCTCTTTTCTTCACCTGCCATATATAGGGAGCCCATAATCTGATTTCTTCGAAAATTAGAGATGCCTGCAGAGGAGGCTAATTGTAAGACAGTGCACAATTATTTAGTCATGTATAGTAAGTGCATTTTATTGTACCTGATAATCAAAGGAAGCATTAGCTTTCAAGGCTTGAGTCCCAAGCACAGTATTCCACAATTCCTCCCTTAAATCATTTGGCACTCCATGTTTTATAGACTGACACAACTGATAATGGAGGGAATTAAAAAAACAGTTATTTGGCTCAGTGTGCAATACATACTAATAATTACTGTCAAATATGATGTTGACCAGAAATATGAATCTTTAATCATCCAAGCATGCATAAGGTGAATGAGTTTTTACAGATTGACTTGCACTCTGAACCAAAGTAATTGCATGACCTAGTATAAACAGTACTGTCAGTGAAAGATACGAGAACCTCTATTATTCTAGATTAAGGGGCTGTTTACATGATGGGAGGGAAACCCTTGTGCTTGGGTTATCCTAGCAACGCCATTGTATTCTACTTTCTGTTTACATGCGAATTAAGGGACATGTTTGTCTTGACTGTTTACTGTTACCCTCAGAGGTGGGATGATTCTTATAGCACTAACAACTTGTTTGACTGGGTTTTAAGAATGAAAATCGCAGCAACCAGCAGGAAATCAGTAGTGACATGAATATGTACTATTAAAATACTCAACTCTACAAATGTACATGCTAGGCTTGGTTTCACATTCTCTTCACTTGTACTTTCCAATGAAAATCAGTCACTTTTCCTACATGTTTTTACAGTGTGATGCACAAATGTATGACCACTTTTAGTAAGAGTTAAATACTGAGAACCGAGGTATTAAGTCATACATCCCTCCGTATGTACATGTATATGACAACACCAAGGCTTGAGGTATTTAACTGACTGTACTTATTTCATTGTTAGTCGATAACCTTTATTTCAGTGAATTTCAATATAAAGACCTGATTAGGTATTCAAGAGACTTTATATAGCTCATTAGATATTCAAGGTATTTATATCATATAACTATCTCCATATAAAAGCCCTTGAATATCTAATGAGCAATATTGAAATAAAGGTTATTTTGATTAACAGCATGTGCAGAATATTTGAAGGGCCGTGTGCAACATGGGCGTAAGTGACACCAGATCACGTTCTAAATTCTCCTTTAGAAAATAAAGCATTTGAAGGAGAATTTAAAACGTGATCAGGAGACACTTATGCATGCCCTTGTTGAACACAGCCCTTCATTTGTGGTGAACTTAAGAGCATTAAGTGGTCAACTTAAACTTATTGGTTGAAGATCGAGTGGTCGATTCAAATACCTGGTGAGGGGACAGTGTCCGACTGATGTCCCAGTTCTCCAGAGTCCTTTTCAATGCTTTCCATTTTTTGTTTGAATTCTTGCAATTACTGTCACTGTAATATCAAGGGTGTTTTAATATCACTGCATGCTTGGCCCTTCCACCAAGTAATGCATCTATCAATGTTAATTCCGGGGGAGGGGGGACAAGGGATGAAGGATTTTGACATTATTCCAATAGTATGGGGTTATTTGTAGGTATAAAAGTAAGGAAGATAGCTATAGGCATAGCCTGATTTTCAAACGGAGGTATAGCTATAATGAGCGGACGACGTCCTCGTACCGTCTGAAAATCAGGCTAAGATATATATAATAAGGTATAATAGCTAGGGCATTAGGTGAGGAATTTGATACTTTGGACCAAAGCTGTTGTTCCAAGGGTGTGGATTTTAATTTTTACCCAGATTTTTAGGGGGCGAAAATGTCAAATCCCCACCGGGATTTAACAATGATAGGTACATTAAAAAAACAATTATTTGTAACACTTCCCCGAGTTGGTAAATGACGCATGGATCGTAATATGCAGAATCGAATACATCATATTAGTTTAATAAATACCTATATTGATGGCATCTACGGTCCTCCTCTGCATAAGCAGTTCCTGGTTTGAATACTGCGAAGCCATAATCATCAAATCGCAACACATGCTCCCCCACTCCTTCAGCCATTTATACTCGAAAACTGTTACTAAAATCAAATACTTGATATCCTAGTTGTAAACTGGTTTCCCTGGCTAAGCCTTTAGACTGTGCATAAGTAAGAATATACGGATAAAAGAATATACGGATGTTAAATCTGGAGTTTGGGCAAAAATATTTTCATAGAAACATGCACAACCAGTTCGAAACAACCGCCGTTTGTACAAGGACGCGCGAAGCCTGGAATTTTTATGCAGCCTCGTTCCCAGGATGGGCGCGCATCGTGGAAGCCTGGACCAACCCGCCATTTTTCAAAGTTCTGAAATATTCCGTTTCTTTCTAGTAATACTCTCTAAAAAGTCTAAGTGGTTTGCTCGTAAAATGAACGCACCTAAGTACGATTTAGGAATGAATAGCAAGAAGAATAGAGTGGCTACGTTTGTAGACTGGCCATTTAACGACGGAGACTGCAATTGTACAGCGGAAAAGGTTTGAAAATGAAAGTAGTGTTATAACTTATATTCATTTTAGAAAGTCTATCGAAATCACCATACAATGCATCCCGTAAAGGCGTAATTGTAAACACAGTGACAGTCTGTGATAGTTCATTAGTTGCATCGTAGTCTTGCTACGATTTTACAAACACTCCATTGTAATTAATCACACGGCGCTCGTATAAAACAGGAATTAGTATAGTTGTAGAGTAGAATTAGAATTATTTTATATAGTAGTATTTTTAGCATACCAATATTTAGTAGTTTTTTAGTAGTAATATTTTAGTGTACCAATATTATTAGTTTCATAATGTTAGTAGTAGTTTATATCACTATAATTAATATAATTATTATATATTTGTCTGTTTAACTTTTACTCCAAATGTTATTACCTGATGAGCCATACCGTGTCTAAATAAAGATTGATTGATTGATTGAACTATCGAGCGTTTTATCTAAGTTGAATCAAGTGTAGTTTTAATACGACTCCAAATCCAATCGAAGAAAATTCTGCACCTTGCTATCGTCTTATCGACACCCTTGTCAATGTTTTAGGAATTTTGTCATTCTAAAATGATTCTCAACGGGAAGGTTTTGATTGGAGTAACTATCGTACGACACCTATCCTATCAATTCTCTATCAATTCCAAACCTGCCCATTCCCCGTCCCCCCCCCCCCCCCCCCGGGCAAATGTAGGGCATTTTACTGAGTTTCTGTTTCATTAACCCGCCATCTGCAGTAGCACCCATTGCAGCGAAGTTTGTATATAACAGCTTTCAATTAAGAGGCACACTTGTAAGGTGAATACAGTCGTGTAAGTGCACTTACGAGATAGATCATCGTTGTAAAATCACCAAATAGCTAGCGTTCTACTTAATTCTTTGTTGGGACAAAAGTCTATGTACACCATGTATACGACTCCAATAAACTGTTTCTGTCTCTCTGTCTGTCTGTTCCGAGTGGAGAGGGGGGGAGGGGGGAGGGGGGATGGACAGGTTTGGAATTGATAGAGCCATGGCTAGTACCTCATTTCCAGGAAAATTTAGTTTTCTATCCTTCCTTCTATTCTTCCTTGTGTTTTCCAGGTACAAATAAACTTGTTATTGTTGTTGCATATAGATGGCTGCTGCAGGATTCTACCACTGCCCAAGGGATTGTGAACCCGATGTGGCAAGGTGTTTTGTTTGCTTTAAAGAGCTGGAGGGCTGGGAACCCGAAGATGACCCCTGGTAAATTATAACTTGTTCAGTACCAACTGCAGTCTAAAATCTCTCCCAAATATGTCAATAAACACCTACCATACAAATAGTGATCTATGGTGATTTATTATCAGAATTCTTGAAATGTTCTTTTAGTATGTGTGGATCATTTTCTATCATAATCATGTTGTCTTTTTCTCTTTTTCTTTTTCATAGGAAGGAGCACAAAAGCCACTCACCAAAATGTGAGTTCTTGATATTGAACAAGAAAGAGGAAGACATAACTGTTGAGGAATTTCTAGACCTTGAAACAAAGAGACAAATAAATCGAGTGGTGAGTATATACATGTAAGGTTGAAAAACCTCAGAAAAAGGTATCCAAAAGGGCTCTTCAAAAGGGCTATTCATAAGATAGGTACTCTTTCAACTTGTGGCTTTTACATGTCCAAGTGTGGAGGAGTTATAACTAAAGCAGCTTACAATATCAACTACTAGAATAATGATGGTATTCTTTTTAATTGAAGAGATTGGTTACCATAGCAACACATTGGCCTCACAAACCAGGCCCACAAATTTTATTTTAAAATAAGGAATCTATTCAAAATATGTATTGTTGCCAGACTTCTCTCCTCCCCCCTCATGTTACATGTACAGTATGTAATAAGCAACTAGATTATTTAACCAAAAATTGTTTTCTGAAGCACAACAAAAATGAAATTGGTACTTACTGTAATTCATATTGTAACCCATTCTTGTTTATGCCTCTACATACTATTATTAGATTAAAGACAGGGATACAATCTATTCATATTTTCTCATAGAAAAAGTTGACTGAAGGAAGAATTAAAGAGTTTGAAGACATGGCTCAACAAGTGAGAGAAGAAATGGCAAAGCTGGTTCCTTGAATACTGTATGTACAATAAATTACCCTTAACCTCATTGTAAATATCATATATCTACAAAGTTATGTACCTTAAGGCAACTAGTTATTGCTGCAGCAACTATTTTTTTGCAATTGTTTGGCAAATCACAAAAAATAGTTGCTGCAGTAATTTCTACTCGCGAAATTAACCCTATTTTGCAGGTTGTGCAAGAAAAAAAGAAGAATGTTACCCTTTTATCCTATTGCATGAAACAAGGTACCTTAAGTTCAGATTTGTGTAAATACATGTAGAACAAATTTTGAAGAAGAAATGGTCCTTGCATTGTAATTGTTCATTTTTATTACACTTCTTCCATCTCATCAATATTAAAGTTTTTATTTCCATCACTTTCCTCCTCCTCCTCAGCATCGAGTGGCTTCAATATTTCATCTGTAGCAGTTTTGAGTTTGCCGTCGATTGGTTCCACATAATCAGGTGTTTTTGTGTTGGCGAAATCTTTGCAAAATCACAAAATTAAAATGCTCATGAAATTAGTGTATTACACTATTTCCAAAATTGCAAAACTTAAGCATCGCAATAAATAGTTGCCTTAAGGTATCCTACATATTTAGTTTTGGTGCCAGTTCATAAAGGGGATTATCAGTGAAATTAGTAGGTTATGCAAGCCAGAGGAATATTTTTTTTATTCATGTAAAAAGAGTAGACTGGTTCATGAGCTACTCTTCTTGTAGTGTAACTTGTTACAGCCAACTTTAACTTTTCATGTGATCGTGAACATGAAGACACACGTACAATATATACAATATTTAAGAAATAGAAAACAGTGTTCTGTGCTTCCATGGAGTTATAGAAACATGACTGTAACAAATAACTTTAAGTGACTTGTGATTCTGCCTTAGTAAGCAAAGAATATGAAGAAGAATTTAGAATGTGATCAGTAGTCACTTATGCCGTTCTTGTATGGACTCCTTCAATTAATAACAAATAACTGTATAAGTGACTTGCGATCAAGTTCTAAATTCTCCCTTAGTAAGCAAAGAATATGAAGGAGAATTTAGAATGTGATCAGTAGTCACTTACGTTCTTGCATGGATCCGTTTAATTGGTATCCTGGGTGCTGAGGTCCAGTCTTTAGATAGATAACTTTATTTATCCTCGGGTGGATCCCTAGCAAGTACATATGCTAATTAGCTGAGTAATCATTAAAGTGCCTATCACCCTTTTGCAATTTTGATAGCTTATGAACCTCCGAAAAGTTTTGAGTACTTCTGTGAAGAAAGTTTTGGTTTAAAGTGAATACTTTATGTTCTACGCTTGTTTGAAATCGTGTAAATGTGACCTTTCCTGACCCATGACCGCGTAAGTAAAAGCCTGGGTCGAAACCTGGGTAGACGTCATCTTGATGTCATATAATTAATTCGGCTTTGCAATCATTTGAAGAAATGACTAAAATAACTTTTTTCTTTACTAACAACTCAAAAACTGTGTATATTTTCTATGCATCGATGTTGTTGTGATAAAAGGCGCCATGGAGAATAATGCATTAATGAGATGACGTCTACCCAGGTTTCGACCCAGGCTTTTACTTACGCGGTCATGGGTCAGGAAAGGTCACATTTACACGATTTCAAACAAGCGTAGAACATAAAGTATTCACTTTAAACCAAAACTTTCTTCACAGAAGTACTCAAAACTTTTCGGAGGTTCATAAGCTATCAAAATTGCAAAAGGGTGATAGGCACTTTAAGTTTACTGAGCGATCAGCGAATGCCGGATGTGCTAGAACAGTGCGCGTAGATACTGTTAATATATGCATGCAAACGTAAAAACGGGGAATTCTAACACCCTCACTCATTGGCTGCCAAAAATAATCTGCATTGTGGTCTTCACGTGCGCAGGACGTGATGCTTGTCATATCACGAGGCACACAAGTGTAATTGCCTTTTTTATTGGTTGAGATTGTGTCAATCAAAATGTTACGCTTGGGATCAAATTCCATCAAGAAGAAGTTCTTCTTACGCCTCCGCCACTCGCTGATTGCGCCTTTAAACTTCGGCGCTCTATGACAGTAAACTTAGGCCATATTCACACTGGTTTTGTGCCGGCACGAAAACTATTACGGATAGGCCTCCTGTTCACACTTGAAAAGCTGTTTCGGCGGAGCGATGTTGCGCCGCTCCGAACTTGAAACTGATGTACGTTGTAACGGATAGGTTTTTGTGCCAACTTGCTCCGTTCCACAACAACAACAACACTTATTTTTACTCTTACAAAATTACATAAGTAAGTAAGTAAAGGTAATCCAATATAATATGGAAATGCTTTAGCCGCGAGAAGGACCTGGCACCCAGGATATTCAATTGGATAAAAGCGAAGAGACGCTTGTAAAAAAGTTTATTTAACAATTAAGTAACCTCGCCGAAAGAGGTAACCCCTAAGGGAAGCGTCACATTGATTTTCCACGAGAAACGTCCAGCCAAGTTTCTTTTTAAAGAAACGTCAGGGATTTATCGATTTTTTTAAATCCCATTTGGTGGGAATGGAACGTTGATCAACCTATGTCGGTGATCGAATGCATATGTATAGGTCAAACCACACCCCCAAACTTATGTGACGTTTCCCTAAGGCTAAGCTGCCTAGAATATATAAATATTTTCGTTGAAACCCAAGCATCCTCTACACTTAATGACTTTGCAAGAATATGTTATTAGCTGTATTCTGTGGTAAACAAGAATGTAATTCAAGGTGCTGAGATATTACAAGAGCAATTAAAAGAACTGGCAGACATTCTTTGTTCAGAGTTTGTTGATTCATGTGTGATATTGGGAAAGGGGGGTAGCATTTGGTAGCCTGTTCACAGTCGCTGGGGGGGGGGGGGGGGGGGTACTTACATGAAAAATGGGTATGTATGTGAGGCCAAGAGGCTAAAACCCTGACCCTGTTTGACCCAATCCGAGCTCCAAAACCCTGATTGCCCCTTATTTAAATTGTTTTCAAAACACGGTCGGATATATATCCTGGCCGGTATACCGCGTACCGAGATTTCATGCAAAATACGGAACATTTCAAGTCGGCCGTGGCATTGGGTAAACAAATCAGCAGATGAAGTACATAGATAAACTTGTACTGAAGTACGAATTAGCGGCGTCACGATGTATGGGAACCTCAGTGCTTGCATGTGGGCAGGCGATCAAAATGCGGCAACAGGATGTCTTTTTTTGACATAGTAGCTAAAAAAAATGAACTGCCTAAAAAATACTGAACCCCGACCCTGACTGCACCCAAATTATACTCAAATCCTGACCCTGATCTGCCCAAATCAGGTCAAAACCCTGATCCTACCTGCCCAAACTGAGCTCAAAACCCTGACACACCCGGGCGGCACATACATAATACGTCACAAACAAGAGTCCCCCCCCTCCCCCCCCGGGCGCTGCCCACCTCTAGGAAAAATGGAAACACTCCTCGTTTGTTCCTAGGGGTGAGCGGCAGTTGAGCTGACAGGTGGACTGCTAAATATTTCTGCAAATTTGTGTCTGCTTTTTCAAACTGATTGAAAGTGTTCTTACTGTGTGACTTGTGTAACCGGGCCCACTTAGACAAGGAGAACTAATCACATTGCAGAACGAAACATAGCATTCCAACTTACGGTTATTTGAGCCAATCAGTGTCTAGAATAATACAATAGAATTTCAGCTTGTTCGAGTTTTGATCCAGGAAAAGGCAAAGTCTTTTGAATGAAGAAACTCGCGTGCTATTAAGTTAGTATATGTTTTATTGTCGTTCTGCAATTTGATTCGTTGTCGTTGTCTAAGTGGCCCCGGTTACATACAAGTGTAATGCACTTATCAGCGGCTTCCCTCAGGGATAGACCCCCGGGCCGACCAGGGGGGTATGTTGGGGAATACAAGGGGATTAAAATGCTTGACTTTGTTTGAAGTTCCAAGATAAGAGAGGGGGAATTCATAAGATTATAGGAAAACGTGACCCAGGGGACCGGCTTCGACTAATATGATGCACCTCACCCCTGGGAAAAAATCGTCAAGTTTGTTCGGGGTCTACCCCTGGGGGAAGCCGCTGATAAGTGCATCCAACTCAAATGGTGATTTGTCAAAGGTGAGTAAATTGTCATCCAAACTGCATGGTCAGATTACATTTACAAAACATTGAGGAATTAAATACACAAGTTATACCCGGTTCAACTGACGTAGAATTTCTGTCGTGCCGAATTCAATTCAATTAAGTTCGGCAGAAATGCGACAGTTGATTCATACGTCCAATAAATTTAATCTAAACTAAAAATTCGATGTATGAATCAACTGTCGCATTTCTGCCGAACTTAATTGAATTAAATTCGCAAAATTTGAAATGAGTGCCTTGTCTCAATAATTTTAATAATCACAATTCTTAAAAGTTCATGGACAATCCTTAAACGTTCATACAAAAAGAGAAGTAAATACAATTTTCAAGCAACGGAAATTTCATTTCATTTGAAAGATCCAATTCCAAATGGTTTATTGTGCGTCGAACTACATGGATAGGAACCATTATACCCGGCTCCTGATAAGCAGCCGTTACCTGGTGAATTTGGGTTGGTTTTTGAGGAGGAAGGAAAACCGGAGACCCTCGAAAAACCTTGAGGGTTACCTGTGGGCTACCTGTGGTTTCGTACCTTCTGTGACGTCATGAGAAATGAAAAACATTTTGCAAACGTAACAGTTCGAATGTAGTTTTCCAGAAGATACACACTTACGGGATGTCTGTAGTAACAGAACCACAGCTTCTCACGGCAACCCTACGTGCATTACAAGATTTGAGACATCTACCAGGGTGAGTGGATTTAAAGTAGCCGGCTTTAATCGTGAAACAAATACTAAATCCTGATTGGTTAGAATCATCCTGAGCGCTATGTGTGCTTCCATCAATTGTGATTGCCGTTTAGACTAATACAGGTAACCGCGGTCACTTAGACAACGAGAACTAAGCACATTGCGAAACGAAAATAAAGCATCCAAACTTACAAATCCTAGCAGATCAGGCCACGCGATTTTCTTCGATTTCAAATGTGCCTTTTACCAGATCGAAGCTCGAGCAAGTTGAAATGCTATTGTCTTGTACTCAACTGACACTCATTTGATATAACAACCGTAAGTTGGAATGCTTTGTTTTCATTCTGCAATGTGATTGGTTCTCGGCGTAACGGTTGTCTAAGTGGCCCCGAGCTAACGGACAGCAAGACAATCATCCGTTTGAAAATTTAACGTGCAGACGTTGCCGTATAAAAGTATTTTGATGTGAATACGAGGCTAGTCAATCCTAAATAAGAGTTTAAATTAAATGCCATTTTTCGAATGGGTCTACGTAGTTCTATTATTGAAAAGTCCATTCAAACATCTCTTCGATGCCGATGCGAGCCGCGACTTCAATTCACTTAGCCTGATTTGGAGATTTATTTTCTTCTTTTTTACTTGTCTATGTTGCAGTGGTTTTAATGTTTGATGTTGTTGTATCGTACGCCAGTCATTAGAGCGACTGGGTGTCAAATCGTCTTGATCGATAATCGATACGTCATGAAATCCTTTAAGTTAAGATTAGCGCGCGCAGTTCTTCGCAGCCCAATCTTTGGTGCTACAAAGTATTTATAGTCAAGCTTCAAGTAGATCATGCTTCACTTCCAATATTTTTTTCCCCAAGCACATTACCACATTGAATACAACATAATCTTCATTAAAAACAAGTTTATTATGTTCTTGATTTTGCTATTTTGTTCGATAAAATACCAGATATTTTAAACTTCATACAAACTGTGTATTTCAACGGTCAAATAATTTCAAACTTTGAGCTTGGGCTGCCTGTGGTTTCAGCACGCGCGTGGTGTTATTTTTTTACTTGCATGGGTCATCTTTGTTTCCTTTTTTCCCTTTTCCCTTTTTCCCCTCTTATTGGTGTTCTATGTGTAGAGAGCTCCAATGGCTGCTATATTAGAGTTTGGATATTGAGGGAGGGAGGGGACCATATCCACATAGTGAACTTATTCATAACCCTTGAATGACAGCTTTACAGTCACCACTGTCCGTCTTAGAGTCCTCTCTAAGATGGACAATGATTGACTGGTCCTTGCCGTATTCCAGTTGTTTGACTGTAACTAATCAATCTCTCTATATAAGGTGGACACCTAAGAAGCAGTTTTAAGTGTAAAACACCTATCACGACAGACGCTAGAAATGTAAATGTTGGTATATTAAGCCGGAGTGGCGGAAGGAAATCGATAGATGTAATGCATTCTTGGCCGACGGCGCCAGGCTTTCACAACAAACCCAATCGGCCATAGCAGATTATTACTGCGCATAAGATATATGCACTGCAGTTTTATACCAAGGGTTTGTCAATCATTGTTAACTGTAGATTGTGGAGGAACTGCCATCGTTTTATCTTACTTTATAATTATATTGTAGTCTTGTTTTCCAGTTAGGTAATAGCTATAGAGCAGTTACATCAACTCTCTATAAGGCGGACATCTCAATTAAAGCCGGATAGTAATAACCTGAGGAAATCGGACGCCTCTGGGGGGTAGAGAGAGGCGTCGGATTTCCTCAGCTGACAGTAAGAGCTGATCCCGAGAGTGTCCGGCTTCCAGAGAGTTGGCTGCATATAATATATTTATAACAATAATAATAATAATAATAATAATAATAATAATAATAATTTATTTACCGTCGGTAACGCAGGAAGTGGTTGCCCAATCTCCCGAGCCAGGGGCTCATGATATAAGCGCTCGACAAATTAATAGTAACAAAATATAAAATTTGTAGTAGGACAATAAAGCTAGGGCATGACATTATAACACGAATGGAAGCTAAGATAACTCTAGTTTCAACTATTTACATATATATAGTAATATTGTTAGTACATAACAATATGGATAAAGGCTAAGAGAACTCTAGTTCAAACTATTTACATATATACAATAATAAGTAAGCAAGTCCAGCTATACTAATATCATACGATATATATACAAACTCTAAGTTAAAGGTGCCAAAATTTAAAGATATCAATGTAAACTAAGTAGATCAATTATATAGGTGCATGCATGTGTGCAAGAGCTAGTTAGAGGCAGTTTTTACACTGGCATCCAATAAAGTCAGACTTATTAAGATATTGCCGAAACTGTGTTAAAGAAGTTGTAGTTTTAGCTGCCGATGGTAGCTGGTTCCAAATGTGAGATACTATATATGAAAAAGAATTATGCTGGAAAAGGCTGTTATAGGATGGCTGAACTACGTTATTACCGCTACCTCTTAAGTTATAGCTAGTGACTCTAGGTTTAAAAAGATTTGATATGTATACAGGACCTTGATTTCTGAAGCATTTAAAGAATAACATTAGAGATTGTACGTTGCGTCTATGTTTCAATGACCGCATTGAGGCCATGTCTAATAGTGTTTCTTGATGATTTTCGTTATTACCTAAATTAAGTAGTGTTCTGATAGCATAGCTATTTGCAGATTCGATTTTGTTGCTAAGACCTTTACCAATGCCTAACAAAATGGGACTACAATATTCTAAATGCGGGAATACGTACGCCTTGTAGAGTCGGATCAAGTGAGCCAACCGAACTCGAGCCAGTTGATATCGTTAGAAGGCAGCTTTGCCAACATGTTGGAGAAAATAATAACACAACAAACAAGGGCACCCAACGAAGTTTTCGGTTAAAAAGCTGTTCGGGAGAGTAAGTTAGCCTAAAACTTTCGGATTTGAAATAAATTATGAAATACTGGCTAGAAAATTCAGTGTTTTCAATCCCTAGAAAATTATTGAAGAAAAGGGAGACTAAAAGGTTTTCCCTAAAATATTCGTACGTCCCAATTCGTCTGATCAATAGAGTCAGAACAGGAAAAAAGAATCCCTAAAAAATTCCTACCTCCACAAAATGTTGCAACATGAAGTTACTTGGGCTAGAAAATTATTGTTATGTTCTAGACTACTAACAAATTCGTAGGCCGGGAATATTTTTCTAGAATACGTCAATAGACACAGTAGGCGCCTTAAAATGGCTAGATAAGCTGCACACAACTGGTTTCAAACGAATTTCAAAAAGTACTCGTTGGGTGCCCTTGAACAAACGTGTAATGGTCACTGCACTAGTCCTAGCCTGCGTAGTATAGGCTCTCGGGGATATTCAGAGTGTTAGTCGACCGAGGCCGAAGGCCGAGCGACCGGAGCCGAGCGAGGCCGACACCTCAGTTTAAAAATGGAATTGGAAGCCCTAAATTTTATTTAGTTAGGATAATTTAAATCAGAATCCCTGGCTTTGCGAGCAGCTGTAGACAAATGACCCGGCAAATGGAAAGGAATCAAGAAACACAGGATAAATTAGAATCGAATGCAAAAAACTCAAAGTGCTGCTGAAATAATATCTAAGCGAACATATTTCACTCCTGTTATAGCTTTGTATACAGTATCGAAGCTCTTTTCAACCATAGAACTAAAACTATTTCAAAATATTGGCACTTTTATATAGGCCTCTAGGCGCTTGAAGAGAGTGCGAGATCTGACGGAACCGGTGAGAGATCTGAGAACACATTAGTACACAAGCTTCCGTGCATGTCCTCTTTTACCCTAATCCTCCTTTATAGGGATCACTAAGAAGCTCTTATTTTGTTGCTTTACTTCTCCATTGTTTTACAAAATGTTCTGACTACCGCACAGCGGCGCCGGCTTCATCATTTTCTAAGCCAATATGTTGTAGTCATTTCAGTGAATACCAAAGGAAAATTAAGGTAAAAAGCTGATTTGAAGAGTAATTGATATTCTTCTTGTCATCTGGTGGCGATTT